>CM060903.1:555001937-555469437 GCA_030737815.1 Allium fistulosum
GAATAGGCCTCGGAAATTGAGTTTAAGGAAAATGTGTGTAGCCCCTTTTTTTTGTGGGTCGCTAGCGATCCATGTGGGATGGATCACTAGCGACCTGACTTTGTGAAGGTGGGTCACCAGCGATCCATGGTGGATCACGCGCGACCCAACTACTTAGCAAAAAATTTTGCTTTCTTTTTCTCGCCTATTTATATTCGAACCGACCCAGCTCCTTTATTCTCATGTGAGCCAAATCATTCTCGTGCGATCTGAAGCCTTGCAACCTGAAGCCCGAAGACGATCCGATCCTAGCTTGTTCGATTCGATTAATCACTTCCTTGAATCCATCTAGTCCAAGCTCTTAGCCGTAATCTCCAATCATAGCATTGTGATTCCTCGCCTCATTCTAGAGCAAAACCCTAGCTCACCTCGACCCACCATTGGTTTGTTGCCGACCTGTCATTAGCTCGCCACCGATCCACTTCGTAGTTTGCTGAATTTGATCTTCGATTTTTCCTGTGTCTTTGAATTCAGTTAGAGGTGGGTTTTCTTAGTTGGCTTGCTAATTACTGTGTTTGTGTAATGATTTGATGACGGGTTTCCATTTGCAATGTTGATTGCAAGAAGTTCAAGTTGATTGTGGTTTAATAGAGGAAGATAGTAAATCGAGTCTCGAGTTGTTTCTCGGAACAACATTCGGGCTTCGGCCCAGTGCTTGACACGTTTTGCTATCTTCATCCATTAGACCAGAATTGACTTCTGTCCAATTTCGCAGCTATTACTGTATGTCACATCACCAGTCAATCACGATTCTTTCATAGAATTTAGACTTAATCCTGCTTGCTTGTTGCACGCTCGGCGTTCCTGTAGTGAGAAGAGTTTTCCGCGTCGCTCTGGACAACGGATCCGTTATCGATCATAGATCGATAAAGGGTAAGTGTATAGGAAGTAGAAACAAAAGTAGAAAACGAAGTGACACGGGAAGTTCTTTTCTTCTTCCACTTCGAGCGAACTATCTACACGGGATAGGGCGTTTGCAGTGTATCGAACACCGAGTTTATCCCATATAGATAGCACAGTTCACTTGCCCTAGTCCGCACTTGAAATCCAATGTGGCGATTACAAGTTAATGTTTCTTCGGAATTCAAGTGTGGTGGGGGAAGCTATTAGTTTAGGATAGATTTACTTGACCATTTTCGAACGCGAGTTCTGTTACTTAGAATGAAGCAGCCATCCACGCGTCACAAGTCAATCAGGGGAAGCCCAGTGCTCTCAGAAGCTGAGTCATCATCCACTTCGCAAGCTCAATATGGCCAGTTAGTCCCAGTTGGGCATATCGTGGATCGTACGCCTCCCAACTTCAGAGTTCTGCTTAATCTTCCTGAGAGAGCTTCATCGGTTGTTTCTGCTAAGGTCCTTCGTAATATATGTGTGCAACACAGAATTTCCAGAGAGGATGTTCGACTACAAGAGAAGGATGAATTCGCCCATATGCCTCCCTTGGGGTACACCGCTTGCCACCGATACATGTGCTTGAATGGAGTCATGCATCCTTTCAATGACTTTCTACGTGAGACTCTCTCAAACTTGGGTATTGCCCCATTTCAGCTTCATCCGAATGGTTATGCCATCCTGACTTGCTTGTATGTTCTTTTCATGCGGGCGTTCAACCGCGCTCCAAGCTTTGACGAGTTGCGGTACTTTCTTACGTTCAAGCGGAGAGATGATTGTCCCTCCGCCCAAAGAAATTGGAAAATCATCTAGCGCTTGCAAAGTAACTTATCGCAATTCAAGACATAATATTTCTTTGTCAGATGCCCCGAGGGGTCGGTAGACGACAGGGGGTAAGCTTCTTTTTATTCATCAAGCTTTTTATGCTTTTCCATGGGATTCCTAACCAACCATATGTCTCTTGCAGTTATTCCAAGGCCGAACAGAGATGCGACACTCAAAGAAGTTTGTTTGACTTTAAAGGTAATCGATGTCGATGAGAGAAGCGTTAAAGTATTACTGACTAATGAAAACTTACGTCGCTATGGACTACTGGCTCCGGGTAGATCTGCCATTCAAGTCAAAATTCCATCTCCTGCTCGATCCAGGGTTCATACAAGATCTATTTTCTCCTCCCAAGATTCCAAAGAAGGCGCCTCTCAAAAGAGAGAAAACCCATCCGGAGGATCCACCAACGAAGCCCGTGAGGGGGAAGAGGAAATTACCACTGGATTAAGCGGCCTAAGTAGAATGCCTCCAATCCCGGAGGAAGCAGAAGAGGAGTTCAAACAATGAGAAGGCAAGGCCACGGTGGATTCGAAAAAGGAAGAGGGAGAGTTTGAAAGTAGTAGTGATGAGTCCACTGCCAGTGATTACTTCTTGTCTGAATCCGATGGTGGGGACTCAAAGTCCTGTGATGAAACTCCGGGTATGAGTCCCGTTCTTCCAAACCCGTCTCTCCCTGATATAAGTGTTAAAGGCAAAGCTCCAGAGTTCGGAAGGCATCGAGACTCTCTAAGTAAAGACGTCAGACCGGAGTTCGGGGATTTGACCAATGTTTATGTTGACTTCGATGAGCTCATGAAAGATGATTTTAAATTTATTACGGCGCCTCCCAGCTTGGGTGATATCACGGCAGAAGTTAGCCCGGTTCTGCCCACAATAGCCGAAGTTAGTCCGATTCTGCCTACGACGGTCATCCATCCCGGTTTGTAATGACGTTTTAGGCTCGCCTTAGAAACACAATACACGTCACACAAGGATTACATTCACTTCCATTCATCTCTTCATATTTGTTGTGCTACACTCACTTTCATTCTTCTGAGACCTTTTATGTATGCCTTATTTCAGGTATGATGAGGGGACGAGGCTTTTATGATGACTTCAAAGACTTCACCGATTCACAGCGGTATCCCAAGCGCTCCTCCAACCGCCATAAAGCCCGAGAGAAGGAGGAGGAATATAGGCAGAGAAAAGAGCTCGAAGCTGAAACCCGCCACCAAGAAGAAAGAGACCGAGCTTGATCATATAAAGGCGGGTATGAGAAGATAAGATCTCTTGAGGAAAGAGATGAGCCATCAAAAAGTCAAAGTTTGAACATCGCCCTCATTCTTCGGAGCTCACTTCAAAACACTCTTCCATGGGCCAAGAAATTCCCGTTACTTCTGCCCCGATTCTTCCTCCAACTCATATTTCATCATCTTCCATCGTCACTACCACCCCTGGTGCTTCTCGCCCCCACCGAAGGCCTGCCTACGTCCTTCCTTCAAGCCTCCCTAAACTTGAGGCAGTGCTTCCTAGTTGGTTCTTAAAGGGGGTTAAGTTTGACCTGGATATCCAACCCGTTCGCAAGGATTCCTAGATGCCACATCTCCAAGCTATTCAGAGCGACCTAGAACAGGCCAAAAGATGGGAGAAGCTTTGTAAACAGCATGCGGATACGAATAGAAATAATTATCAAGAGATCATTTCTTTCGAATCAGAGAAGGATGATTTGGAGAGGGCATTGGCCGACCGCGACGCTAAGATTAAACAGCTGGAGGAAGAAAAGGAGTCGACCCTTCGTGAAAGTAGGAGGAACGCCAATCTGATGAAGGAGTTGAAGGACATGCATGCAAAAGTTGAGATCGTCTGGAGGGACGAGATTAAGAAGACTCATGCGGAGGAGGCCAAGCTGAAAGAAGAAGTAGCCACTTGTAATGCTATCATTGAGGCTCAGAGGAAAACTATCGCCGACCATGATCTGATTGTTGAGGGGCACAACAAAACTATTTCCGACCAAGCTGAGACCATCGCCAGGCTCAGGTCGCGCAGCTCAGTGCTGGCAAAACTGCCATTGAAGTTGAGAAGGCGGCCATGAAAGCGGGTTACTTGGACCTTCAAAATGCCTTCGACTGGAAAATGGAGAAGCTGGATGTGACTATTCTGAACTTCTATGTTAACACTCTGTTGCATCAAGGAAGTCTCAGCTATCTCGGTCCGAAGTTTTCACGCACTCTCGCCTTAGTTTGGGAAGAGATCTTATCTCGTTTTGCCTAAAACGGCAATGTTTATTCCGACCGAGAGTTGCAGGACGCCGATCTTAATGACAAGTCCAAGAAAGCGTTACTTGAGGGCCAGGAGATTCTCCGAGTCGAAAGAGAGAAGGAGGCCGTTGATGCTGCCTTGACCACCGCCACTGACGTGCTTACCAAGCCTTCTATTTCCAGCGTGGGAGAATTATCAGAGCAGCTCCATGACCAGGCAACGAGTTCAGGAATTGAAATTATTCCTTATGTGGTGGAGCCATTAAAAGAAAGCGAAGGCGGTGAGTTCAAGGTCGCTATTCTCGATCGTTCCTCTAGTGCAGGTAACGTCCCTACTCCCTTCGAATTCGGGAGCTTCCAACTTACGCCGCAAGAGCAGGAATAATTTAACGCTTTCATTTTTGATCTTATAGGTCCTTCCACTTTTTCCGTTAACGTGCTAGCTACCTCGGCGCCTATGCCTGCTGCCATTTCAACATCTTCTATGGTAGTTTCTGTCCCTATTCCAGTTTCTACATCCATGGCCGGTTCGCAACATGGGCCGGAGGCTGAAAAGATAACTGCACTTCATGGCCTGGATGACCCTTCTGTGTCATTAGAAGGTGACGTAACAACAGCAGAGGCCAAGGTGTAGGAGACTCAGACGAAGCCATTGCAGAAGACTTAACACGAGCTGGTTACCGTCAAGAGTGAAAAGGTCGAAGCGATCAAAGCCTCCAAAAGCTCCTGCAAATCACGAAAGCTAAAGACAAAGGGAGAGGCTTCTGAGAAGGCTTCAGAAGAAGATAAGGACATTGCCACCGAGCTATTTGGTTACACTACCAGCAGTGACACCACTACCGAGAAGAAGCAGAAGCTGCCGATCAAGGGCGGAAAGGGGAGCGAAGGAAAGAAACGTTGAGCGGCTTGTGTGAAGGCTGACTTTATTTTGGTCAACGGCTTGCTGGAAGATTGACTTATTTCTGTTTCTTTTTGAGTCATTCTATTCAAGTGTAGAGTCTACACTTTGCGTCTTTACTCTAGAGTTTGTATTTTCTTTTTGTTGGCCGATGTTGTGTGGGTACGGCCCCCACACTTTGTCCCTGTGTACAGAAAATTATAAGCAATATATTGATATTTTGACTGTACTCTTATCTGTCAGTTCATCTGTGTTCTGTGTACTTGTGCTTGTTTTATTTCATACTTTTCTAGTTCTGTGATTATAGCCAAAGCCCTTCATTTGAAGCAACAGAACTTAGAGATTAACAGCACTTTGGAAGTTGATAGAACCTTTATAAATTTCTAGAACTTAGAAAGTTTTTGTCTAGAACTTCAGAAAGTAACGGAACTTGCAATTTTTTTGTTTAGAGATTCTTAGAACTTTAGAAATTAATAGAACTTACAAAATTTTTGTTTAGAAATTCTTTGTTAACTTCTTTGTTTAAAAATTCTTCGGTAACTCTTTGTTTGGAGCAACATAATTTATGAACTTATTGTTTTCACGCGTTTCTATCCAAGTACCGGTGTATGCCTCCCAGTTCGCAGGTTGTTTACTTCAATTAATTTTCAGATAATCGGTAACTTAGGGCTTACATAATCTTTATTGAAAATTTGGCTAAGCTACGACTCGATTCTCCTTTTTTAGAAGTTTTGAAACTTTAGCATGCAATCTAAGCTTCTTGTGATATTTCAACAAGTATGCAATACACGTGTATTTTAGAGTCACACGATGCATAGGTTAATTGAGGGCATTTTTATCCCTTAAGTGTCTATAGTTGAGGCTTTTCATTTGGTTTGTGGCATTCCAATCCTGTTGGAGTTGTGCTCATTATTCCTGAGTATGGGAGCAGTTGGCGCTGGTTATGAGGTGCACGGCTTTTGGTATTCCTTGGCGTTGCCTATCTTCGGGCCACGCCAGGAGTGTGTGTTTTAGTTCTCCCCGATGTTGCCTATCTTCGGGTAGGATGAGGGTTTAAGTTTTAAGAATCATTGTGTGATTTTTCATGCTCCTCGGAGTTGCCTATCTTCGGGCAACGTGAAAAGCTAGTGTTTTAGAATTTAAGATTATAAAATTGAAAATGTTGTAAATAAAAGGCTCGATGAATACCTATGATGCAAGGCGACATGAATTCAAGTATGGGAAAGTAGAGAAGAATGACGAAGCCTCCATATATAAGAAGGAGACCGACAATTGTTCACAGTCTATATCTAGAAGCTAGGGTTATGAGAGAAGGAATATGCGATAAAGTGAATTTGATTAAAATAATTGGTTTTTGCAAAATAATTTCCTAATGTGACAGCTTGATTGCAAATTGTTCAATAAAATGCTTAGGAAAAAGGATTAGAGCTGATTGAGAATTAACAGAAAGAAATAAAAATTATACTCTGCGATGGAGGTAAGCATTGAAAAATTGAGTGAATTCAATGGACATTAGATAAAATTAAAAGTAGAGTTTGGAAGAGAAGATAAGAAGAGGAGAGTGAAGCATTATTATCTTCCTTTCAGTCAGAAAAGAAAAAAAACCTTTGGGTTTCAGAATACACATGGTAAAACTTCATCGGAATTTTCAAGAAGGCTTCAGAAATATGGAAACCATACTCGGTATTAATAGTATAATAATAACTAGTGTGAACCCGTGCTACACACACGGGGTTCACTATATAATTTATTTAACCATGCCTTTTTTATAATTTTTAGTTGTACGATGCTGTAAGCGAATGTTATGGATTTAAATTTTTTAAATTAGGTTTTTCTTGAATAACACGAAATAAATTTTGTTGATAGATCTTCTTAAATAATCTCGGATCATGTAGAGTGTAATTAACATTATAAAGCATAATAGCTTTATAAAACAATCGTAACATCGGCTACAAATTGTTCCTAACTTTGTAAGCATTGCATTATTAAACATGTGTATTAATTAACAGTCAAATGCCAACAGATATAAGTGCGATGCTATTTTATTCTCCATTTAACATATAAATTTTAGTATGTACATTGATGATAGTATTCTAAACCTAGAATTAGAGAAATCATGCTAAAAGTAAAATAGCTTTTAAGTTTATTCAAAGAAACAACACCATGACATCTGGATTGTGACATATTATGACATTACACTATAATAAATAAATCAAAGAAAAGTATTATAATAGTTTGAAATATCATATTTTCTAATGCATATACTCTAAACATGACTTGATAAACGTAATATATACTGTGTGTAGTCAAATTTTAGAAAGCCAAATAATTTTTCCACCTTACTTTAAATATCCATGAAAATATAATAAATAAAATAATATATGATAATAAGCATAACTCAAAGCAAACGAATATTAGTATTAAACAAAATATTCATGGCTATACAAAAATTCTTTGTGCGAAAATTTAATCGAACATAAAATATTGATCAATTGGTGTAAAGAAACATATACATCAAAGCAAACTAATAAAAATAGAATATTAAATTCATTATAGACAAATATATTATAGAGTTGAAAAAAGTATTATATAGAATATGCACCTACATATGCACGAAAGCTCAATAGACAAAATTGTTGAATATGCGAGTATATGATTTTTGTTTGATGATAATAAACATATATATATATATATATTCATTTAAATGTATTTGATAATGTACTATTTTATTTTTCACATAATTAAATAAATATTTGCTGAATAAAATATATAACACAGAATTTAAATTCAAACGGATATTTTATTCAAACAAATATTTATTACAATTTTGAATAGCACATATTTGAGCTCTCACTATATATATACACAATATCAATTACAATACAAATTCAATTACATTACAATTTTAATTTTTCATCAGCACCTCACTACATATCACTCATTCACTCGTATTTATCTTCAACTCTATTCCAGATTGAATCCAGCATCTGAGCAACCTGCAAAATAAACACTAACGTAGTAAAATTGAAAAGAAAATATTTTTGCAGTATAAAATAAAATGTGTATTTTGAAAATAATATTTTCCTTGGTTATTTGGGTTGTTCGTCATCATATTAATTTTGAATTCATCAAACACGAACAGCTTTTGACATGCACAGTGTATCACTGTACATGCCACAAGGCCATGCACACCAATGTACACTTGATAACATTACAAGGACAGGTGAGCACAAGGTCAAACCCAATCAAAAGTCGGGTTCAACTCAAGTGCAATACAAATAAAGTCACGATACGAGCACAAGGTCAAACCCGAGCTATAAGCTGGATTCAACGCAAGTGCATTACAAAATTGTCAAATATAAGTGAATATGCAACATGCACATAAGAAGTGGTGCACTGCAAATACTAGCACAATACAGTTTGCACATTGAAACCACACAGCAAATACAACCTGACTATACAATAAATGTACTACAGCTAACAAGGACAAAATGCAAACACACATGTACACAATGCTAACCAGGCAGTGACAATAAGGGTAATGCACAGTGAAGACTAACGGACGCAATGAAGACTGCATGATGATATCCAATAGTGAAACAAATGTATATGAACCACAAACCAAAGCTTCACAAATATCATGAACCAGACTCAAGTACATATACAAAAATGCTTCAGACATGTACAAATATGCAAGGCCACAAATGCTCCAGACCAGACCAATAAGAAATGTGCAATAAAATAAAGATTCTAACATTTGTTTTCATCAATCAACCAAGTAGATCAACATCTCAAAACAACACTGCAACACTACAGATACAAGAAAGATAGGCCAGAACATCAAGGAGCAACAAAATGATGAAGTTTTAAATCAACATAAGTTCAGAGAGGCATGTACAAGCAACTCACTACATAATGAACACAATGAGGCATGAATTCACTAACAACAAGTGATGCAACGGACATGTGTGCATACACATTGGAACCAGACTTAAGGAAAGGTACAAAGAGGTTAATACAACACAAACCATATACAAGCAAGGTCACACTTCAGACTGCAACTTAAAAGAAGCGACAATGACCAGACTCGAATCAACAACTTCATAATGCTCCACATAAAACCAGAAAGACTCAAGAGTCACATGAATCATACACATATATACATGCATATATATATATATATATGTATATATATATATTTCCATGTGTGTATGTGAACTGTTTCTAACGGCTAGCTCAATGAACAATACAAATGATCATGAGACAGCAAATGCAGACCTGGCAACAATGATGAACCAATAGAGGTAACTGCAAGCTAATGATCAACCCAAATGTACATGAATACAATGAACTGGTTTAGCTCAACTAACACAAATACAAAATATACATTGGAGACACAGTTACAGACAGGTTCGAACATACCGAAATATATACATATGCAACAACAATCAAGGGTTTAGTTCAATATGCAAGTGAAGCCACCAGACCACAGTGCAAACTCAAGTGAAGTAAATGCAGTAACAATTTACATGTACTCGAGGCAACATGGAAGCAGTGACAGGGTCGAAGTCAAAGAGGCAAAAATCAAAACCATGGTACAGTTCGAACAAATCCAATTCAAAGCCAGATAATAACATGAACGAACAAGTCAAGATAAATCAAGTCAAAACAATATGATTACATATGCAATTCAAAATCAAGACAGAGCCGTGATGACCAAGGAAGACGAACAAGTCAGAAACCAAAGCCGTGATAAGCAAGTAAGCAAAAATTATACGAAATTGAAGAAGTCAGTAATCATCTCAAGCATTCAAGCATAATCAAGTGGCCGAGAAAAATCAATCGACGAATTCAAACAAATATATAAGAACGTAAATCTAGGGGTTCGAACCCTATTTAAACCCGGTAACATCATAGGCCAAAAATCCATTCGAGTTCAAGAAACAACAGATAAATCAATTACTCGAATCGAATAGAGTTTAAAGCATATCAACGTGAGGAATAAAGAAACAACATACCAGGATTATCCAAATCGAACTCAAATCAAAGCTGCCGTGAATATATAAATTGATCGAAGAAAGATTTCGAATCATTCAATCAGTAACTAACATCAGCAGCTTCAAAGTTTCACAAGCCCTAGTTTTCGCATAGAGGAACGAACGAGCATAAAAAGAAAAGGACATTATTTTCACGGAGCAAACAAGGTCGAAGAAATAAAGGATCAAAAGGGGGAAATATTTTTACACTATTTTTTTATTAGGCCGGTTATATTATTCTTGAGCTTTAAAGCTTAATTTGGACTTAGTGTTTTCTTTTTAAATTGTTTTTAAATTTGTAATTTTCTATTAACTTTTGTAATTTCTAGTCGTGTGACTAGGGGACGAACTACAGTGGTGTAGTTCGAGAATTCGCAACTCAGTGGCTGAGTTGTGGTAGAGTTTTGAGCGTAGAGTTAGGTTAGTCGATATCGTGTGTCGCGAGTTTGTGTGTGTAAGCGTCTGATTACTTAATTATAGTAGAAACCTTGGGGGCAGCACGTAGGCAGGGTTTTGCCGAAGCTGGGTAAATCTGTGTTCTATTTTCTGCTTTTTATATTCTGCTATTATCTGTGCTGCTATTATTCTACTGTGATCAGTGCTGCAATTATTTTATAAACTTCCGTAATAAATTTTTATAATTAATAGTATCACCCTATTCACCCCCTCTAGGGTGAAATCGATCCTACAAGTGGTATCAGAGCTAGGAACAAAAGCCATTTTCTATTTTAAAATTTTGATTTTTGAAAAACCAATTTTTGCTTTAAAAATTTGAAATTTTAAAATGCCTTCTTTTAATAATGCTTTTGCTGAGGGTCAGTCCATAGTTAGACCACTAATGTTCAATGGTGAATATGCTTACTGGAAAAATAGAATGAAAATCTTTCTGAAAACCATTGATGCTTGGAATATTGTTGAGACAGGTTATAGGACCCCAACTATAATGGTAGATAATCAGGAAATACATAAACCAATGGATCAATGGAAAAATCTAGAAAATAAACTACAGAATGCTAACGCTAAAGCTATGAATTCTATTATCTGTTCATTGGATCAATTTGAGTTTAATCGTGTCTCACATTGTCTAACTGCGCAGGAAATATGGCACACACTCAAAGTGACTCACGAAGGAACGTCTCAAGTTAAAGAATCTCCCTTGCCATGCTAAGCAGCGAATACGAGAACTTCACAATGGCCAAGGATGAAAATGCCAAAGAGATGTACAGACGACTTTCCAATATCGTATATAATTCAAAAGCTCTCGGAAAATCATACACAGAGTTGGAGATAGTCCGAAAAATCCTCAGAGTCCTTCCTCGAAGTTTTGAAGCAAAAGTAATTGCCATTCAAGAATCGAAAGATTTGAAACAAATCAAAGTTGAAGAACTCATCGGAAATCTCACCACTTATGAGCTAGAAATGAAATTCAAGGAAGAACGCGAAGGAGGTGATACACGAAAGAAATTGATAGCTCTCAAAGGAACAACAAAAAGTGATGACGACGACGATGGAGCAGCTGAGCTGGCGCTACTAATAAAAGGATTCAAAAAGTGGAACCGCAAATACGGAAATCCAGCTCTAAATCAAAAATTGAAAAGCAGAATAGTCAAAGCATTAGACAACCCAGAAGAACAGGAGATAATCTATCATAACTGCAACAAACCCGGTCACATCAAGCCCAATTGTCCTCATAATAGACACGACCATGAAAAGAAATCAAAAAGAAGAAGTTTTGCAGCCACGTGGAATACAAGTGATGAAGATAATAAAAGTACTAGCAGTGAGAGTAAAAAAGTAGATCTGTGCCTTCGAGGTGATATAACTGATAGCGATGATGACGAGCCAAGCGAGGTATCAAAACTCACTCACTCAGAATTACTTATATATTTCCACGAAGTAAATGGCTGTTTTGAACGACTTTGGGTGAAATACACTAAAATTGAATCACAAAGAGATACTTTGATAGATTTAAATAAATAGCTTGATCAATTAGTTAAAAACTATCAAAGCAAGAGCCCTAAGTGTGATAAGTGTCCAAGATTCGAAGAAGAAATTAAAAAATTAGAAATTAAAATTAAATTGCTTGAAAATGAAATTCTGATTTTGAAAGAAAGTGAAAATACGAGGAGATAAAATTCTATTAAAAAGTGCACATAGTTATTAAATGAAAATGAATTTTCAAAACACAAGTCCAACAATTGTCTACAACTTTAGGAAAATTTTCCAAAGGAGAAAGATCGTTAAATATGCTATTAGGAAAACAAACTGTTAATACAGATAGACAAGGACTTGGGTATATTCACTCTGAATATGTTAGAAATGAAATTAATCAAGTCAATTCAAAGTGCACAATTTGTGGAAAAACTGGACACAATCAGAATATTTGTTGGTATAGACCCAAACATGTGAAAACCATTCAAATTTGGGTTCCAAAAGGCACGAATATAAAATCCCTCAAAGTTAAACAAATCTGGGTGCTGAAAGGAACATATATAAATAGTTTTGGGTCTCCACAAACTTATTTTTCAAAATCTGTTGCCACTAACAATCATGAACCTATAAAAACAAATAGGTCACAATAATCTTTTATCGTGTAGGTGTGGTGGCAGGCTAAGGAACAACAACTGTGTTATCTGGATTCTGGCTGTTCCAGACACACAACGGGCGAAAAATCAAAGTTTCTTAGCCTAGTATAAAGTGGTAGAATCACAATGGACAACAATGAAAAATTATCGGCAAAGGTAAAATAGGTAATGGTATATTTATCTTAAACGATTTATTAAATGTGATAATCTGCACCATAATTTGATTTAAATCAGCCAGTTATGTGATGAAGAAATACATGTTGATTTTGATTCTGACTTATTCTTATTTGATATGTTCTTATTTGACTTGTTCTTATTTTTCTGATTTGTGCCAAAATGTTGACAAATCATTGTTTCATTCTTGAACCAGTTCATATAGTTTTTGTTTTGGACTAATAGTGGTGTTTACTCTCGATACAAGTGGATATATTTGACACTATGTTCATTGCTTGTTTATTTGCATGGGTTCAATTCAAATTCAAAAGAATTTCATTTAAATGTTGTAAAAATGATCTTAAGGAATTCTGTTGCACACTCCACGATCTGGTCTATAACATCCAACTAATGATAATCTTGAGTCAAAAGGAAATTCAGATGTAGATTACACTGGTAATCTAGTTGATAGAAAAATTACTAGTGGAACGTGATTTATGTTGAGACATTCAGTAGCTGCATCATTTTCAAAGAAAATATCTGCATATTTTTCACCTAAAATAATTTTCAAATAGCAGACATTTTTCTTATAAAACCCCTTCTAGAAAATCATTTTTCTTGACCTTGTTTCAAATTAGTCGTTTTGGAAAATTTGATTTTATAATTATTTTTGGATTTGATTTTAAATGACTACATTAACTAATCTGACTCCCTACTGATTATCGAAAAGATAAATAGTGATTGAAAAAGTGATGAGTGTTGATCTTAATTATACATTATAACTTGAGACAATATAATCAGTAAATTTCTTTAGAAATCTGAACAAGAATTATAAAAACTTTTTGTTGGTAAAAATTCCATGACCATTTCTATTTCTATCATATTTCTATCGACTATCACTCATCAAAATCCAATATAGTATGTCAAGATGTGGTATTTTAAACGGGAAATCATTCGTTTTTCATTTTATTATATTTTTAGCAATAAAAACATCCAAAGTATTCACACTCATTTAAAAGTCCTCACGGTTATGCATGAGTGAACTACTTGGAATTTTTGATTATGTGCTTCCATGCTCATTTAAAAGTCCTCACGGTTATGCATGTATGGAACGCATATCAAAATTGATTGATTAATAGACAAGTTGATTCTAATCCTATTTAAAAGTCCTCACGGTTATGCATGGTTAGAAGATACTTGAATTCATTTATTTATTTTAAGTTTGGAATACTACTAATCTCATTTAAAAGTCCTAACGGTTATGCATGGTTAGTAGATATTCAAATTCCTGAAATAAATATACCACAAATAGACACAACTATATGGTTTTATATGATGACATCATCCCTATCATTCTAAAGTGGAATATGCGTCAAATAGAGTATTTATGATTTTTGTTTGATTTTTTTATTGAAATTTAATATTTATACTCAATTGAGTATTAATGTTGTATTAATGTCTATCACTTTATCTCTATTTTTCTAACACTTTACTTTTAGCTGATAACAAAAGGGGGAGAGAAAAGTTAAGATTTTGTAACAAATAAAGGTCAAATATTTTATTTTGTATTTTCTATTTGCATCTAGGTACATTTGCATATTTTTTATTCTCATTCATATATGAAGGGGGAGCTTTGTGTAGAGAGGGAGCATTCAAATAGGGGGAGCAAATTGAATGATCAAATACCTTTAACAAATTCAAAATCTTAAATATATGTTTGTTATCATCAAAAGGGGGAAATTGTTGAATATGCAAGTATATGATTTTTGTTTGATGATAATAAACATATATATATATATATATTCATTTAAATGTATTTGATAATGTACTATTTTATTTTTCACATAATTAAATAAATATTTGCTGAATAAAATAGATAACACAGAATTTAAATTCAAACAGATATTTTATTCAAACAAATATTTATTACAATTTTGAATAGCACAAATTTGAGCTCTCACTATATATACACACTTTCAATTACAATACAAATTCAATTACATTACAATTTTCAATTTTCATCAGCACCACACTACATATCACTCATTCACTCATATTTATCTTCAACTCTATTCCAGATTGAATCCAGCATCTGAGCAATCTGCAAAATAAACACTAATGCAGTAAAATTGAAAAGAAAATATTTTTGCAGTATAAAATAAAATGTGTATTTTGAAAATAATATTTGCCTCGGTTATTTGGGTTGTTCGTCATCATATTAATTTTGAATTCATCAAACACGAACAGCTTGTGACATGCACAGTGTATCACTGTACATGCCACAAGGCCATGCACACCTATGTACACTTGATAACATTACAGGGACATGTGAGCACAAGGTCAAACCCAATCAAAAGCCGGGTTCAACTCAAGTGCAATACAAATAAAGTCACGATACGAGCACAAGGTCAAACCCGAGCTATAAGCTGGATTCAACGTAGGTGCATTACAAAATTGTCAATTATAAGTGAATATGCAACATGCACACAAGAAGTAGTGCACTGCAAATACTAGCACAATACAGTTTGCACATTGAAACCACACAGCAAGTACAACCTGACTATACAATAAATGTACTACAGCTAACAAGGACAAAACGCAAACACACATGTACACAATGCTAACCAGGCAGTGACAATAAGGGTAATGCACAGTGAAGACTAACGGACGCAATGAAGACTGCATGATGATATCCAACAGTGAAACAAATGTATATGAACCACAAACCAAAGCTTCACAAATATCATGAACCAGACTCAAGTACATATACAAAAATGCTTCAGACATGTACAAATATGCAAGGCCACAAATGCACCAGACTAGACCAACAAGAAATGTGCAATAAAATAAAGATTCTAACATTTGTTTTCATCAATCAACCAAGTTAGATCAACATCTCAAAACAACACTGCAACACTACAGATACAAGAAAGATAGGCCAAAACATCAAGGAGCAACAAAATGATGAAGTTTTAAATCAACATAAGTTCAAAGAGGCATGTACAAGCAACTCACTACATAATGAACACAATGAGGCATGAATTCACCAACAACAAGTGATGCAACGGACATGTGTGCATACACATTGGAACCAGACTTAAGGAAAGGTACAAAGAGGTTAATACAACACAAACCATATACAAGCAAGGTCACACTTCAGACTGCAACTTAAAAGGAGCGACAATGACCAGACTCGAATCAACAACTTCATAATGCTCCACAAAAAACCAGAAAGACTCAAGAGTCACATGAATCATACACATATATACATACATATATATGTATATATACATGTGTGTATGTGCACTGTTTCTAACCGCTGGCTCAATGAACAATACAAATGATCATGTGACAGCAAATGCAGACCTGGCAACAATGATGAACCAACAGAGGTAACAGCAAGCTAATGATCAACCCAAATGTACATGAATACAATGAACTGGTTCAGCTCAACTAACACAAATACAAAATATACATTGGAGACACAGTTACAGACAGGTTCGAACATATCGAAATATATACATATGCAACAACAATCAAGGGTTTAGTTCAATATGCAAGTGAAGCCACCAGACCACAGTGCAAACTCAAGTGAAGTAAATGCAGTAACAATATACATGTACTCGAGGCAACATGGAAGCAGTGACAGGGTCGAAGTCAAAGAGGCAAAAATCAAAACCATGGTACAGTTCGAACAAATCCAATTCAAAGACAGATAATAACATGAACGAACAAGTCAAGATAAATCAAGTCAAAACAATATGAATACATATGCAATTCAAAATCAAGATAGAGCCGTGATGACCAAGGAAGTCGAACAAGTCAGAAATCAAAGCCGTGACAAGCAAGTAAGCAAAAATTATACGAAATTGAAGAAGTTAGTAATCATATCAAGCATTCAATCATAATCAAGTGGCTGAGAAAAATCAATCGACGAATTAAACAAATATATACGAACGTAAATCTAAGGGTTCGAACCCTATTTAAACCCGGTAACATCATAGGCCAAAAATCCATTCGAGTTCAAGAAACAACAGATAAATCAATTACTCGAATCGAATAGAGTTCAAAGCATATCAACGTGAGTTATAAAGAAATAGCATACCAGGATTATCCAAATCAAACTCAAATCGAAGCTGGCGTGAATATATAAATCGATCGAAGAAAGATTTCGAATCATTCAATCAACAACTAACGTCAGCGGCTTCAAAGTTTCACAAGCCCAGTTTTTGCATAGAGGAACGAACGAGCATAAAAAGAAGAAGACATTATTTTCACAGAGCAAACAAGGCCGAAGAAATAAAGGATCAAAAGGGGGTACTATTTTTACACTTTTTTTATTGGGCTGGTTATATTATTCTTGGGCTTTAAAGTTTAATTAGGGCTTAGTGTTTTCTTTTTAAATTGTTTTTAAATTTGTAATTTTCTATTAACTTTTGTAATTTCTAGCCGTGTGACTAGGGGACGAACTACGGTGGTGTAGTTCGAGAATTCGCAACTCGTTGGCTGATTTGTTGCAGGGTTTTGAGCGTAGAGTTAGGTTAGTCGATAGTGGGTGTCGCGAGTTTACGTGTGTAAGCGTTAACTACTTAATTTCTAGTAGAAACCTTGGGGGCAGCACGTAGGCAGGGTTTTGCCGAAGCTTGGTAAATCTGTGTGTTCTATTTTCTGCTTTTTATATTCTGCTATTATCTGTGCTGCTATTATTCTGCTGTGATCAGTGCTGCAATTATTTTATAAACTTCCGCAATAAATTATTATAATTAATAGTATCACCCTATTCTCCCCCCTCTACGGTGAAATCGATCCTACAAAAATTAGTTCTTTTTATTGTGAACCAAAATACATGGAAACTAAAGTTTCTTAAAGGTAAATTATGCCTTTTTATATTAAAAGCAAAGCTATACTTAAGTATCAATTGTGTCCATTACCACTTTTAATTATTTTCCAGCAAATTCTTCAAAATAACCAACTGAACTAAAACATTTTTCATAACTCTCCTCCTTCTATGGACTACTATCTCTTAATACCGAACTCTACATTTAATTTTTCATTTAAATTAAACTCTTATTTAAAATTCATCATCATCACTTTGTATTTTTTTATTTAATTAGCTTTCCTTTATTTTTATTCTTGACATGATATCGTGGTTCCAACATTATCCTTGAGTTTTCACTTTAGTCCATTTGGACATTGGACCGAGATTTTGTTTGGAGCTTCAATTCAACATCAATACAAATGCTAGTAATATTTTTTGTTTTTCTATTCAAACGTTGACACGATGTAGTATTTATAACCCAATCCATTTTTATGATAGTAAGACAAATATTATAACCATGTTTTATTATTTATAATATATATAAAAAAATATGTAAAATATAATGTTACCTTTAACAGTATAAACTAATATAACCCTAACAATATTTTGTTTTTTGATAAAAAAAATTGATATATAATTATTTTATTCATTTATTTTACTTTATTTCCTTTTCCATTTGAAAGCAAAGATAAGTATTTGTTAAGAATGGATGGTAATTTCTACGTTACTATTTCACTATATTAACAAAGCATTTGTTAAGGTTATAAAATATTTCACATTATATGTTCTCTCATAGAAATATAAAGTAGAATGCTTTTGAAATATTGCCAATAATAAGAAATAAATAAGATGAATTAAGATTACAAATTAAATCTCCAACCGATTAGCGTTAAAGAGAACTAATATGTAATTCATTTTTTCAACAAATTAATTTCAATCAAAGTGAATTAATTATGGTTAATATTTTAATTAGTTTAAATTCATATTAAATATTATTGGTCAGAATTAATCGATTAAATTACATATGTATTAAATTTCTTTATTGCATATGGGATATATATTTGATATGACCTTTACTACTAAAATTCTAATTTCATACAAACATTAACAGTGTGTACGCACATCCAAACTTACATGAATAAACATGTCAGAAATTATATATATATGTATGTATATGTGTGTGTGTGTGTATATATATGTGCGTGTGTGTAATACTTGAAGCTAAATATTGAGTGAAAAATTGAATTATTTCGTACCACATAATAACAATCTTTTTCCAAGCATATTTAGTGTTTAACTCCTTAATAAAATAGTTCTAGTGAGTTTCATATTTATTCCCAATTCTGGAATGTAAAACTTCAAACATGTCACCATGTAATATTATCAACTATCAACTACACTGAAAAAATTAATATTATCATAATTTAAAAATAACTAACTTATGCATAATCTTTAACAAATTTATATAAACATTTAAATTATAATAGTTTTAAAATATTAAGGATCATCGTATTCGACTTTGGTGCATTTAGAGAAAAAACATCTCTAGCACAAAAGATTTTCCTATTTATAGATAATTGTTGAAACTAATGGCAACTTTATTGTTTGAAAATCTTTCAACATCTACATAGTTTCAATATGTAAATAGAAGAGTAAGCATCATGGTAATGAATTGGGGATTTTTACTCAAAGCGCTTCTTTGTGTTGGGTAATAAGTTTTAAGGACATCAATTCTGAAAAATTAGTTTTAAGGACAAATTACAGGAAAAAGATGAATGAAGTTATCATTTTCAGTTATACAAAAATAATGATAAATTAATTTATCTTTTTCCTGTATAACTTAAAAAGGTAAATGAATTTATCATTTTTTATAAATTGTCCTTAAAACTAATTATTCAGAATTGTTGTCCTTAAAACTTATTACCTTATAATAAGATGCCCATCAACCTAATTTCCACTAATGAATTTATATTTAATATCATATGGAACTTAGAGAATGGTAATACATTAAAATAAGGATCTTTACTAATTTAAACCTGAGTTCAAAGTAATTAAAGAATTGTTTACTATATCAATTTAATGTTATGTTTTATTATAAATTAAATTAGAGCATCGAATACATGTTGTTTTTTAAATCAACTCCATTTGATGTTATTTAGAAGAATTAATTAGCATCAATTTGATAACTCAGTTACAGTTAGTTAATTGACTATTAGTACATAAGAACATTCATTTCTCATTGATTCTTAGCATGAAATCATCAATGATATTATTGATCAACTGATTATCAATTATATAAAATTAGATAAGGGTTCAGTCAACCTCGGTTTACTTTTTTTTAAAACGTTTCAAGTTAAATTGCACATATTCTATGATAAACTTATAATTATTTTAAAAAGAGTATTTTCGATAGTTGAAATTAGCAAAAGTAGAAAGTAAGAATTTTGTAATTTATGCATTAAAAGAACTAAATTAATATTATTCGTAAATTGAAAGTATAGATAACTTATGATTTCATAATGTAAATTTTAAGTTTATACATTGTATAACAAATCAAGATACACTAAGATAATTAAAGGAAGAAAACTAATGATCTAAATTTATTTCGAGTTGTAGACAGTTGTTGATATAAAAAAGGCATATACTAATAATTATAAAATTAGGGTCAACTTAAGAGTGTATGTTTGTAATGCAACTAAAAATGAGAGTAAATTGATATATTTTCTATTTTAAATAAAAATTCAAACTAAATAAAGAATTAATTCCATTAATTTTAGTTTCTTTTTCTTCGATTTAATTTCAGTTTTTAAATTAGAGAATTTATTATGTATTAATTCTTTTTAATGCTAACTAAATGCATTAATTCCATTTATATGATATAAATATATGATTGTATTCATTTATAATATCAAAAATAGCTAAACTATAAATTAAATATGTTATACAATTTACTAAATTATGCGTACTTCATATACAATTTATAAAAGATATTATTTTAACGTAAAACTTTAAGTTTAAAGCAAATATGAAAAGAATTAAGCCTAACATTCTTTTCCAAACCGAAAACATAAATGAGGATTAATAATTTAACCACTTGCACATAGAGTAGAGTTTAGGTTATAGACCACGTAATGAATTTTAAACAAATAATAATGTATATATTTTTCATTACATCATTTTAACAATATTAGGCACCCAAAGAAATTTGATTCTTCAACTATGCATATTGCGAACTTTGATGATTCCAATTGCCTAAACATGATCCTAGTTTATTTGAAAATTTGCAGATAATATGAATATAAACCACATAACATAATTTAATAATGGTATATTTTAATTAACTAAAACTAAAAATCAATCTTAATCCATTAGAAATTAAATGTTATATTGAAGTAAAACTGGAGAGTAATTGGTTAAGATTAAAAAGAAATGGATGTACATGATTAAATTATTAAATTGAATTTGATAAAAAGAAAAATTATTATGAAAATTGAACAGTACCTTTGTCTCAGTGGTTAGGAACTTCGACTTTGGTGCGAGAGGTTACAGGTACGAAACCTGCATAACGTGATTCGAACATATATTAACATGTAGTATGTTGTATACTACCTAAGACTTGTAGTACTAATATGTACTACCATCTAAGTACCTAATTTCAAAACAAAAAAATATTGTAAAAATTCACTAGTTTGAATTCAAACTGAATGAAATTAATATAATTTAATTCCTTTTAGATATGGTCCTTTCAATTTGAAGTTAGTTTACTTGTTAACATTATTAAAAAATGAATTTTCAATCCATAATGATACATAATCCATAAATTTACTTGTAAAAATTATTAATAAGTAAATTTTCAAAACAATATAACATCAAACAAATTCCTTAGAAAATAAAAACTAATGACTATGATATTATGTAAATCCCTAGGAATTCAATGTTAACTGTGCATAAAATTGAAAAGCGCTTGGTGCTTTTGAACATTTCTTGGTCTATGAAACACCACTATTGAAAAATGTATTTAACCTTAGCTTGTTTAAGATGGATGCTATTTAATATTATAGAATAAGTTTAGGTTGAGTAAAACAACTAACAAAAATTAAGTTTATAGAACATATATTTACAACAAAACTTCTATAAATTTATACTTTTTCTTCCAAAATATGGTATGTAAATTTATAATTTGACTATGCTTTTACTTCATATATGATATTTTATGTTGTTGTTATGCGATTCAAATATGTGCCTATGAGTGCTTTAGATTAAGGATATGGTGTAGATCTTTGTGTTAGAAGAGACGAAAAGTCGATTGGAGAAAATGATCAAAAGATATGAAGAAAAGAAGCTATTTTTTTATCAGTGTCAGGAATTCAAACGTCTGAGTTACTGTTCCAGACGTCTAAGTTACTATAGCTGTTTGAGTTTCAGGTAATCAGACGTCTTTGTCGAATCTAGTTCTTTGCCGAGCAGTCAGACGTCTGACTCCCTTGGTCAAACGTCCGAGTTGTTGTTTAGACAACTCTGTAAATTGGTCAGACGTCTCTATTGATGATTGTTCTATCCTAAAAGTTTGATCAGATGCCTGACCCCATGTCTGAGTTGCTACTTTGAGAGTTTAATAGGATGTTTGCTGATACGAAATTTGAATGGCAATTTCATCATTTCGGTGTTTGTTTCTTCTCTGTAAATAGTGCAGATTCTTTTGATGTGATCTGATGGTCAAGAGAAATTAGAGCATCTATATTAGCCTTCCAATAATCTCCCTAATCGTGAGTAACCAGATTTCCAATGATAGTAATTAATAGAAACCCTAGCTAAATCAATTTGGGGGTTTTCAATTTTGAGTGCTCTATTTGGTAATTTCTTCAATTGAGTGATTGATTAGAGAGAATCTCCGCATCTTATAACTCTCTAATCGTAGAATTGGTTTGTAATCTGTAGCGATTGGAATAAAAGGAGTTATTGGGTCTTCGTGGATGTAGGATACTTATATCTGAACCATATTATCTTATGTGCCTCTCTTATTTGCAATATTTGTCTTGTGTGATTGCATATTTGAATTTGAGTTACATTGATATTCACATAGGTAATACAAGATCCTGATCAAATCGCTTTCGCTTATCAATTTTTCACCACAATTTTCCCCATCTTTAGTTTCTTTTATATATCCATACTAAAGTGAAAAAAGATAAACTTTATTTCATGTAGATTATGAAATATTGAAGATTATTTGGTATCTACATGTTGATAAACAAATTATGTCCAACAAAATGAATGAAGAAAATGAAATTCTTAAACATACCAAATGAATAGAAATTAGATGATGCTGATGTAAACAATCTTGAGAACAAAAAGTAATAATCCAACTTTACTTATTATAGATTTTACAAAATGATATAAAGATTCTATGGTATCCATATATTAATAAATCCAATAATCTCCTGCGAAATATGAAGGAAACAAAATTCATAACCATATACATTGAAACAAAAATAAGAACATATGATATCTTCTCCAATTTGATTTTCTTGTATATTTCTATCTCAAAATTAAAAAAATAAACTTTACCTTTAGTAGAATATACGAAATTGAAGATTGTTTAGTATTTATGTGTTAGTTAACCAACTTTGTTCTACAAAATGAATAAAGGAAATGAAATTCACAATCATATCGTACAACAATAAATAGATTTATGTCGATGTAAACATGGAGCTCAAGGAAAAAAACTTAGTTCAAATTTACCATCAAAGATTTTAGAAACAACCGAAGATTCTCTAGTATTCATGTATTAACTAATCTAACAATCCCTTGCAAAATACGATGAAATAATTTTCATATTGAAAAACAAATAAGAAGAAAATATATCCAAAACTTGGAGCGAAGATCTGAAACCATGAATCTCGAATTCAAACAACAAAATCAACCTCAAATTAAATGAAAGGATGGTAAATAAAAAACTAAACCTTTAAATCGATCTCAATTATAACGACCCGATTTTTTGACCATCCAATATCGACACAAATACATCCGTGATATTCATGCGCCGAGCACCCAAGTGCTGGAAATATAGAAAGTTAGGGTAAAATAAAAGAAAAGAATAGAACAAGGCAAGAAGAACACAATATCAAAATCTCACAGCGGAACGATAATTTATAATATCAATTACAAAGGGTTACTTTGAACACAAGATTTTCAGAGTTACAAAACCTAAGTACTATCATCAGCCTGGACAGTAATAATTGTCAGTCCTTACAATGCTGATATATGTACATAGCTAATACAAAACAACAGAAATAGAAAGAGATAGATAATGGAACCCTCCAGCCCATCTTCTGAACTTTGAAGCATCCGAGATAAAACCTGATACTCAGCCTACTTAAAAGAGTACGCGAGAATTTAGGGAAACAAAAAAACCAAGCGTCGGACATAAGTCTGGTATGAGAAAACTCAAGATACATGCAACATGTAACAATAACTATTGGGACCGTATGGATTCCCGTAACAGTTTTCCCCTCAAAGAAACCAACTATTCATTAAGTTTTAATATAGTGATATGATAGATAATGTCTGGGTGTAGGATATAATCATATCAAATAGCTATGATGCTTACATTGGTCACACCACAACATAATTAGGTTATATTTAAAACCGCTAAGGTACGTTCGCATATTGGATTTCCATTGAAGACATCCCCAGATAAACTGAGGCCATCCTCTCGACAAGGACCAGAAAGTACCTTTCAAGCGTCATATATCTCTAGATAAAATATACCATTAAGGTAAACACAACTAGCCCATCCACGATCCTATAGAACCAAGTGGAACTAAGTACCATCAACTCCCGCACGCAACAACGATAAGCATACTCTAGATAATAGAGTTGATATACCCCGTCGTGGGTCAGCAAAACCCCATGCTATGCATCCTACTCTGTTTTCTGTCATTTCCGATGTCGAGGTTACGTTTGGCATCTTTCACTCGAGTCATCATTACTCGAACAAAACATGAATCCCCAATTGGATTCCTTTATCTCAAACAGTTCACGAGTCACTATATGGATTCAATCATCTTAAATAGATCCCGAATCTCCACATAGATTCCTCTTCTTCAAACGCTTCCAAAATATAGAACCCGTATACTAGTATTGAAGTGGTATTGGTAAGTAGAACACTTATCGATCCCGGACTCTTCAAAACTAATCGATGAATTTTCGGTTAACTCAATTCTAGTTCTCTCAGAAGTAAGTGAAAGCTAAAAATGTTTCATACCAATACTCCTCCCTGGGGTTCTTATTGGTATAACATCATGAAGTTTTTCGATTACTTCCTAAGTTAATATTAGGTCAAGTTCGATAATCGACTAATCGATTGTCCAGTCAAAACAATTGCTTATACAAATCACGATTCGTACGCTTAACTCATTTCTGACATTCCAACTTAACTATTCCTCTCCCAAGAGTGAAGCTAGGTAAGTTTGGGCACTGGTTGCTCCAAACCTTTCCTAGAGACCTCATTCTTGAATCTCACAAATAGATAAGTCTACCTTGTTGGCTTTTAGTGTTAAGTATAGTGTTAATGATTTTCATAAATAATAAGGAATCAACTCATTTAACACGTGTCCGACATTTTCCACTTACCTATTACTCAGTCAAGAGGGAAGCCCGGTAGGTTAGAGCTCTATCGCTCTATCCCTACTCGACATCAATGTTAACTCTCACAAATAGATAAGATTACTTCATCGGTTTATTAGTGTTAAGCATAGTAAATTACTTTTCTAATAAGTAATTAAACAATCAACTATTTGTCCATTTAGCAATTCTAACCCCTTTTTGAAACATTTAAAATACTTGGAAATACTTACAATATGTTTTAAATCATTTATCCATAATATTAATTAAAAATAATAAGTTTGAAAAATCAACAAAACTTGGAAAAAGAACATGTTTTATTCTAAAATTCCATTCTTAAAAAATTCATAACTAATTCTTAAAAATTCATAAATATCTCAAACTACTTTTAAAATACTCTAAAAATAGTTAGGCAATACTTTTAAAAAGAATGAAATAAATTGCTCGAACTTAAAGTCCTCTTTGAAACAATTGAAGTCCAAAAATCAAGGTTAAATGGGGCAGTTTGTTTTGCACTAGTAATGTTTTGGCCATTTTCGAGATGTTATCTTTTACTATTCAAGCTTTTAATAACAATAAAATACACATAAAACAATGCAAATATGGTGAGAAATCCTTATGGATCTCTTTACAAAGTTCCATAACAATTGTCAAAAACAAGACAATTCTGAACTGCATCCATAGCGACTGTCACTATAAGTGCTTTCAAATCTGAGTCGTATCTCAACCTATGTTCAACTACAACCTATATGCTTTGTTCAAGGCCTAGTCATATGTCATACAAGTCTATTCAAATCCATTCAAGTCCATATATGGATCCTATGTGCCATTTGTTTTCAAAACAAGAATCCAAATCAATGTTTTCAACATATGTCACTAATAATTCAAACAACTTTAACACGACAAAATATAATCATATATGAGTTATATTATCAATCCAAGTGGTGATTTAGCTCACCTTAAACTCAAAAAACAACCAATTTTAAGCACTCAAGTTCAAACCCAAGCTAGCAAATACCTTTCCTTCCTTTGATTCCTTCCTTTTCTACACTTTTCTGGGCTATAATAGCCTATGATCCTCACGGCCTTGAGAGGAGGGGGAAGTATAGCTATGGTTTTTCACAATCTAACTATTTAGAAAGTGATGTTATGTGGTGGCAAGGCTTTCCTAAAAGTTTGAGGTGATTTGGAGATGGTTTGCAAACTATTTTCTTTAGAAATTTAGAGATGAAGAAGAAGAGAGGCCATTGAAATTTTAGCTCAAAGCTTTTGGAGTTTTTGCGAATGAATACTAAGGATGTACCTCTCCTTATATAGGCTTAGGAATGGTGCTCTTTAAGCTTTCCTTCACCCCCACCATGCCATGGAAGACTCACCTCCCATCACTTCTCCTTTATGTCTCTTCTTCTTTATGTCACTTCTCCTTTATGGCTAACTACTCTTATACCCTTCTCATAATTTCATCTTTTATCCTAATAGAACTTTCTAGAACTTCCATGCTTTATGAAGAGGAGAGCATTTTAATTAGTTGCTAATATGTTTATTTGACCATTAGTTAAGTGCACGATAGTTCGAACAACTTATATTGATCGAAAAGCTTGTTTATCGATAAAACGATTTTCAGTCACATTATTGATTTTTCTTCGAAGAATATATTTTTGTAAACAATTTTCAAAAACAAGTTTCTTAACATTATTTATTAATTAAATGATGTTAAACAGTGTTATAAAATCATATTTATAACACTTAAACATATCTCAAAATGTATCGATATTCAAAGACGAAGTGTTCGAATTTCAAGGTCTCTACATTCTCCCCCACTTAGAACATTTCATACAAACTAAACTGCAACTCAAATACAAACTAAGATAAGAAAACTCTAGTCTAAGAACAAATCCGGATAGGATTCCTTTAGACTATCCTCAATCTCCCATGTACAATCCCAAGCATGCTCTCTCTATTGTACCTTGACTAACTTTACAACCTTATTCCTCAATTGCTTCGTATCTCTATCAACAATACAAACAGGCTGCCTCAACGCAGTCAAATTTGCCAAGTCTTCTTACTGCGACGCTTCCACTATCATTGAAGGATCATGCATAAACTTATGCAAATGCGATACATATAATACATTGTGCACACCCGATAGCCTAATCGGTAACTCAACTCTATATGCGAGTGTACCAATCCTCTCTAGAATCGGGAATGGTCCTATATAACGAGGATCCAACTTCCTAGCCCTTCCAAATCGAATAACACTTCTCATTGGAGAAACCTTTACAAATATATAGTCTCTAATCAAGAACTCCAAGTCTCTACGACTCTCGTTTGCATAGCTCTTTAGTCGATTCTGCGCTTCCTTGATTCACTTTCGAATCTCTATAACCTTATCTGAAGCCTCTCGGATCATATCCGATTCAAGCACAAGACGGTCTCCAAGTTCTACCCAACACGATGGATATTTGCGAGGCCTTCTATACAACGCTTCAACTGGAGCCATTTTGATACTGGCATGATAATTGTTATAGTATGAAAACTCAACAAGTGGTAAGTGCTCTTCCCACAAACCTCCAAAATCTAAAATCCATGCTCGAAGCAAGTCCTCCAACGCTCGGTTCACCCTCTCTGTTTGCCTATCTGTCTGCGGATGGTAAGCGGTACTTAAACTAAGCTCGGTCCCTAATGCTTCATGAAAACCCTTTCAGAACAGGCTTGTGAATATTGGATCTCTATCACTCACGATATCACAAGGAACACCGTGCAACCTGACTATCTCGTTAACATATAACTTAGCCAAACTAGAAGCTATCCTCGTAGTCTTAACAGCTAAGAAGTGCATGCTCTTGGTCAATCGATCCATGATAACCCACACACCTTCGTTACCCCTCCTCGACCTAGGAAATCCGTTAATGAAATCCATGGAAATATGCTCTCACTTCCACTTCAGAATCTCAAGTGGTTGAAGCAGTCGGCCGTCTTTTGATGACTACCCTTTATCTGTTGGTAGTTAGCACATCTGGTCACGAAGATAGAAACATCTCTCTCCATGCCTGTAACAACCCGCATATTTTACGATTGAATATTTAAATATTTTGTTTAAATATAGAATCGTTAATCGGATTGAAGTCCGAAAAGCTACTTTTTGCAAACAGTCGAAATAGGACTCGAGACCACTTCCATTGAGTCCAAAATGGCGTTTGCTACTTTTTTAAGTATAAGCATCGATATATTTGGAGTAAGTTGAATTTTGCTATTTTTCACTTGGGCTTTTGGGTTTGGGTTTCACCCAACTCATTCTATAACCTAACTCAGCCCTTCTCTTCATCCACTCATCCTCATTTCATTTCTTTTTCTCAAGCTAAACTGAAAATGGGGGAAGAGAAGTGGAATTAGAAATTCCAAGCCCTAGATTCCATTTGCAAACTCAAGTCTTGCTCCAAACTCTTGGAAAAGCTTTGGTAAGTCTCCTCTTCATCTCCTCCAACTCATTCTCTCTTCAATTTTAGAAATTTCCTAAACCTAACTTAGGGAATGTTCTTCTTCTTTTTAGCTTAGATTCAAACTACTTTGGGTTGAAGTGAAGAGTGTTGATCTTTCCTTTGTGATTAAGCTTCTCTCTTGTGTTTTTGGGTTTAAAGGTGAGACTTTTATCTTACATCTATGTCTATACTATCTTTGATTGTTAGGTATGAATTCCCAACATCTTTACATGTTCACTTGATTTTGATTTGGATTGATTTGGTGAATATTCCAAATTTTGGTTTTAAAGTCCAATTTTGTGAAAATCCTTTTACGGATGTTTGAACATGTTTTCGTTGAAGCATCAAAGAGCCTAAAGGGCTGGGTTGCCGATTGGCGTAAACCCATAGTACCTGTTGCTCGTCCGATCGCGGTTTGTAGAATTTTTGCCCCACTTAGGGGCTAGACTGAATGTGCTTCAGAAGCAGGTTCAGTCGACTGAACCAGAAGGCAGGAAATACCTTAGAAGCAGGTTCAGTCGACTGAACTAGTGTTCAGTCGATTGAACCAGACCCAGGAAATTGCCTGGGTCTATATCAGTCGACTGACCATCTGGGTAAGTCGACTGACTCTGGGGATAAAAATTTCGTATCCCTGTGTCAGTCGAATGACCACCTAGTTCAGTCGACTGACCTGCTTGCTTCAGCCCCATTTGATTATTTTGCTTGAGATTCCAAATGTTAATCGATTCGTGATTCTCCGATTTGTTGTTATCATTTGTTATCGATTTTGATGACTTCAATTTCGGGATTTTTGGGTATGTCCGTTTTGATGGATTCGGCATCGATTTCTAAGGATTTGATTCACGTCTTCGTATGTGAATTTTTGATGGTTGATTGTTTCTACAATCATTTCTGTGCTTTGTCACTTTAAAATACAAAGGTTTCTATACTAATAGTAAATATTCAAACTCTTTCACAAAGACGATTTCAACTCTATTTTTAATACAAAGCTCGTTTATAAAACCGTTTTCTAATCTATTAGTATATACAAACCTTTACCTCATTCGTATGAGAAAATCTAATTAAACGGCTTGGCAAAACTAGTGGTATGAAACGCTTGCGTTTACTTCGTCGGTTAATTCTTTGACTTGTTCGATTGAAACTCTTGTGACAACTTTCAAGTGGAAATCTACAATCTATTCGTAAATATTTGAGTTAAGCAAGTGGTTATGGGACATAAAGCTAAACTCATATATTTACTAGCTTAGTGTAATCGACACTTCTTGATGATCGTTGATGATCATTTTATGGTTTAGACTAGCAATGTGCGATGTCTCTTCGCCCACGTGGGGGACTGTACCCAGTTTTATTGAGCTTCATCTCATTTCTATTGTGGGCTAGCGACCCATGTTCTTTTATGGTGTTCGGTTCATCGGATGTACCATTATTGTACTACATCGTTGTCCCTGCTTTTTGGTTCATCGGATGTACCGTTATTGTACTACATCGATGCTTCGGCTTTCGAGTTCATTGGGCGTACCGTTATTGCACTACGTTGTTGTTCCGAAATATTTGAGTTTCTGGTCCCTTGGGCGTACCGTTATTGTACTACGCCGTTGCACCGGCTCGATGGTTAGCGACCATGGAATAGCATTCCGTTTGTAATATGCCTTCCCCTCGTGATTCCTGTATTTCTAATTGATGATTTTTGGAATTTATGTTTCACCAACTTCTGCGTTTGGCATGTTTGTCAATATTTGAAGTTTGGTGAATAAAATAAAGAATATGATATTCTTTTTGGTATTTTGAGATGATTGGAGATATTGTATGATTTTTGTTGTTATTTGATGTATACTTGACACAGTATGGCATTTCTTTGTTATCATACGTTTTTGGTCACATCTCTTATCCTATCTCATTTTATCTGATAATTATAGCTAGACTGATCCGTTTATTATTTTCTTCTTAAATAATACTCGGGTCAGACCGAGATATTTCAGGTTCTCCTGCTTGACTTCTTATCAGGGATCATCATCTGATTCTTTTGGCTAACTACTTTAGATTAGTAGTTTTTGTTATTATACATTTGAGATATGGACTCCTTGATGTATAATTATTCTTTTGTCTCGCACTTGTATCTGTTCATTGTGATGTAGTGGATCTTATATGGCCACTATTTTGATGTACACTTACATGTGATATATTCATGTCTTATTCCGCCTTTGTGATATGAATATCTGTGACTGATTTGTGTTATGTTTATTTCTACGTTTTCTTCTGAGGTCCACTTAGCTACTGTGTGGTAGCATTGAGTTTGTATTGGATATGTCAGATTTCCTCTTGAAATGAAATGTAAGTTATATTTTCTGACATATCGGTACTCGCACAAAGCAATTACACAGATGGTCGCTCCTCAACAGCCTTATTCTTCGCGCTAGTTGACGGCATTACCCAGTAGTGTCCTTGGCTAGCGTGAGCATAGAGGTGGGGCGTCACAGCATGGTATCAAAGCCAAACTTTGGAACAATGTAGAATAATCTAGCAAGGATCATTGTCCTAAGTCTTTCTTAGGAATCGTGCCATAGGATTTAATTCGAGTCTTCGTACCATTCTATCCTATTTTCTTTTGTGATGCCTTGTTTTATCAATCAAGGTTGTTTGATATTCATTTTGAGAATAACCTTTTTCCTCTTCTTTCTTTCTTTCTTAGAGAAGAGAAATGGTTAGACATGGCCGTCCCAGTGCCGGTCAATCTAGTGCTACTCCTCAGGATGGAGTATTTATGTCAGCTCAACAACTTTTAGATCTTGTGAACAATGCCCAAGCTACCGGACCCGCTCCAGCGCCTACTCACCCCAAATCCGGGTTTGCACGCTTGTGCAGAGATTATACCGCTTTGGGTGGAAGGCCATTCAAGGGATCCGAAAACGTTATAGAAATCCAAGCTTGGCTTAGATCATGCGATCGCATCTTTTCCCGCATGGATCTTATTGATTCACTTCGAGTCCAAGTGGCTTCAAGCATGCTCCAAGAAAGAGCATTAGATTGGTATGAGCTTTTGATTTCTGAAATTATCGAAGCGGATCTTACTTGGGAGCAATTCCGGGAAAGGTTCGAATTGAAGTTTGTGCCGGAGGCTGAAAAAGTAACTTTAGCCTGACGCTTTATTGACCTTGTTCAAGGTGAATCTTCTGTGATGGATTACGTCGCATCTTTTGAATCTCTATCTAAATATGGGGTCGAATATATTAATACCCCATTGAATAAAAATCAGATATTTTTCTATGGTTTGAATAAGAACCTTAAGAAGCCTTTACTTATGAAACTGGAAGTTTCTTTCGATCAGCTTATAGATATCGCTCTTCGACTTGAAGAGGCCGATAGAGAAATTGGTGTTGAAGTTGTGCATGCCAGACAAAACTTCAACAATAGCATGAAGAGGTCTGTTAAGTTCAAAGGCCCCAATCCCAATCCCAACAAGAAAGGGAAGCAAGAAACTTCGATAGCAAAGTCTCCTACCTCTAGTCGTGGACGATGCTACAATTGTGGTCTTACGGACCACTATGCAAATGAGTGCCCGAAACCATTTTTTTGTCGTTATTGCAAAAGTTCGGGACATCTTTTATCTTCATGCCCCAGACTTCCAAAGAAGAGAGAGGGACAACTAAATGTTGTTCAAGCCCCTAGCGACACTTCTCTTGGTCAAGGTATTTCTCATTCTACCCTTGATGATATTTGTTTTAGGATTATCTTATTCGAGTTCTTTTTGATTTGGGTTCATCTCATTATTTTATATCAAAAGAATTTGATAAATCCTTTCTCTTTTAATTTTTTTAGGGCTTGATGATTTCATTGGGAATGCGAATCCGATTGGTGGATCCACAACACTCATTTACTTTGTGAAAATGTCGAGATTATTTTATGTGAATTTTCTTTTCGAGCCGATTTGCATGTTATGCGTTATTTAGGCTTCGAAACTGATTTTTGGGAAAGGATTGGCTTACTTATTATGAAGGTCATATCCTATGTCCAATATGGACTATTTATCTTCGACATCTTCAATTTGTTAAGTGGATTTCTTTTGTTTTCAAAGATTTTGATTTCCAAATTTGGTGGCAACATTTTATTCTTTAAACCCACTCGATGAAGAAGATGTTATTTCTCTCATTCAAGTAGGTTGTGAATTTTCTGGAATATATTTGAGCTTGTCTTAGGATTATTACCTAAGCAATCTATTGGGTGGCGCTAAGGTCTTTTCACCTTGACCTTGCCACTGGTTTTCATCAGCTACGAGTTGTGGAGGATAGCATTCTACTTATCGCATTCCGCACTCGTTATGATTCTTGTGAGTGGTTCGTTATGTCATTCGGTTTGACGAACCTTCTACCTTATTTCATCCATCTTATGAATTGAGTATTCTACGAATGTCTCGATGAGTTTATCCTTGTATTTATTGATTATGGATGAAAACAACAATTTAAAATTTGCAAATCTTTTTAATAAGATATTTATAAGTAAGATTGGATTTTTTGTTCTTAAAACGAGCAAAGAATATTTGAAATTTTATAAGAGTCATGGTTATCATATATAAGATGATTTTATGTTGTTTTGCCCATTGAGTGCTTTAAGAATTCTGGTCGATGCGCTTGATCAACGTTATCGATAGGAATCTCCTAAACGCTTTGATGAGACAGTTAGACACAATAAATTGACTTGTAATAAGTAAAATTTTTGTAAAAAGATGATTACATAAGTTAATTATAATTTTGAAAGTCTTAGTTTTTCGGGAAAGAGGATCATTTAAAAGAACTCTTTTTCGATGTTTTTATTCTTGCGATTCCCGAAGGGAATCAAGACTTTATTGTTTTTACCGATACTAGTCGTATTGGTTTTGGTGTCATTCTCTTGCAAAGGGAATGTGTTATCGCATTTGCTTCTTGACAATTAAAGCTTGTCGAGACTAGATATGCCGCTCATGATCTAGAGCTCGCGGCTATTTTTTTCGCTTTTAGAGTTCGGCATCATTATTTTGTGGAAGAAATTCGTTCTCCACTCCGATCATAAATCTTTGTAATGTTTATTTTTTCATAAGGAACTTAAAGTTGGCTCGAGTTCCTTGCATCTTATGATCTCGATATTCTTTGTACTCCGGAAAAGGGTAATCGTGTTGCCGATGCCCTTAGCCAAAAGCAACAAGCGGTTGTTTTCATGATGATATCCCAATGGAATGATCTCGAGACTTATTCACTTGTGAGATTTGAGATCGTGAATCCCATTCATGTTCATCTCTTGTTTCGTGTAGCCTTGAGGCTCGTCCTTCTCTTTTGGACTATACCTCTGTTGGCTAAACTCTATGTCAAATTAAATTGAATGGAGTTCCTACTTTTATTGTTAGCAATCGTGATCCATTATTTTACTAGTGGATTTTGGTAAGGTCTCCAAAAGCTTTAGGAACAAAGCTTAAATTTTTAGCACCGCTTATCATCTTTGTCCGATGGACAAACCGAGAGTGTGAATCAAACTCATGAAGATCTCTTTCATGCATGTGTTCTTGATTTTTGTGGAAGTTGGGAAAATCATATTTCCCTTATCGAGTTTTCTTCCTATAATAGCTTCCAGTCTTGAATTGGTATGGCACCTTTCGAGGCACTCTACGGAAGGCCATACCGATTTCTTTGTGTTGGCTTGAAGCCGGTGAGAAGCTGGTTTTAGGTCCAGATTTTATTGGTGTTTGTTCGTGTTTCACCTATTAAGGGTGTTGTGCATTTCGGTTGATCGGGAAAGTTAGCACCTCGATATGTTGGTCCATTTCCCATCACCGAACATATTTGTTCCGTGGCTTATCGCCTTTTTATTACCGGCTCAATCTTTTACTATTTATGACGTTTTCCACGTCTCTCTACTACGGAAATACCTTAGGGATTTCGATTTTTATTCTTGAGCCCGGTGTACTTGAGGAAATTGAAGTTTCACCAAATTTGACTTATGAGCAACATTCTATTCGTATCATTACTTCGAAGGTTAAACGCCTTCGAAATAAAGATGTTCTTCTTGTGAAAGTTCAATGGTCCTCAAATCTTAAGAATTTCTCTTGGGAATCTTGAGAATTCATCGAGCAAACACATCCGGACTTACTCTTTCGTGCTCTTTATGGTGAACTTCTTATTTCAAATTTTCTTTTGTGTTGATATGCTTTTATGGTTGTTACTTTTTATTTTTCTCTTAATTATTGTGAGGACGCAATTTCTCTAAGGAGGGGAGTCTGTAACAACCTGCATATTTTACGATTGAATATTTAAATATTTTATTTAAACATAGAATCGTTAATCGGATTGATGTCCGAAAAGCTACTTTTTGCAAACTGTCGAATTAGGACTCGAGACCACTTCCATTGAGTCCAAAATGGCGTTTTCAACTTTTTTAAGTATAAGCATCGATATATTTGGAGTAAGTTGAATTTTGCTATTTTTCACTTGGGCTTTTGGGTTTGGGTTTCACCCAACTCATTCTATAACCTAACTCAGCCCTTCTCTTCATCCACTCATCCTCATTTCATTTCTTTTTCTCAAGCTAAACTGAAAATGGGGGAAGAGAAGTGGAATTAGAAATTCCAAGCCCTAGATTCCATTTGCAAACTCAAGTCTTGCTCCAAACTCTTGGAAAAGCTTTGGTAAGTCTCATCTTCATCTCCTCCAACTCATTCTCTCTTCAATTTCAGAAATTTCGTAAACCTAACTTAGGGAATGTTCTTCTTTTTTTAGCTTAGATTCAAGCTACTTTGGGTTGAAGTGAAGAGTGTTGATCTTTCCTTTGTGATTAAGCTTCTCTCTTGTGTTTTTGGGTTTAAAGGTAAGATTGTTATCTCACATCTATGTCTATACTATCTTTGATTGTTAGGTATGAATTCCCAACATCTTTACATGTTCACTTGATTTTGATTTGGATTGATTTGGTGAATATTCCAATTTTTGGTTTTAAAGTCCAATTTTGTGAAAATCCTTTTACGGATGTTTGAACATGTTTTCGTTGAAGCATCGAAGAGCCTAAAGGGCTGGGTTGCCGATTTGCGTAAACCCATAGTGCCCGTTGCTCGTCCGATCACGGTTTGTAGAATTTTTGCCCCACTTAGGGGCTAGACTGAATGTGCTTCAGAAGCTGGTTCAGTCGGCTGAACCAGAAGGCAGGAAATACCTTAGAAGCAGGTTCAGTCGACAGAACCAGTGGTTCAGTCGACTGAACCAGACCCAGGAAATTGCCTGGGTCTGTATCAGTCGACTGACCATCTGGGTCAGTCGACTGACTCTAGGGATAAAAATTTCGTATCCCTGTGTCAGTCGACTGACCACCTGGTTCAGTCGACTGACCACCTGGTTCAGTCGACTGACCACCTGGTTCAGTCGACTGACCTGCTTGCTTCAGCCCTATTTGATTATTTTGCTTGAGATTCCAAATGTTAATCAATTCGTGATTCTCCGATTTGTTGTTATCATTTGTTATCGATTTTGATGACTTCTATTTCGGGATTTTTGGGTATGTCCATTTTGATGGATTCGGCATCGATTTCTATGGATTTGATTCACGTCTTCGTATGTGAATTTTTGATGGTTGATTGTTTCTACAATCATTTCTGTGCTTTGTCACTTTAAAATACAAAGGTTTCTATACTAATAGTAAATATTCAAACTCTTTCACAAAGACGATTTCAACTCTATTTTTAATACAAAGCTCGTTTATAAAACCGTTTTCTAATCTATTAGTATATACAAACCTTTACCTCATTCGTATGAGAAAATCTAATTAAACGGCTTAGCAAAACAAGTGGTATGTAATGCTTGCGTTTACTTCGTCGGTTAATTCTTTGACTTGTTCGATTGAAACTCTTGTGACAACTTTCGAGTGGAAATCTACAATCTGTTCGTAAATATTTGAGTTAAGCAAGTGGTTATGGGACATGAAGCTAAACTCTTATATTTACTAGCTTAGTGTAATCGACACTTCTTGATGATCGATGATGATCATTTTATGGTTTAGACTAGCAATGTGCGATGTCTCTTCGTCCACGTAGGGGACTGTACCCAGTTTTATTGAGCTTCGTCTCATTTCTATTGTGGGCTAGCGACCCATGTTCTTTTATGGTGTTCGGTTCAGCGGATGTACCGTTATTGTACTACATCGATGTCCCGGCTTTTTGGTTCATCGGATGTACCGTTATTGTACTACATCGATGCTTCGGCTTTCGAGTTCATCGGGCGTACCGTTATTGCACTACGTCGTTGTTCCGAAATATTTGAGTTTCTGGTCCCTTGGGCGTACCGTTATTGTACTACGCCGTTGCACCGACTCGATGGTTAGCGACCATGGAATAGCATTCCGTTTGTAATAGGCCTTCCCCTTTGTGATTCCTGTATTTCTAATTGATGATTTCTGGAATTTATGTTTCACCAACTTCTGCGTTTGGCATGTTTGTCAATATTTGAAGTTTGGTGAATAAAATAAAGAATATGATATTCTTTTTGGTATTTTGAGATGATTGGAGATATTGTATGATTTTTGTTGTTATTTGATTTATACTTGACACAGTATGGCATTTCTTTGTTATCATACGTTTTTGGTCACATCTCTTATCCTAACTCATTTTATCTGATAATTATAGCTAGACTGATCCGTTTATTATTTTCTTCTTAAATAATACTCGGGTCAGACCGAGATATTTCAGGTTCTCCTGCTTGACTTCTTATCAGGGATCATCATCTGATTCTTTTGGCTAACTACTTTAGATTAGTATTTTTTGTTATTGTACATTTGAGATATGGACTCCTTGATGTATAATTATTTTTTTGTCTCGCACTTGTATCTATTCATTGTGATGTAGTGGATCTTATATGGCCACTATTTTGATGTACACTTACATGTGATATATTCATGTCTTATTCCGCCTTTGTGATATGAATATCTGTGACTGATTTGTGTTATGTTTATTTCTACGTTTGCTTCCGAGATCCACTTAGCCACTGTATGGTAGCTTTGAGTTTGTATTGGATATGTCGGATTTCCTCTTGAAATGAAATGTAAGTTATATTTTCTGACATATCGGTATTCGCACAAAGCAATTACATAGATGGTCGCTCCTCAACAGCCTTATTCTTCGCGCTAGTTGATGGCATTACCTAGTAGTGTCCTTGGCTAGCGTGAGCATAGAGGTGGGGCATCACAATGCCTTCCCACCAGAACGTCCTCTTCATGTCTAGATACATATTAGTGACCCTGGGATGTCGTCAACCAAGAATGGTGACCCTCTACCTGAACTTCCTGCCTATTCCCATTAACATTTAGGACACAGAACCTATCATTCATTCTTAAAATGCCACGACTATCCACCTCGAATCCCGGCCACCTCCTCGGTGCCTCATTCTCACTTACATTCTTAACTATCATAGCAAAATGAAGATCTCAATGCTAATTCCCCTCGATGCGACTAATAAAGTAGGAAGAACATCAACATTTGCCATAACTGCATACCTCCTACCAAGCGCATCATCAATGACATTAGCAGATTAGCTTTCCCTGGAGTATATAAAATATCCAGATCGTACACTGCAAGAAACTTCAACCACCTTTGCTGCCTTATGTTCAAGTCCTTTTGCATAAAAAGATACTTCAAAGACTTATGGTTTGTGTATAACTTGAATCATTCACCTAGCAAATGATGACTCGTCATCTTTAATGCAAATACCACCGCTAACAACTCTAAGTCATGAGTTGCATACCTCGCTTCATGCGGGTTAAGCTGCCGACTCGCATCAGCGATAACCCTCCTACGTCGCATCAACACAACACCTAGACTTATTCCACATGCATCAGTGTAAATAGTCAAACCTTAACTCCATCTGGCACAGTAAGAACAGGAGCACTAATCAACTTTTCCTTTAGCTCTAAGAAAGCTTGCTCGCATTTATCCGTACATACAAATTTGACATCTTTCTTCGTCAAATTCGTTAAGCGAGAGACAATCTTTGAGAAATCCTATATGAATCTCCTGTAATAACCTACTGGACCCAGAAAGCTTCTAATATCCATTGTGATTTCCAGCCTCTTCCAGTCTTGAATGGCCACAACCTTCGCGGGATCAATAAAAATACCCTCTGCTGAAATAACATTACCTAAGAACCTAACTTCCGAATGCCAAAAATGACACTTCGTGAACTTAGCCTTCAACACATGCTCTCTTAATGTTCCTAGAACAATCCATATATGGTATGAATGTTCCCCCTCATTCTTGGAATAGAGCATAATATCATCGATAAAAACAATGACAAACTTATTCCACACATCTCGGAAAACCTGATTCATTAAGTCTATGAAATATGCTGGAGCATTAGTCAGGCTGAACGTCATAACTAACCACTCATAAAAATGGTCGGATCAAAAAGCGGTCAATGGTACACTCTCCTCTTCCACCCTCAATCAATGAAACCCTGTAGCAAGGTCAAGCTAAGAAAATACTCAAGCTCCATGGAGCTGATCGAACAAGTCATCTATCCTAGGCAAATGATACTTGTTCCTAACAGTCCGCTTATTGAGCTCGCTATAATCTACACACACTCTTAAGTAACCATCCGCCTTCATGGAAAAGACGACAGGCGCTCCCCAACTCGAATGACTTGGTCAAATCTAGCCCTTTTATAACAAACTAATAACTTGGATAGATAGCTCCAACTTCTCCTTCGGTGCAAGTCTATGAACAGGTAATACGACAGGCCTTGCATCTTTAACTAAATCTATGTGAAATTCAATCTCTCGATGAGGTGGTAAACCTAACACCTCTTCGAAGACATCCTCAAACTCTTGAACAACCAAGTTTGAACCCAACTACTCCTCCGCCAAATTAAGAGAATAAAGGAAAACACACATAAGAAAACTAGGCTCTCCACTATTAATTATTAGGGATTTTCCTTCTCCAGTTTTAAAAAACACAGTTCCCTTCACACATTCCAGAACTGCACGATATCGGGATAACCAATCCATCGCAAGAATAATATAAATGCCCATAAATCCCAGAACATAAAGATGGTAAGGAAAGAGTTGGTCAGAACAAGAAATCGGAACTCCTAAACAGATCATGCTAAGGTTAGCCGAGCCCCCAATAGGGTTCGGCACACAAATAGAGTCTAAATCCATAACTGGCTCAAGTTTCAACCTTCAACAAAGGTACGAGAAATGAAACAAAGAGAAGCATCAGTATTAAATAAGATATGAACGGGAATGCCAAAAATAGATAGAATACCTTCCAAACCTTGCTTCCCCTTTGCAGCTGCGGAAGTGGAAGGTGCTAAAGCTAGTGCGAAAGCTCGGGGTTGTTCTCCCTTCTAGAGAAACAGAAACTCTCTAGCAAAATGGCCTGGCTGATGGTAGTTATAGTAACCTTGTCTTGGAATGAACTAAGTATTAGCTATTGGTGGCTCTATCTTTGGGACCTTAGTAATAGGTGCCTTCGCCAATGGCGCTTTTACCACTTGTCTTACACCAACCGATGCACAGTTCCTGGCGAAATGTCCCTTCTTCCCACACTTGTGACAAGCTAAACACGAAATATCTCTAGGCAACTGGAACTTTCGATTGTTGTCCCCAGCTTGTGCAGCAATAAACGGCTTTGGAGCCAAACTCTCAAACCTCAACCCTATGTTCACCTGATTCACATAAGACCCCAAGATGTGATTAGTCATATTACCCTTGAACTCCGAACACATCCCTGCGAAGAACATCTCATTCCTCTTCAAGGGCATATCTACCAAACCAGGCCCAAACCGAGACAAGGAAGTGAATCGGTTATCATACTCTGCCACTTTCATGGCCCCCTTCTTCAAATCGAGAAAGCTCTTAAACAACAAAGTCTTCCCAGCTTCCGGGACAAATTTCATCTCCAAAACCTCTTTCAATTAGGCCCAAGAGAAGTCATTCTCTTGGACATCAGTAATGATAGAACTCCACCAATCTATGGCCGCATTCGTCAGATGCTGTGATGCCAACTGATGCTTTATCGCGTCATCTAACTCCATATCCCCAAATATACGATCACATAAATTAATCCAAGTCTGGACTTCTATGATCGTCTCTGTACCACTAAACCTCTTTCCTCCTAACCTTTCGTAATCGTGGCAGAGCGAAGCGAAGTTCACCTGAGGCATGACCTGCACGACCTTCTCTACAACATCCACCCCTGGTTCTCCGACTGGAGCAACATTCCCTGGTGCTCGATCTCCACCATTAGTGACGGTACTACCTCGACCACCTCTACCTCCTCGAGCATTGATAGCCCTAGTACTCATGATGTACAACCTGAACATAGCAGAATATATTTAGGATACGAAAAGCTAGAGTTATTTCAAATAAAGAGATTATTCCTATGGAAAGCTAAAAAAGAGGGTTCAGGTTTATAGAAAATACAAATATGCTCTCTCGTATACACTCGACTTATTATACGGTGTCACTTACCCTGTCTTTAATGAGCTATACCCAACCAAAGCCAAGGTGTTTGCTCAACTTTAGGCTCTGATACCAAATGTAACGACCTGACTTTTCGACCCTCGAATGTCAATACTAGTACATCCATGGTATTCATGTGCCGAGCACCCATGTGCCGGAAAGATAGAAAGTTAGGGTAAAATAAAAGAATAGAATAAGACAAGAATAACACAATATCAAAATCTCATAGTGGAACGATAATTTATAATATTACAGGAACAATACCAACGGTTACTCTGAATATAGGATTTTCAGAGTTACAAAGCTACTATCATCAGCCTGGAAAGTTATAACTACTTGTCTTTACAATGATGATATATGTACATAGCTAATACTAAACAACAGAAAACAAAATAGATAAATAACCGAACCCTCCAACTTGTCTTCTGAACTCCGAAACATCCAAGATAAAACCCGATACTCAGCCTGTTCAAAAGAGTATGTGAGGATTTAGGGAAACAAAAAAAAACAAGCGTCAGACATAGATCTGGTATGAGAAAACTCGAGATACATGCAACATGTAATAGTAACTATTGAGACCGTACAGATTCCCGTAACTGTTTTCCCTTAAGAAAACCAACCAGTCATTAAGTTTTAATATAGTGATATGATATATAATATCTCATTTTCAAATGGCACATGCTTAGCGTAGGAAGGGTCGACCTGTCAACGAATATGAATTTTACTATTCAGTAAGTGTGACAATATACAAAACATAAATAATAATAAGGGAAAAAAAATCTGTTTTAGCTTTAGAATTTCTATTTCCATACCTTATTAATAGTAAACAAAAACTTGTTTTAAAAAAATAATTGTGTTTTAAAATTTAAAAATAAACATCCTTATGCGAATTATACTTGGAAAAGCTATAATAGATTCGGGGGAGAAAAAGAAGGTTCTAAGGTACAACGAAATTAGTATACAATAGCAGGTTGGAAATATAAAATTTTCCATCTAAATTCCTTTTTCAAAATAAAAGTGTAGGTTTAATAAAACAAGATTTTTAAAATTTTGGATGTTAGAAATTGTGTGTTAGATATTGGATGGTGGGGAATGGATGGACAATTGGTTGAACCATCTCCTATTCGTAGGAATATGGAAATTTTTGTGTGAAAATAAGAATTTTGATTCTTTAAAACTTGCATATGTATAGAAATGCTAGTGTATATATAGGTTGTTTGCACCATATTTTCAAAAAAAATAAAGAATGCACTTATATAGGAGGCGCTGATTTAGTATTATTTAGCATACATATAATAAGTGTCGTGATACACCATGCACTTGTACACAATTGGCTGCAAAATTGGCTCTACAATAATTGGTTGGATAATTTAGAATGGTTCTGCGCTATGTTACATGATTTAGCCCTTGAAGAATTTCGAGGATGAAATTCTTTCAAGGGAGGAGAATGTAACATCCTGTAAAATAAACAGTAATTAATTAAAACTAATCCATAAATATTTATTAAAGCTCAAAAATGGAATTTGAGAAAACGTCAGAATTTAGCTACGAAACTTGCACCATTGTGTTCGTGGAGATCTTATGAGAAACTGTCATATATGAAGCTTCGCGATCGGAGTTTAAATGAAGAAGTTATCAACATTTAAAGTTTTTAAATCGGAAATAATTCAAACGTACTACGGTAATAATTATTGTTAAGCTTAAGGTTAAAGTAATCATTAAAGAATAAAACATAATGTCTAAGTAACCGGTAATAAAAATAAATAAGATACGTTAATGTTAATAACTGGCTGGAACAACCTCAGCCTAATCAGCCTGGATTTAATATATTTTAATCTAATGGATAGAATTGATTTGAGTGCCTATAAATACAAGCATAACCTCTCACTTTTCTTCTCATATTTTATGAACTGATCGGTGGAGCTCTACCATTTCTCCTTCTCCACTATTTCTAGAAATTATAAAAATACAATATATATAACACACACACTAAAGAAGGATAAAAAATAAAAGAGAAGAACAAAAGAAGTGAATCAGTTCTTCGAAAGAGGTAAGTTAATAAACTATAAATTTAGATTCCACCTAACTCAAATCTCCTATCAGATCCGTAATTCTAATCGGTATATATTAATATTTTTGGTTGAAAAGAAAAAAAAGTCAAGTAAGAAGTATGGATTTAGATATGGAGATTTTAAAGCCAAAAGGTGAGTGAGAAATAATGATATTTACATAATACTACATTTATATCGTTGAAATTCTATTTTGTTATTATGCCTATGTAAAAACCATTGAATTGTAGGTTTAAATAAATGAATCTAACTTGAAATCCTTGCCTTCATTTTCAAAAACTATTTAACTTTGATGAAATGATATATACACACCCTAGATCTAGAAGTTAGGGAGAATAGTCCCAAAAATTTATGAAATATAATATTGGTAGAATTGCGTAGTTAATTCCAGGTTTTTGTTATATGGATTGTAATTTGTTAAACTAGATAATCGTTAATTGGAGATGCATTAATATGATTTGGGATTTAAATTTCTGGAGATGCATTAATATGATTTGGGATTTAAATTTCTATGTTTTAATCCATTGAAATTGTAGAATGTAAAATATGGTTGTATTGATTGCCATGGGAATTTCCATAACCATCCAACTTCATCCCACTTTTTGTAGTTTATGGAAAGTTGCAACAATAACGTTTCTTTCCTTGGAAAGATATGATTCAAATGCATTAAATGTATAAATAAATATTTATACATTTTTACACAAGTATATTTCTAGAAATCGCTAAATGTGGAAAGTAAAAAGTTATAAATAGAAATATAAATAATCCTATTTACCAATTAGATATACATATAAAGTAAAGTATAAGTTTAAGAAATAAATAAATAAACCTCTGTTACAACATTAATACATGTGCTAAAGAGCAATTAATTATACATTATCATAAAATTACAAATAAAATGCTTTACGAATAATGCAACAAATTAAGGAGTTAATGGGAAGTTACAGTAATCAAGCCAATATGAGTATAAACCCTTTTAATGAATTTAATTAAAAAGGCCTAATATGCCAACGGTAAAGGAAATTAAATAGGCACGATAAATAAACTTCAGTAATAACATTAATGCAAAGGAGAAATAAAGGCATTAAACATATAAAATAAAAAGACGTCATAGCAAGTAAATAAATGAATATGTATAAATAATGAACTTAAGAGGCATAGTAATTTCTATAATTGAAATTATATGGCCTCAATAATACGTTTGCAATGGGTGAAATTAGTGAGCCTAGCCCAATATTTAGATTAAATTATAAATGACTTGGTTTAGTATGGGTTGGGATGCAAGGTCAGTAGAGTTACACAACAGAAGTCTGCCCTCCACAAGGGGCTAACAACAGTTGTGTATATGTACTACTGATGTGGGACATCTCCAATTATAACACCCGTGGGGATATACGTTCGTGTATTGGGTTAAGGTATTAAATGGTTGATTGGTCTGCCTCTTCCCTATTTAAGAATTATTAAATGGTCAGGATTATCGTTTAGGTGCATTAGCGAAAATCTCTATTGAGATATCCACTTCAGGGTTGAGGTATTAAATGGCCGGAATGTCTGCCTCTTCCCTGTCTAAAAAGTATTAAGCATCCTATAAGGGATTATATACAATGGCAACTAGGAAGTACCAGGAGGGGTTCACCTTGGGTAGGTCTTAAATGGCTAAAGAGTCTGCCTATGGACAAGGTATTAAATGGCTAGAGAGTCTGCCTATGGTCTAGGTATTAAATGGCTAGAGAGTCTGCCTATTTCCCATTTAAAAGGTCGTAAGTCACCCAGGTGCTTTCTCTTTCATCATTGGGGTATGATTGGACGAGAGATGGGTTGTTGAACCTAATATACTCCATAGTTGCAGGGGGAGGGGGAGAGGGGCGGTTTTGGATTGAGGTATTAAACGATTATTGAGTCCGCCTCTTCCCTATTTAAGAAGTACTAAGTGGCCAAGGTTTTTTTGGGAGGTACAGTGACACACCTATATATATACACACGTATATATATGCTTATACCTTGGAGTAGGCTACGTATATAGATACTTATACCTCAAAGTAGGTTATGCATATAGATACTTATACCTCGAAGTTGGTTGGACATATCATACATGCATATAGAATTAAATGACTAATCCATGAATACTAAACATAACACCTAAACGGAAATCAATTGGCATAAACTAGTGTTATGGATAAAGTATGTATTTTATCTGTCATCAGAATGTTCTGACCCCTTCCTCAATACAATCTACATGATAGATTTAGAGGGACATGATTCTAGTACAAGATAAAAACTGTAGGTTGACATGCCTTCTCATTCATACTCTGCGCTGGCAAAGCGACTAGATATCCAAGGTAGTAGCCTTAGTCAGTATATTTGTTTTATTATATTTTACTATTGGTCCATGAATTCGTATAAATAGCTCTCTGATATACTTATGTTTACAACAAGTTACCAACATCAACGATTAGTACCCTAATGGATTTGAAATTTTCGATTTAGTCAAAAACTCGGGCCCACTAAAGTGCAGGTTGTTATAATTGAGCTAAGGGAACGAATGTGCATGCTTGTTTTAAAAATAAACATTTTATTAAAAATCAAAACAAAAGTTACCATCTTGAAGCGAAAATTAAACACGTTCCAAATATGTCATTATGTTATAGAAAAATATTTGTTTAAGTGAATATTAATTGTTTTATAAAAGAAATAGATTATTAAATAGAAATTGATTTTGGGCTTTAAAACTCATTTAAATATCTTATTTAACTTGACAAAAATATGGAATGATTTCTAATGATATCATTTGATTTTTAAAGATTTTTATATGAATTACAAATATTAGAAAGAGATTTTTAAAATATATTTAACGATTTTAAAAAAAAGAAATTGATTCAGAGATAAATTCATTTAAAGATCATAATTGACTAGAGAAAATTATGGGACGATTTTTATAAATTATATTTGATTATAAAGGAGTTTTATATGAATTTTAAATATGGAAAAGAGTCTTGGAAATGTATTGTAGGGATTAAATCCTTATGTTGGATTTAATTAATTAGTGAAATTTTATTTTGACCAGCAAATTTAATAAATGCTTTTGTGTTAAATAAATATATTTTTCCTATAAATTAAATCTCTTTTATAAATAATTTTGTTTTGATGTGTGATTATATTTTTTGTATAACGAGAACATTGAATAAACGAGGTTATAATACCATCTCGCATGTGACGTTTGGTGATATCTCTCCAGTTATTTTTTGGACTTATTACATTGAATATTATTATTAAATGCGAGTATAATTTACGAGCATTGAGTAAACGAGTAAGTAACACCAGGCGGTATGGATACCTGAGCTGATATTTGTTCGATTACTTACTGTAAGTAGATGTCACTCCTACGAGGTGATAGAGTTAGGAGTGTGCTCTAGGGGCAATTATGTAATTTGTTGCATATACCTAACTCGATAACCAATTTTGTCCATAATAAAGGTATTTGTTTTCTATAATGTACTTTGTTAGATAATAATATAATTAATTAACTAATTAATTAAGAGTATAATAAATAGAAATCCTTAAATGGTAAGTTAATGTGTTGTAATCATGAGAAATTTATCATATTAAATAACATATTTGTTTAAATATTCCTAGTCAAGATGTTTCGAGAAAGGATCTTGATTAATTCGTTGAGACTAGAGTACGTAACACAATCCACATATTGGACAGTGTATTGCTCGTGGCTACTTGGTGCTCTAAGAGGTTACGTATTGGTAGTTATTTGGATAACCACGGAGTGACTCACTCGAGAGTTTGTTATTGCTTAATATAACTAAGGTCAAATAGAGAATCTCAAAGTGACGATGTTACACGATTCTCTCCACTTGATAATACTATAGAACTTCATTGTGGATACTCAACTTTGATTGTTATTAAATCATGGCATGGAATTCCACCATGCGACTATGGTTGGGTCTGAGTTGAAGCATTGGATGTAAAATACTATTCAATAAAGAAATTGTCTCCTTGGTTTTAATGGGTTAGTATAATGGTCAACTGCAGTCGACCCAAAATCAAAGTCTATGGCCAGAATAGGATGGTTAATAATAATGCTATTATTGAACCAAGGATTTTATGTTCGGTCTAACCAAGCTGAATGTGGACGATACTAGAGTTTTAACCAAAGCCAAATTTCATAAGTCCAAAATTAATATAGTTTTGATAAAGAGAATTGGTAAAAATAACGTTACTACCTGGTACCGCTTAAAATAGTAAAATTGGATTTTACCGAAATGAAATTTAAGCACTAAATTCAGTCAGAATGTCATGCCACTAGCAAAGGTGACGTGTGAATGTTAATATTTGAATTTTTTGATATTAATCGCTAACTGAATTTATACCTTTGAGTCGCACAACTATAATGATGACTTTTCAAAAAACGACATGATTTAATTAGTATAGAAAATATTGTAAATTAACTAATTAGTTAATATTTGAGGAACAATAATTATTATTAAGTTTATTTGATGTTTCAGAGTTGTTTGTAATTATTTGCTTGCATATATAAATGTTATATTTGCACGCATCGATATGCGATATCGATGTATTTTTAAACAGATTTAAATAAAAGATAAGTACATAAAGAGATTTATGGAAATTTTATGCCATTCGATGGCACATAATTTTGGCTATACTATATGAAGGGAGAGGAGCGGAGATGAAGAGAAAATTAAGGGATTGATTAGTGAAGTTTTAACCAAAAGATGGGGAATGTTTTCATTCTTTCAATTAAAAAAAATCCACTAATTCATTTCCCGTAGCCTTTATTTTTTTCCATTTATTTCTCTCTTCTCCTAACCTTCCATGGTTGAAAAAAACAAAATGTAGATTTTCAAAGTTTTATCAACTCCAAATCAAATGCAAACATCAAGTAAAATGACACATAAGTGATTCATATATCTCTTGCAATGATTAGATGTGGATCTTAAAGATTTGAGGAGAATTGTTTACTCTAGAGTGAATTTTAGGCTACATTATAATGTAATTATCAGATTTCTTTTTGATTATATACTACATCATGTTAGTATATGTTTTGGATTTCATATATTATACATCTCATTTGATTATATGTTTAATCATATTTATATAATTCAGATTTCACCCTTATATAGTGAATTTATATATGCCTGTGTTATTCAATCTATTTTTTTGAAGGAAAGGATGTATGACTCGAAGATCATACACCCGTACTATATATATAATAAAAGGATACTGGAGTCCCAAACACTAGGCCCACAAAGCATAAAAATACAGCCAATATGCCTGGTCGGTAGCATAATAATGATAGATGGAGACCGAAGGAACCAACCAAGCCCAACAACAATAACAAAATATTCAAAGAAAGTATGTTAAGAATACATCAACATAGAATAGGAAATAACTATGTATAAGTCCAAAACTAAATCCTCACACATCTACGGAACCACCTAATAAGTTCAGGGCAATATCCAGGAGTGCAGGGAGAGAAAATAAATTTCGATCTCAAGCTGAAGCAGCCAAAATTTCCTCGTTGTTCGCACTGAATTTTCCATCATTGCAGATAACAATCCATCATCCATAAGTCTGTAGTAGAGCCCATGTTTGTCTTTATCATCATTTGAGACCCATTGGGAGAATATATTACATCTCGAGTGGAAGTACAAACCACTTTCCTGTGAGACCAAGTTCCAGCTTTAAAGCAATGGACAAGCTAGGTAACTTCGGCCAACTTATTAGAATTCTTCTAAGCTATACGCTCAGCAATAGAAAGGTCGGAATGCAAAGTAGAGACTAATTTCAATTCCAGGCTAGAGATAAGAGAGATAGGCGACACAAAGTCAGCTGGGCAAGAGGTCGGGGAGGCCGGAACCAATGAAGGATGAGGTGACACCCTAGGGGGACAACATGGGAAGGAGATAGAGACACAAGGGATTGAGGAACACTAGGTAGGATGGAGGAAAGAGGAACTGAAGGGTTTGAGGGAGGAGGAGTGAGGCGGGGCGAACCACACCGGACAAAACAGACGGAATGGAGAACTTTGATCCAATAGTGCCTCGAAAGAGGTTTTGGCAGGGCATTCTATGGTGGAAGGTTATCCGGATTTTCATTAGAATGTGGGCAAAAGGAGATAACTTGGCCAAAAAAGCGATAAAGGTCACAAATAGGCAGATTCCACTTGTATGATACATCTATGTATGCAGGCTAGGTTGATGGGAATACTAGTAGGTAACTGTCTAGATGGGGTAATCTTGATAAGGACTTTAGCAAAACAGAGGAGTTATCTACATTCGGTGGAGATGTCAAAACGAATCAGCTGACCAATATGGTTGGCAATCCAATTAACTCCCACCAGCGGTTGAAAAACCAAAGGATATTTGAGATATGAGCCCAAACTATAATAGATAAAACTTGCCCACGAGCAAGTCAATAGATGAATTCCATGGGTAAGGATAAACACTTTACCTTCAATAATGATAGGGTCTGATTCCAAAATATGGAATCCCTCGTGAGGGCTTGAAAATTTAAAAAACTACATTGAGTTATCACACCTTACATCAATAGAACCATGCAATCGCCATAACCCCAAGACATGTTTTTTCACAGTGGAGATGGGTGGAGCCTCATCCAAAAAGAAACCAGCTAAATAGTCTTTCCAGAATGCAATACCAGCATCAATAATTTCTGTAAGGGGAGGTACTGGTTTATCAAAAAAATTAACATCATATTGTTCGAGAGAAAAAGCGCCCGCATTCCCATGCCTCCTCTTAAACAAAGAAGACCAACCTCTAACATATTTGGGCATTTCGACCACTAACAAAGAAGAACAATCTATTATTTAGTTTTGTTTTTAAATTAACATTTAATGATAAATAAATTTTAGATTTAAAACTAGTTTTACTTAGTTGAAATAATTTTGTAACATATTACATGTACAAATATAAATAAACTATATACATTAGTTGTTAATGAGATTTTTCTTCTTAGAAACACCCAAATATTTTTTGAAGTAATCATGATGCTGATCGCTTTTACAAAAATAAGCAATATTAATATTTCCTTAAGGAGGAGTAATTATGTTGCTCTAACGCTTACACAGTTATAAGGGGAAATATTTGTAGTATTAAGAATCGGTTTGTTATCTCAATTCAAGCACTGACAAAACTAAAATAATAAAATAAAGTACTAAAAAAAGTAAAAGGGACACGGAGAATTTACATCGTTTGGATGTTAAAGAATCCTACGTCCACGGGTAAAATGTCACTTTCTTTTCTCTTGATTTTTAGTACAAAATAAAACGGCAATGAATACAATTTTTGATTTGTTTATCCAAAAAGAGCAAAGTAAAATTTCCCTTATTTTCTGCTATAGTGTCCTATCCATTTATAGTACACAGAGATTCACTTGGATTGCCAACATCGCTCTTCTGCACTCTTGATTTCTACCTTTGGATCATACCACGTGTTGATCATCCACCCTGCTTATTTGATGTGCACGGATTCCTAACGCTGCCTTCAGCGGGAAACTATAATTTGAGATGTTGTATTTTGAACTTAGGCAGGAACTTTGAAATTAAAGCAGAAAAACCCAAATCTGAATAGACTATGGCTTTCCAATTCCATAAGGCTACTTATGGGCAAGGCATATGTATAAATGGAGATGTAGTGAACAATTATCTTCTATTTTCTGGAAGAACTGCTTCATTTTTTACCAGCACTCCAGTTTATACTATCGTGAATAATTTATTAGGATCCGTGCCTTCCTAATACTCGAGATGCTGTTTTCATATGGCATCCTAACTGCATCAATACTTGCAAAGTCATACTGCTCTGTTTGATTCAAAATATTTGCAAAGCATAGTATTGAGGACATCTGGGATAGAATGGTATGACTTGGTAAGGGAAAATTGTGCTTTTGTTTTATGAGGTGATCGCCTTGCTTGAACCTGCTCTAAGCCATGCATATCAATGTAGGACTATGCCTTCGCCCTTGCCTTTAAAATGGGTTTAATGAACTTGAGGATGAAGAAGGGACCTCCTGACTTGTTTTTGAGGAAAAAGATTCGGCTTTGGTCATGAAGCAGTTTTACCCTATCGCAGTTTTACCTCATCGCCTCATCCCTCAGGTCCTTACATTAGTGGTAAGTATTCTTTAAGATTGCGAAGCCGTTATGCCACTTCAACATCTAATCAAGATGGCAGCTCATCCTTATTGCTTTTCTTTAAGTTGGTGCAAGATTGCGGGCTAAACCTACAACTTTAGACATTAGTTTTAATATTACAGTGCATCCCTGTTTCGTTGCTTAAGAGTTGGTGCCGTAGTTCTACGTTGTAGTGTTGTTTTTGGGGCCGCATCATGGTTTCTACATTTCGTAGTAACTTAAAGGTTGTGTCACAGTTCCGACCATCTAAAATTTACCTTTTTGGAGCCTTAGCACAACCTTCAGGTTTTGACACTTGGAAGCCATGCCGCAGTTCTGCCTATCGGGGTGAGTATTAAGGTTGCAGATCGGTTCCTACCCTTTGCAGCCAACTCATGTTTTTGGCTTGGTGTTATAGTGCAGAAGCTATGTTCAATGGGATAGCGCGGTCTTTATGGTTGGCCACTGATTCAGGGTTTTGGTGCATTATTATCTAGATTTTGTTCTTGTTCCCATCCCGCATTTCGGCTTCTTATTGTTGAAGCAGTTCTTGCAGGCTTGGTGTTTGTATTAATTCCACTTTGACAACATTTTTTTTGAAAATATAGGCGTAACACTTGCCCCCAAGTCTATAATGATCATAGATCGGTGTGGACTTGTCTCTTCTTCTATATTTTACCTACAACCCACCACTTCTTATTTTTCTCTCTCCCACTTTTAAAAATGAAAAGTCTTTATTTGCATTTCGCAATTAATGCTCAAATACAAGTGTCGATCCCTAATTGGCCGATCTTCTAAAAAGCTGTACCTTTAGTCTTTTCGACTTATGGGAAAATCTATATTGATTCTCTCGCTAATCTCACTTAACATTAATCAATTGACATTTCTTGAGCTCTTTCATCATTATGATTGTATGGCCAAGATCCTAGGCGAGGTAAATATGTATCCTTTTTCCCTTCTTCATTTCTTTACCTGTTTTTGGAAAGAGAAAAAATGCTAGTTGCTAATCTTGTCTTCTCTAAGAATCATATCTTTTCAGAACTAAAGTAAGGACCTTCTCTCTTTTGTAGTTCCCTTTTTTGTATTTTAATAGTAGTCAATAATTAGCCAAATAGTTTCAATATGGCATGCACTTCCTCCTCCTCTTTATCTTTGTCATCTAAGATAACCCAATTAAGGGAAATAGAGAGCATTTTAGATCATTTTGGGTTTGAGGGTTATGTTGGTAAAGTGACAGAGCCCCATAAATGCATTCATACTTCTCCCAATGTTTTTATTTCCATTACTTCTGAGCACATTCGATGTGGACTTTATCTTCCTCCTAATCAAATTCTCCACAAACTGTTAACTACTATCGATATCATTCCCATCTGACTTACTCCTCTTTCATACTCCCTTCTAATTGCTATTTTTATTCTTTATGCTAAGAAGTGTATGCCTTCTTCATGTGAAGAACTCCAAGTTTTATTTAACATCCATAAGAACCCTTTTGGGGGCGACTTTACGTTCTGTTATTCCCAAGTGAGAAAATCAGTTATCACATCTGTCCCTCATAAGACCCAAAATGGATTGATCAATACATTTTTATTTCAAATCTCAATATCTTCCCTTCTTCCTTTCAACCACACCATATCGTCCTATTTTTTCTGATTAAGCCACTAGTTCATATGAATCCCGTAGAAGCGCATCCTAGGTTTAGGTGAATATGAGAGGAAGATGAAATTATTTTTTACCAAGTTGCTGCTACAAAATTATAATTTCCTATACACTAACCACAACTTTTCTCGCTCCATTTTTAAGTTCTCCTCCATTTCGGATGAACCTAAGGGTATAACTTGACTAAAAGGATATAGAAATTTTACTTATTTTTCCTAATCCTTGCAAGAACGTTTACCGATCTTTTTCATTTTTCTCATGTATAGGTGAAATGGTGGGTGATCTTGCTGTTGCATTTTTTGAAGATACCGGGTAGTAGAAATTGCCATCGGGAAAAAAGAAGAGGGTAAAGAGGAAGGCCGATGGAGGTGAAGCTTCTGGCCAACCTCTCAAGAAGCCTACTACATCTCCTCCTCCTTCCTCAGGGGCACCTCATATCTCGCCTCTTCAATCTTTCCTTGACCCAAACTTCCATTTCCTACCCTTGCCCAAGGGTACTATTACTGACCTTGTTGAGAGGGTGGGGCATATTACCTTGGATAGTTTATTCCATATTGCCTCAGCCCCACATTCTTATCCTATTACTCTTCTATTTCCTATACTCCCCTTCCCCAAGCTTTCTACTAAACTTGGGAGGACTCTATCTTATTTATGTATTTCCTTTTCCTTATTTATTTAATGATGATCCGCCTCACTAATTTTCATCTTTTTTTAGGCGAGTGCCTTGGCGGCTGAGGCTCAGAAGAGGAAGGAAGATGATTATGTTTTATTCGCTGCTGCACTACTAAGCTTGAGGCAGACCTTGTTGCTGTAGCTTCTGTGAAAACTAACTTGAGGAAGAACTTAAGTCTCAATAGGAGAGAGCAAAAAAGGCAGAAGAGGCCTTGGTGTTGAAGTATCGTGAATTAGGGGAGAAAGAGAAGGCATTGGAGGAATCAAAGGATAGGCTCTTATGGATCAATTTTTTGCTGATCACTTGGATGACATTTCTATCGAGGTTGACCTTAGTTGTTAGCTTCCCGACAGACGTTAAACAAAATTAAAGACGCTTTTGCTTATTGCTGAGTTGTGTAGGCCAAGGAGCTTACTATGGAGAAAGCTTCCCCTTCTACCTCCTAGGACACCTCTTTCCAACAGGATGATGCACGGTCTAAGGGGATTGAGGCCACCTCGACCTTTCAAGATCACATAACTACTTAACCTTTGTAAATGATTTCTGCTACTATTTTGTGTTATTTTTCTTAAACTTCTCAACATGTAGTGGAATGAATTTGTTACTTAATTTTATTGTGATTAATTTCTTTATCGCATTGTTTTTTCAGTACACTATGAATGACTGTGTTACCTTCATTCCTTTGTTATTTATTATCTGCTATGGAAGTAATATTTACTAGTTATAATGGAAAGCATGGAATCCAAACCATAGATCATCTTGGTCTTAGTGCAGCATCGATCTGCAAGCGCGAAAAAGAGTTAGATGAGTCATTTATGCAACTTAGAGAGGAAACCCAAGGGTTGCTTTCCAAAATTGACCAAATAGTTAAAGAGAAAGAGGAACTTAGTGATTTTATACTGCGTCTGTGGCAATATACCTTAGAGAGTGGTTCCTTCCAACCTGTTAGTCCTCACTCGGAGTAGTTTAGGCTAAGGCTTAGTCATCTAACTAAGGAGTGAGTGTTGTGTATCGTTATTACTTTTGTATGTGAATTAGTTACATTCTTTATATATAAATTGGTCTTTTTTGTGATATGTACTTTTTTAGACTTAGCTTTGTTTAAATTGACTTCCTTTGAAATAAACTCCAATCACCACCAACTACGTTGATCTTCGTGGGCCTCCTTTTGAGTCTATCAGAGCCTTCAAATCCAATGAACCTTTAGTTCCTACCATTTCTGGCCTAAGTGATACAATGTGCCTGAGTTTGAGGTTGTGACCACGACTTCTTCCGCACCTTTGGAGGAAGATAATCTTCATTTAACACTTACTAACAAAGGGCTTGAAAGAGACCGAGGAACACCCTTTCCGAGCTCAAAGAAGCAAAAGATGCACTTAAGCACCAACACCAATATAATGTCTGGTTGCACACTGAGTTGGATGTTGCGAACTCCAAAGTGACCAAGCTGTAGTAGAGTCTGAAGGAGGGTGAAGTGTTTTACGAGATTGTTTATGAAGGTGAGATTAAGGATTTGAAAAGGACTATATAAAATACATCCCTTCGTGCTAGTAAACAATATGAATAAAAAGGGGATGTTGGAAAAGAGGAGGCGACCGAGGGACTTAGTGTGGTTGGGGCCCTCGCTCCTCCTACAAGCATGGACATTGTGTCGGTATATGAATGGAAAAGGAAATTAAGGTTGCACTACCAAGGTAATCTCAAAGAGCATGAGGATCATCACAAGCAGTAGTTGGAGTGGTTAGGGCAGAGGGTGCTTCCACATACATAAGGAAGGGGTGCAAAGCGGATGCTTTTAAATATATTTTGGTAGATTTTTTAGAGACTCCAAAATGAAAAAAGACTGAATTAATTGATACTATGGAAAAAAACAAGAGAGACGACTATGCTCAAGATCTACGAACTCAAAAATTCATTGGAGATGATTAGGCTGCCCCAATGCCATACAAAACCTGCTAATGTGCCCGGGCAGGATCGAATTGCTGATCTTGTAGAAAAACTCAGAAGAGAGGAGGTCAAAAATAAGATGGGGCAGATCGCATTGCAACGTTCAATAGATGTTTTTATTTATTTTTATCCTACGCTTGACCTGAACTTCCTTTACAATAAAGAAGGGTTCGTGTTGACTACAAAGGACCCAATGGACCCATGGGCAAGTGCTAACTATGATCCAAGGAAGACCTTTCGAATCATAACAGGCTTGCCTTTGGTTAGCATGCCATAGATTAGGTATTTATGGTCGATGTAGCATTTAAGGATCCATACTTTTTATAGGAAGTTTTGTAAGGAACATCCTTTTAGAAGCGAGTATAAGCACTTTTGTGACCTTGAGCTTGATCGCATTTTCTTTTCATTTTGATCGTTTAAATTTTCTTGATTTTCAGCCTCACACCACTGAACAATGCACGGAGATAGCTAACTAGAGGGAGAAGCTCAAGTCTGCTCTGATTCGAATTTCAGAATTAGAGGGATTATTAAAAGATGCTGAAGGCACATGTAAGGATTTTTATGATGATAAGATCAAGGTACTGAATGACAACGTTGAAGAGTTGTCTCTTCAGGTTGCTAAGCAAACTAGTACAGAAGACGATCTTATTGCGCCTTTGGCTCCCGATGTTGTATTAAGTCTACTACAATGCCCTATCCATTTATTGTACATAGAGATTCACGTGGATTGCCAACGTCACTCTTCTACCCTCTTGATTTTAGCCTTTAGATCATGTCACGTGTCAACCATCCACCTTGCTTATTTGATGTGCACGGATTGCTAACATGGCCTTCGACAGGAAACTATAATTTGAGCGATCAAATTTTGAACTTAGGTAGGAAGTTTGAAATTGAAGTGAGAAAAACCAAATTTGAATAAACTATATCCTTCCAATTCCATAAGGCTATCGGCTATGGGCTGCGCATATGTGTATATGGAGCTACAGTGAGTAATTGTCATCTATTTATAGAAGAACTGCTTTGTTTTTTATTAGCACTCTAGAAGTACGCTATCATGAATAATTTTTTTGGATTTGCACCTTCCTGATGCTCGAGTAACTAATATCATCTGGCATTCAAACTGCATTAATCCTTCTGAATTTGTATTGCTCTATCTGATTCAAAATATTTGCAAAGCATAGTATTGAGGACATCTAAGGTTGAATGGTATGACTTGGTAAGGGGAAACTGCACTTTTGTTTTGTGGAGTGATCGCCTTGCTTGGACCTGCTTCGAGCCATACATATCAATGTAGGACTGCGCCTTCTCCCTTGCCTTTAAACTGGGTTCGATGAACTTAAGGATGAAGAGGGGACCTCCTGGCTTGTCTTTGAGGAAAAAGATTCAGCTTTTGTTGGTGAAGCAGTTGCACCCCACCCCTCATCCCTCGGGTCCTTATGTTAGTGGTGAGTATTCTTCAAGATTACGATGTCGTTCTGTCACTTCAACATCAAATCAGGATGGTAGCGCATCTTATTGCTTTTCTTTAAGTTAGTGCAAGAATGCATCATAGACTTTCAACTTTAAACGTTAGTTTTAAGACTGCGGTGCATCCCAATTTAGTTGCTTAAGAAGTGGTGTCGTAGTTCTGTGTCATTACTATTGCTTTTAGGGTCGCAATATAGTTTCTACATCTTATAGTAACTTAAAGGTTATGTCGTAGTTATGACCTTCTAAAATTTTCCTTTTTGGAGCAATAGCACAACCTTTAGGTTTTGACACTGGGAATCCATGCCCCAATTCTGCCTATCGGGGTGAGTTTTAAGGTTGTAGGCCATTCCCACACTTTGTTACTATCTCAAGTTTTCAACTCAGTGTTATAGTGTTGAAGCTATGTTCAATGGGAAGATGCAGACTTTATGCTTTGCCACTGCTTCGGGGGTTTGACGCAGTATTATCTGGATTTTGTTCTTGCTTCCTTTCCGCATATCAGCTTCCTATTATAGGAGTAGTTCTTATGGGCTCGATGTTTGTATTAATTTCACTTTGATAACGTTTTTTTGAAAATATAGGCGTATCATTAGTTACTTAAACTAATTTTATGAAATTGAATATAAGTTTCATATATATATGTGATTTTCAAAATATAAAATACAATTGGTTATTATTTACTTATGTTTATATATGTTATTTCAACTCAAAACTTATAAGATGACTTTTGTATAAATTTATAATCTAATTTTGGACACTTCCTAAATTAGAGATAGCTTTCAAATTGTTAATTTTAAGTTTCAAAATATATAAAGTTACAAGTTGTGTGCGTATGTATTTATGTATGTATGTTATTAAATTGGATCCAATAAACCCTTTAGACTTCATAGGACCAAAAAATCCAAAAATATATTATTATTTTGAAATCTACCTATTTCACCCACTTCTGATTGGCCCGGTTCCTTAATTGGTATTAGAGTCCAATGGTCCATACAATATTAATTAATAATATTGAGGCTAACTTATTAATTTTATATCCATATAGCAGAGTGTCTAAAAAGGTAGTGTCTATGGCTGGGTTTGTTTAATTAAGTATTGTGTCTTACATGGCTACTGACCCGAGATGAAGGATAAGGTAAGCCTAAAGATTATTCCTAATATAAAGGCCCGAATTGATTTTGGGCCTTGGGCTAATATTCAAAATTTGGTTTGAAAATTCAAAATATATTTTGAATTTAAAAGTTAAGTTTAAAATAAAAAATAAAATTTTATAACTGCTATGAAATAATTTCAAAATTATTTTGAAAGTAAATTTAATAATTTCGAAAATTATATTAATTAATTGGAATAATTAAATAAATCAAAAATAAAACATATGTAATAATATATGTATATATACATTTATATTAAATTGTTTAAGGTAAATAATAAATTAAATACATATATCATTATATGTTTTAATTTAATTGATTAACTTTTATTTATTTATTTAAACTAATTAATTATATAATTAAGATACAATAATTTTGAATTAATATATTAACTTTCAATAATTTTGAAAAATTTATAACATTTATAACATATTATATTTAAACTTAACTTCTAAATTTCAATATGTATTTTGAAATTAGCCCAAGCCCGAAAATCAATTACGACCTTTATATTGGAGAAAACCTTTAGGCTTACTTCACCTTTCGGGCTAGGCCAGTTGTCGGGTTGAGCATAGTAATTGATTACCCAAATCCAACCATTGACACTACCTTTCTGTACACCCTGCTAAATTGGTAGGCTTTAACCCGTTAGTCCTAGTATTGCTAATTTTAGACTGCATAGACTATTGGGATCTGATACCTTTGTAGGAACTAGGCCAGTCGAAAGCAGATGAAGTATGTAGATTTCAAAAAAAATCCTAACTTGGATCCATTGAGCCTATGAAATCTAAAGTGGATTTTTGATCCTATCTAAAATATTTCTTTTATTTATTTCTTAAAATAAATTGGTTTTTGATTTTTTTATTAGGTTTTAATTTATAAGTGTATTAAATACACTTGTTTTTGTAAAATGCACGTGCTATAGATAAGAAGTTTACATGGTTAATATAACTGTACGTAGGTGCTGGGAGAGTGGACTCATTTGTCCCTTTACATCTACCTTTTTTCTCTAAGGTTTTGATTATATATATAATAGATGTACAGATATATGTGAATATATATATATATATATATATTGAAATTAAGTTTGACTATTTATATATGTTTTGAAATCTAAAATTAGCAATAATGAATTTAGTTTCAATTAAGGAAGAGTTTGAGGTTATATGTTATAATTTTACATAAAAGACTATTATATGAATTTGAGTTAAAATAACATATGCATATATATATAAATATCCATATATAAATAATTGCAAATAATGTTCTAAATTTAAAACAACTTATATATGTAAAAATTATAATTTATAAATATATATATATATGTTTGAATTTAAAGTTAACAATTTAAATCAAACTTTTAATTTAGAAAAGAAACAAAAGATTTTGGATTTTACATAAAAGTCCACTCATAAACTCTAGATTGAATTTTTTTATTCTTATATAAATAATCCAAAATAATCAACTCAAAATATCAACCATATAACATAAGAAATCAAATTTCGAGGCAAGTTTAATTAATCGACCTACATAGTTTATTTATATTTGTGGATACAAATATTATAAGATTTTAAAATAGTTTTTCAATCAAAAATTAGGTTTTCTATTTCCAATACAAGAAAAATGAATCGGACAACTTAAATACATGTAAATTCATTGTAAAAGTATCTAAATTATACAAAGAATAACAACAAATAATCAAATGAGATAGATGATCTAAAGTATATCAATCATAATGAATATATAGTAAATTGAAGTATAGAAAAAGGAAATCTTAATTAAATAAACATGATGAACATACAGATTTGAATTAGATATTGCAAGATGAACAATCAAGTTGATGAGACGATGTATATAAAATCTAAACCATGTGAACAAGAGAAACATATAACTAAATCAAATCAGAATAGTACCTTAGGATGTAGCCAAAAGTTGCACCTTGAGTGATGAATGAAGCTCTTACATTCAATTTAATCGACCTTTAGATTTTATTAGAATCAAGAGACGACAAACACCTTTTTACTTTGATTTTATTTGGATTCCAATTTTGGAAATTTTAAAGCCTTGAAGACCATTAATTTTCAGTTGGCATAGAGATGGAGGATGAGGGCAAATGAAAGAATAATGAAATCTTTGAAGGGGGCAATAAAAGACAATTAAAGGCCATGGATGGTTCACCTTCCTTTAGTTATTCTTTAGCCTGTCCAATTCAAATTAAAAAATCTCCTCCCTCTGGCTAGCCATAGCATGAGAGAAACGAGAATTAAAATTTTCCATACTCATTTAGTACTTTATATAGTATATCGATATGCACATGCATAACTTTTTATATGTACATGTTTCATTAATTACTAATGATATTCAAAGATCAAATAAATGTTAATAAATAATATTTCATAAATATTAATTAATTTATAACGATTACAAATTAATTAAATCGTATGGTTTTATTCATAGTATTCATCATTTTGGTTGTGCGACTCAAAGGTGTAGTAAACGATTAATATTGAACAAATCGAATATTAACATTCACATGTCATCTTAGCTAACGGTGTGGCATTTAGCTGAATTTATCACTTACACATCTTTTTGGTAAAATCTAATTTACTTATCATAAGATATAAGTGGTAGTAAAGATTAGTTACACCAATTCTTTTCATTGGCACTATATCACATTAGGACTTGTAGAATTTGATTTTGGTCAAAATTCCATTATCGCCCACATTCTACTTTGTTTGTCAAACACAAAGTCCTTGTGTTGATTGGATTTATAGTCATCCTTGGAAGTAGACTAATGTATTGTGAAGAGAAAAGGCTGTTTGGTAATCACTAGACTTTAAAATGGAAAATGAGAAAAAAAAGTAAGCAATTAAGGCAAATGACAACAAATATAGAGTGGTTCGAAAAGCATGCTTATGAAGCTCTCTTACTATGTTTCTCTTTTACAATTACAAGGAATTACAAGGAAATATTAAGAAAATGAACTGCTTAAGACTAATGAGTAGCTAATCTTAAGAATTTGATGTGTGAGAAGCTTCGAATTGTATATAGTACTCAGACTTTTTCTGACCCCTTTGAAGTAGTGATGCGTGGAGTATTTATGATAGTTGAAATTGAAGCACCCCACACCCCTTAATATACCCAAAAGGACACATTAAAAGGCGTGGTGCATTGTAGGTATAACTAAAGCTAACAAAGACTAAGATTCACAAGACAAATATAGATAAAAACAGCAGAAACATAAAATAATAACTTAATTAAAACAAAGCTTCATAATTGCTTCATAAATAAGTCAAATACCAAATACCACATACATATTTAAAAATCCAATATGTCATGAAACAAAAACTCATAGTCTCAAAATCAGAGTACATAATATCCCTCATAATAAGCCAGTACATAGAAAGAACAAAAGCTGAAATAAAAGAAATACATAGTAGAGAACTCCTCCAAGAAACCGCCAAGCAACAACAATCTACTGACTTCTCCCTTGATTGCCTATGGAGGGGAAAATGGGGAAAATAGAGGAGTGGGTCAGACTAAAAGTCTGGTGAATGATAGTAATTACTAGAGTCTTTAAGCAAGGTAAAGGTAACAGACTCTACAATAGTTCTAGCATAAATAAGGATAATAATGGAAATAGGAAAGAGATAAATTGGAAATAAATACGATTAAGTATTGCTCAATTTATAAGATAGGTTAACTTTGATTGCTTGCACTTGTCCTTGATTTCTACTTTGATTAGGCTGAATTCCTAATCCTATAATTAGGATGTAACCCTAATTCTACCCTTTTTGATTGACTTGCTACTCCATAGACCTTACTATGGACCAGCCGCTATATAACTCCCTACATGGCAGCCAATGGTATCTACGAAAGATTCACAGAGCAACCACTGTGGATCCGGACGACATATATAGCTCCCTACACAGAAGGCAATGGTGTCTACGAAAGACACCCATACTAAGCGCTTGGAACTCATAGCTATTACTGAGGACCCGAATAGAAGTCGCACGCGTAACTGCCACCATGTCCATGCTACCTTTTGCTCCACCTATTGGGTCTTCTTATTACATCCAACTTCCAGCATAAGCGCGCCCCTCATCTCACTTCAGGCTAATGTGAGATCATCGTGTGTCTATATAAACTATAGGGCAAATGCTGTTGGTACTGGCCCTTCATCCAAACAATATCTAGTTACGCCCCTTATCTAAATAACCCGTGATTTGGACTTCTATTTGACCAACTACTACCATTCTTATCATAAGCATGCCCTAGGCTCACCGTTTTGTCTAATAGGGAATGCTATTTGGTACAGGTCCTACTTTCATCTTTGCTTATTAACTTAGGTAAATTATTTAAATAAGCCTTTACATTTTTGTATACTATATTTGCTTATTAATTTCTCCTAAGTCTTAAAACAAGGCTTATTCTGTTCTTTTTCTTATTTAACCAACGTTATAATCACGCTTATTACTTAACCCAAGGTCTAAGTGTGACAATAAGCTTCTTTCATCTTTTACTCTTTTTAGTTATAATTCTAAGTTATAACTAGGTCAATCTTTTAATTCAGTCCAATTAACGTCATAATTAGGCGTAATTTCAGTCCAATTCCATTTATATTACAGTTTTTGAAATTTACATCTTATATTTCATTATTTCAATTTTCTTACAATTTAATCCGTATTCACGTTAATCCTATTCTAATCTATACGCGAAGAAGGAGGATAAAAGAAAACTGAAAATATAAGAAAATCGAAGCGTAGAAAGAAGATGTAAATAATGTATAAATAACAGTAAATAAACTAAAATACTGTAAATAACTGTAAATAAACGAAAAAGCTATAATTAACAGATTTAAACTAAAATTACTGAAAAGAATGGCTAAAAGGAAATAGACAGAAAATAATTCTTAAAAACTGTAAATAAAATACTAAAAAGGCTATTCCAAAAATCGTAGTAAAACTACAACTATTGGAAACCATATCATTTTAAATTACTTAAAGAAATCTTAAAATAATTACAATCACTCACCTCTGGTCCTAAGCTCTTCCTTTGGTCTTCCCGGATCTACTTGGAGTTGTAAAATAATTTAATTTATAATGATTTTCTCCTTTGGAAAAATTATTCTGTTTAGGGTCCTTCCTAGAAAGGTGAACCCAATTGGAGAAAACCTAGAATGAGAAAAGGTGTTAATTCTAGGGGTCTATTTATAGGTGTAGAAGTGGATCTCAGACCATTGGATTGGAGATTGAATAGGATGCAACCACATCATAGGCTGAATAGGAGCCATCGGATGGAAAACTGGAAGGACCAGATTGAAATAAATGATGCAAATGACGTGTAAAAGGTTCATTGGAACATACTGGAATGAAGGAACGATTCTTCGTTCCTTTACCCGAGGCGGGTCGACCGCCCCCTTGCCCAGGTCGACCTGGCCATATATATATTCGTTTTCTTATTTGTCTCGTATCTTGCTCATATTAGCTCGGTTTCTGACGTTCTATATATGGAAATTGACTAGAAAATTACCACGGACACAATGGTGCAACTCCCATGGCTCAATTCTGATAATTTCACAAAGTTATTTTATTATTTAATTAGTTAACAAATTAATTATTACGGGTTAAATTTCGGGTTGTTACATTCTCCTCTCGTTAAGGGATTTCGTCCCCGAAATCTCTAAGGATAAAAGAATGTATTAAATGTTTCCATCCAATTCTATAACCAACTACTCAATCATCAACCATTCATCCATTGTCCTTAAGTTTTTCTAATGCAATTTATGATACTTATGCAATTAGTGTATTGTAAATGTCCCTAACTAATGCAAAAGATTAGGCGGTCCACTGATTCAGTTGACCTCCTTTTTATGCAATCATGTCCGTGCTATGTATCCAAATGAATGCAAAAAATTTCCTAATGATACTGATAGTTCTATCTGCGTGCTACAAACATCATCCAAACGCAACAATCATGTGATAAACATCCATTTATAGCAATCATGGAAATAAAATAAAAATGCGCACACATCCATATGCATATGCTCTAGTGTCCTAGTTAGGCCGATCCCTAAGGAATAATTGTGCCTAGTGTACCTATATGCGTCCATAGCATCCACTAGCAAACACTTGCAACCACTAGCATACATCCTTCATAACATGTTCTATTAACATGTTTATATCAAATCCTACCATCCATAGGTTAAATCCTAAGTTCTTCCCTCCCAAAGGATAATAAAGGAAAGAACCTATTCAAATCTAAAGATGGAAAAAAGAATTCTAAAACTTACTATAAAAAAGATGAGGATAGGAAGTATGAATCTTCTCTTCTGCTTCCCAAGTGGCGTCTGCAACATCATCTCCCCATTGCACCTTCACCAGTGGAACCTCCTTATTCCTTAGTCGCTTGATGTCTCTTCCAACAATCTTCGTAGGGATACACCGAATAGAAGCTTCCCTTTCTACCACCACCTCCTCTAACTGACTAGGCTCTACAACCTCCGTCGAGTCATGTAAGCACTTTCGCAAGTGCGAAACATGGAAAACGTCGTGCACTCCTACGAGCCTCTCTGGTAGCTTCACTCGGTAAGCCATCTTCCCAACTATCTCTATGATAGGAAATGGTCCAACAAATCTAGGGGCTAACTTTCCATTTGATCTGAATCTTACCACCTTCCTAAGCGAGGATACTTTGATAAAAACTAAGTCTCCAACCTCCAACTCTACGTCTCTCCTCCGCTTGTCCGCATACTACTTCTATCTGTCTTAAGCTGTCTTTATCCTTCGCCGAATCAAATCAACCCTCTCAGAGGTTTCCCTAACCATATCAGGTCCAAGTAATAAATTCTCCGTAGACTCTACCCAACATGATGGGGACTTGCAAGGTCTCCCATATAAAGCCTCAAATGGTGCCATTCCTATACTTGTTTGGTAACTATTATTGTACGCAAACTCAACCAATGGAAGATGCTCCTACCAAGTACCTCCAAAGTCTAAAATGCACATCCGCAGCAAATCCTCAAGCATCCTATTTACCCTCTTTGTTTGGCCATCAGTCTGGGGTGATAGGCCGTACCCAACCTAACTTGCATCCCTAGTGCTTCCTGTAAGCTTCTCCAAAACTCACAAGTGAAAATGGGATCTCTATCACTAACAACACTAGAAGGAACTCCATGTAGACGCACTATCTCTCGAATATACAAGGATGCCAAATATGAAGCCGTATGCTTACTCTTAACTTGGATGAAGTGAGCACTCTTGGTCAATCTATCAACAATCACCCAAATGCTAGTGTTCCCTTTCCTAGAACAGGGTAAACCATCAATGAAATCCATAGAAATACTGTTCCACTTCCACTCTGGCACGTCTAAGGGCTAAAGTAATCCACCAGGCTTCTGCTGCTCTGCTTTTACCCTTTGGCATATGAGACACTTAGCTACGAATTCCGCCACGTACTTCTTCATGCCACCCCAATAGAACATCCTCTTCATATACTGATACATTTTATCACCACCCAGATGAATAGTCATACGGGAATGGTGCGCCTCCTCCAAAACTGCTCTCAACAAGTCACTAGCGCGTGGAACACAAAGCCTCCCATCTCTCCTAAGCCACCCCTGCTATCAATGGAATAACTTTGGAGATGTCTCGAGACCTCTCCTCGGCTAATCCTATCCATAATGTCCATGAGCTTCGAATCCTCCTGCTGCCTCGAGCCAATCTGATCCATAAGGGTAGGCCTCACCTCTAACGTCGCCAATAATCCGGGAGTAATGTCCGTAGAGGGCTTAAAATCAAAAGTAGAAATAAACTCCAAGCTCCTCCACTCTATGAACAAAGGACTAAGAGTTGCTTTCTTTCTACTTAATGCATCCGCAAGCACATTACCCTTGCCAGGGGTATAAGCTATCTTAAAATCATACGAGGCTAAAAACTCTATCCACCTCTGTTGCCTCAAGTTCAAGTCCTTCTACGAGAATAGGTACTTCAAAGACTTATGGTCGGTAAAAAGCTCAAACCTCTCTCCAAGCAAATAGTGCCTCCAAGTCTTGAGTGCAAAAACTGTGGCAGCCAACTCCAAATCATGGGTAGGGTAGTTCTTCTCATGTGTCCTCAACTGCCTACTACCATAACACACTACCCTCCCTTCTTGCATCAACACCGCTCCTAGTCCTGTTCCGCATGCATCAGTGTATATAGTGAAAGGCTCCATCGGGTAAAACTAACACTGGTGCACTAGTAGGGCTCTCTTAAGCTTCGTGAAGGAATCCTCACAATCCACGTTCCACACGAAAGCTTTATTCTTCTTAGTAAGGCGCGTGAGTGGTGCCGAAATCTTGGAAAAGTCTCTAATGATCTTCCTATAGTAGCCAGCCAATCCTAGGAAGCTCCAAACCTCGGTAACGTTCTTGGGGGCCTTCCAATCTTGCACTGCAATAACCTTGGCCGGGTCAACAACCAAACTTTCCTTCAAGACTACGTGCCCCACGAAACGAACTTCCTCTCTGCAAAAATGACACTTTGAAAACTTAGCTCTCAAATGATGACTATGAAGTGTGCAAAGAACTTCTTCCAAATGAACAACATGCTCCTCCATATTCTTGGAAAATACCAAGATATCATCCACGAATACTACCACAAACATATTTAGGACATCCCTAAAGACCAGGCTCATCAAATCAACGAAATAGGCTGAAGCATTGGTTAGCCCAAAAGGCATAACCAACCACTCAAAGAGTCCATCCGGTGTTCTAAAAACAGTCTTATCTATGCTGTCATTAGCGACTCTAAGCTGATGGAATCCCATGGCTAAATCAAGTTGAGAGAAAACCGAAGAACATACCAACTTGTCAAAAAGATCACCAATCCTAGGGAGTGGATATTGGTTCTTCTTGGTGAGCTTATTTAATTCTCTATAATCTACGCAAAGTCGGAGAGAACCATCCGCCATAGTGGCGAAGACGACTGGCGCTCCCCACTATGATATGCTCCTTCTTATGAATCCCTTCTCCAAAAGCTCACAAATCTGCTTGCTCAATTCTTTCCTCTCCCTAGGTGCCATGTGCCTCACAAGTAATGCTGCTGGCTTAGCATTCTCGGTCAAATAAATCCTGAAGTTGATCTCTTTCTTAGGGGGTAGTCCTCTAACCTCCTTAAAGACGTCTGCAAAATCTCTGACGATAGGAACCAAATGCAACTCTGATGACGATGAATTGAGGGAATAGAGAAAACTCAACATGACTGACCCATGCGGGTCGTAGGATACCTCTAGAGTCCTACCATTGCAACTCTCAAGTCTAACGACTCTCCTCTCGTAGTCTAAGATCATCCCTAAGATCATCCCATACCTTGAGAATCCCATAACATAGGCATCGCAGTCAAACTCTACGCCTAAGATAAAGATTTTCAAACCCCTACAAACCATAGATAAGTGTGCCGATCCTCCTATGGGGTTTGGAACAATAATGGGGTCTACTACTAATGATATGTCCAAGTGCAAACAATCTACTAGAGAGAACTAGAGATAAAAGAATGTGATGCTCCATAATCAAATAAAGTTCGAATGGGAAAATCAGGTATAGAAATCAAACCTTCAACTGTGACTTTCCTACCTTTATCTGGAATGTTACTGGAAGGTGCTGCGTCTAACGTCTGAATTTACACAACTGGTGCACTCGCTCCCTGGGGACAACTCTTACTCTTATGACCGCGCTATCGGCAAGTACAGCACTTACCCTTCATCTTCTCCTTCTAGCAATCCTTGGCCATATGTCCAACCATCCCACAACCATGGCACTTTATTCCTTTTTAAATTTGCTTCTGAGGACCATCACCTTTCTTCGACTTCTTATTCTTTTCCCCCCACTTCTTCTTTGAACCTTCTGACTTAACCACCTCTTTAGACTCTCCCTCCTTGATTGTATCCGACATAAGTGCCATCTCGATCATAGACTCATAAGTAGCTCCCATCGGTACATGAGTCAACAATAATCCCTGAAGGGGTAGATTCAATCCCTTCGCAAACTTCATAGCTTTCTTGTGCGGCGTGTACACCAAATCTATTCCAAACCGCGACAACTCATTGAATTGATTAATGTATTCCTTAACAGACAAACTCCCTTGCTTCAAATTGATAAACCTCTCCAACTGAACACTCTCTTCCGCCTGTGATAGAAACTTCCTATATAATCGCTCCTGGAATCCATCCCAAGTAACATTTCTACCCTCCAACTCGATCACTTCCCACCAATAAGATGCCTCTTCCTTTAGCTGCCAAGTGGCTAGCTGAACTAACTGTTGACCATCCGATCCCAAAAGACCAAAAATCCTATCCGTGTCCCTAAGCCATGCTCTCACCTCAACAAAAGTATCCTTGCCAAAAAAAGTCTTCCCGTCCAAACTCGCAAAATCTTAACAAAGCCTAGAGAAATTGATAGCGGCAGGTGGGTTGATGGGATTCCCACCCGTTGGTGCAGGATTGGGCGCAGGCCCGTGCACCTCTGGAGTCATGGCTTGTAAGTACCTACAAAACCAGGCTAGGACTGGAATGCCCTCGGGAAGGTTCGAGGCATCAACCATTCTACGAAAAGAAAAGGATAGTTTAAAAAAGAGTCAAAGGGAGATTGAACTGGACTTATGAGGGGATTTTTGTAAAAATTCTTTTATACTAAAAAAATCATTTCTAAAAGTTCTTTCCTGAAAAATACTTTTAAAACAAATTAATTTGAAAAATACTTTACTTTCAAAAATAATTTTTTTGGAATCCTATAACCTTAGGCTCTGATACCAAGTGAAACACCCCCACATCGCTTAGTATACCCAAAAGGACATATTAAATGACGTGGTGTGTTGTAGGTATAACTATAGCTAACAGAGACTAGGATCCACATGACAAATATAGATAAAACAGCGGAAACTTAAAATAATAACTTAATTAAAACAAAGCTTCTGAATTGCTTCATAAATAAGTCAAATACCAAACACCACATACATATTTAAAAATCCAATATGTCTCATGAAACAAAAACTCATACTCTCAAAATCAGAGTACATAATATCCCTCATAATAAGCTAGTACATAGAAAGAACAAAAGCTGAAATAAAAGAGATACATAGTAGAGAACTACTCCAAGAAACCGCTAAGCAACAACAATCTACTGACTTCTCCCTTGATTGCCTATGGGGGCAAAAAGGGAAAATAGAGGAGTGGGTCAGACTAAAAGTCTGGTGAATGATAGTAATTACTAGAGCCTTTAAGCAAGATAAAAGTAATAGACTCTACAACAGTTCTAGCATAAATAAGGATAATAAAGGAAATAGGAAAGAGATAAATTGGAAATAAATACGATTAAGTATTGCTCAATTCATAAGATAGGTTAACTTTGATTGCTTGCACTTGTCCATGATTTCTACTTTGATTAGGCTGAATTCCTAATCCTATAATTAGGATGTAACCCTAATTCTACCCTTTTTGATCGACCTGCTACTCCATAGACCTTACTGCAGACCAACCGTTATATAACTCCCTACACAGCAGCCAATGGTATCTACGAAAGATGCACAGAGCAATCATTGTGGATCCGGACAACATATATAGCTCCCTACACAGAAGGCAATGGTGTCTACGAAAGACACTCATACTAAGCGCTTAGAACTCATAGCTATTACTGAGTACCCGAATGGAACTCGCACACGTAACTGCCACCATGTCCATGCTACCTTTTGCTCCACCTATTGGGTCTTCTTATTACCTCCAGCTTTCAGCATAAGCGCCCCCTCATCTCACTTCAGGCTAATGTGAGATCACCGTGTGTCCATAGATACTACAGGGGAAATGCTGTTGGTACTGGCCCTTCATCCAAACAATATCTAGTTGCGCCCCTTATCCAAATCCCCCATGATTTGGACTTCTATTTGACCAATTACTATCATTCTTAGCATAAGCGTGCCCTAGGCTCACCGTTTTGTCTAATAGGGAATGCTATTTGGTACATGTCCTACTTTCATCTTTGGTTATTAACTTAGGTAAATTATTTAAATAAGCCTTTACATTTATCTTTACTATATGTGCTTATTCATTTCTCCTAAGTCTTAAAATAAGCCTTATTTTGTTCTTTTTCTTATTATAACCTATGTTATAATTATGCTTATTACTTAACCCAAGGTCTAAGTGTGAAAATAAGCTTCTTTCGTCTTTTGCTTTTTTTAGTTATAATTCTAAGTTATAACTAGGCCAATCTTTTTAATTCGGTCCATACCACGGACACAATAGTGCAACCCCGTGGCTCAATTCTGATAATTTCACAAAGTTATTTTATTATTTAATTAATTAACAAATATATTATTATGGGTTAAATTTTGGGTTGTTACAAAAATCGATGATGGATGGCTGAGATTGTGTTATAAATTAAGTAGAACGCACGCCTGGCCATTTATCTGGTTGAATGAAATGATGAGAGATAATTGGAAAAGTGAAAGGAATATGCGGCTGAATTGAGTGCTAACAAGGGAACCGTACAGGGGCATGTCTTTTCTTTAGCGTGCATTTGATACATGTGCACTATGCGGCATGCTATTCAATATGCTCTTTGTCTGAAGTAGGTATGCATAGTTATGCTCCTAGCCATTTACTTTTGCATGCAGATGTGACAAGGCTTGCTGAGCTGGTTGGTGGATAAATGAAGACATGAAGAAAACAGAAACTTGATAAGTACCAAGCTACAGATGAAGTGCCGAGCCAGGTGTGAGATGATGAGTCAGAAGGCCAGAGATCGATTAAAGGGGCCTGTGTATAAGCCGGGCAAAAGATGGGTTAACTGCTGAGGTCGTATCGAGTCAAGCTGGCTAGTCACAGTCCTGGAGTGTTATTGAGGACGAGGCTGAGAGGGACGTGCTAGACCGGACGTGAAATGATGACGTGGGCCACTTAGGGCCAGTTTTGAGCTATGCCGGTCAACATGTAGTCGGGAGAGATGCTTGGGTAGATGGCTGATCTGGACCATGCTGAGTGTGGACCGACATAAGAGAGTCATTCAGAAATGAGACATGACAGTATGGACTAGGTTGGGTTATACTTAGGTTTGGCTTTGCTTGATGAATTGACTATTGAAGCCACTTTGGAGTCAACTGGAAGGTCGTTAGACTAATGCACTACTTAGTAGAGGGCTTGGTACATGCATAGCTTGGTTTTGGGCTGGTAGCTGAGGAAGTATAGCCGACTTTTCCCTAGCCTTGGTTGTTTTGTGGTGGATTGGCCCGAATTCGAGCTGGCTTGGCCCGGACCGGGCTAGGCTAAAAAGCCTTGATCGGTTTATCATTTTTACTTATGGAAAAATTGAGTAATGTTTTCCCCCTAAGTCAGTGCCCGTACGTGGATGCGGGCTTGTCAAATCATAAAGACCCTTCACATTTGCTACTCTACTATATGTTTAATTTACACTACATGTGTCTGTGTTCTATTGGCTAAGATGGTTGCACTTCTCAAGATGTGGCAGAGAAGTATCACGTCACCTACGTGCATGGTGTGAAACAATACTTGATTGTGTCTAAACAGTCGAGATCATTTTGCCCTTTTGAATACAACGTCTATGATTGGAGGGGTAGGTATATAAAGACCCCATCCCTCTCACTCTAAACCCATAAAGCTTTTACTGTGTAAAATCCTTAAGAACTTCCAAACTTTCCATGGTTTCATATTATTAAAAGCAGTAAACCCCTTCTTCCCCTTCCTCTCAAAATGACCTTATACGTTTTTTCAAACTTGACTTTTCTTTTTAAAGAATAAAAAGGGTTTCTTAGTGCTAAATTGTTCTTGTTGATTTTCATTTTTGGACTATTGTTTGGAAATGTGTTTTGAGAAGGATCTTGCATCAATACTTGACCTGGGACTGTGCCCTTTGGTCATCTTTCAAACGTCGATCGATCATTGCTGCTATGTCAATGGTCATGTTGATATTCGTGGATTTCCTGACCATCTTGCTCTGGCAATACCAAATCCTGGTTGGCTTGGATGTTTAAATGTCTTTGTTGAAGATGTAAGGGTTATCGCCTCTGCCTCTGATGTCACAGTAAAAGTTTGTGGTGGCTCTATTACATCATCGACCAGTAGCTTTTTGATATCTCTTGTGAGATTTGATGTGGAAAGCTTTAAGGGTGACAACAACCCCTACTTCCATAGCAAAATGTGGATTGGATGGTAATAAAAGCGCGGGATGTTATGATTCATCTTCATATTTGAAGCTAGATCTTTTAGAGAATTACATGGCGTGCGTGTCTTCTTCTTTTTCTTCTTTTTAGCTAGCTAATATAAAATATACTTGTACACTTAGCAGGATAGGCGATGTTCCATCGCATTTTCATAATAGATAAACATATCTTCCGCAGTGAACTTTGTTTAAGAATTTTGTTGCTCTAACTTTTCTTGTTTGTATGTGTATGACCGGTAGAGTAGTGTACCTCAAATAGCTAGCATAGATTCTACACTATTTGCAGAAATGTTTCATTTTAAGATAAAATAAATAGCAATGTATAGTTATGAGATGGGTTGAGCCCGGTTGTTCATGCGAACCATGTGCTGGCCAGACGCTAAGTCACAGGTGGCATCAATATGAGTTGGAGAGCATGTTAGCTCATGGGTTCTCTCGAGCTATAAGCAGTCATATGCAAATGGCAGATGAGCCCGGCTCACTCCATAGTGCATGAGGGCTCAAAGGTTCTCCTGGGTGATACACCACCAATAATAAGGTGACCGTAGGTCCTGGCACGAACCGGAGCGCACGGCTGGCTCGAGCACTTTTGTGTAAGCGTGTTATATGACGATGAGACGAGTGGTGAGTGCCATCATTCACAAGAAATTAGTACATATGAGAACTTATTATCAGTAGTGAGAACTTACCTATGGTGATGGGTTAGGCTTGTAAGTAAACTCGAGATAAGCATTAGCTATTAAGCCTGGTCATCTTCAAATATGTAGATAGGCATTGAGTTGCCTATGGACATTGTTGAAGACTACTAGAGGAACTTACGGGTGAGGGTGGGCCTGAATGAGGATAAAGACGGATGAGGAAGTTGTTTGGTGACCCGCTAATATAGTAGACTGGTCGCTGGTAAGCCTCAACCCTATAGGAAAACTTGCCCTGGCTTCATAAACCGGTGCTTTGAGGGGCTGGTCCACCATTTCGTAAAGTATTCGACCGGGTTTAACAACAGATACCCAATATTCGGGAGATCCCTTTCCCGACCCCATACGTGTTTCTACGGGCCTTACTGTAATAGGTTTATCAGGAAAAACAGGTATAGGCCGGAGTGCTGAATGGCTTTAAGATTTTCCAAGGGGATGCACGATAGCTAGCTACGCTCATCAGGTTAGCTGCCTTGCCCCCCGGCTCTACTCTGAGCACAGCCCGACTCGGGTGTTGTTGCAAAGGGACATTTCTTGGTGGAAAAAATAGTGAACCCTTTCCCTATTCAAAAAAGGTGATGCTACTTAGTACTTACATTAGTATGGCCTCCGTCATTTAGTGGAAGTTGGGATGCGAAGGAGTTTATACAACTCCTCGAAGGAATTTATTCAGCAATCAGAGGAGGTGGTGGAACATAGTTCATCGTCGTTACCACCAAGGTTAGACATGATGCAAAAGACATGAAAGAGTTTGCAGAGGAGAAAAGAGTGAAGAAAATTGAGAGCTTTTAAGGAGACCCTCCTTCTAGTGCCAAAATGTTGGTTGGATTTTAGTCAACCTTGGAATTAGACTAATGCGTTGTGAAGAGAAATTTTGTTTACTAATCACTAGGCTTAAAATGGAAAATGGAGAAGAAAAGTAACCAATTAAGGTAAATGACACCCAACATAGAGTGGTTCGACAAGCTTGATTACATCCACTATAAAGATCTCTTACCATGTTTCTCGCTTACAATTACAATAAATTACAAGTGAATAATAAGAAAATGAAGCACTTATGACTAATGGATTAGCTTGATAGATGATGGGGTATGCCCTAGGGGAAATTATGTAATTGTTACATGTATCTAACTCGGTAACCAATCTTATTCAAAATAGAATATGTCTTCTTTATATCATATACTTGATATAATGTGTTATATTGATTAATCAATTTAATTATAAGTATATTTAATAGAAAATCCATAAATGATATGTTTTGTGATAGTAATTACAATGTGTTGTAATAATGAGTGATTTATTACAGTAAATCAAATATACCATTTTAAATATTCCTAGTCAAGATGTATCGAGAATGGATATTGATATATCCATTAAGACCAGAGTATGTAACACTCTCCAAATATTGGGTAGTGTATTACTTGTGATTATTAGGGGAACCAACGGGTTACATACTGATAGTTATTAGATAACTATAGAATGACTCACTTGTTAGTTTGTTGTTGGTTAATATAACTAAAGTCAAATAGAAAATGTCAATGTGACAATACTACACAATTCTCTCAACTTGAGAATACTATCGAGCTTCAATGTGGAAAATCTATTTTGATTATATTTAAATCGTGGCTTTGCATCGAGCGACTATAGTTGGATCGAGTGGAAGCATTAGAAGTAAGACACAATTCAAAAGATGATTCATCTCTTCGGTTATATAGGGTTAGTATCACGGTCAAATGAAGTCAACTCAAAGTTAATGTCTCTGACCAGATTAATTCGGTTAATAATAATTGTTATTATCGAACCAAGGACATTGTGTTTGGACTATAGAGTTGAATATGAATGATATTGGAATTTTGGCTACTACCAAATTCCATAGGCCCTAATGTGATATAGTTTTGACGAAGAGAATTGATGTGAATAATTGTAGTAAAATTATATATTATCGAATCTTTGTAAGAGATAAATTTGGCCATAATGTCACAGCACTTGCTAAAGTGAAACGTGAACGTTAATATTCGAATGACTGAATTTACAACTAAGAGCCAACTAAGAGCAACACAACCGAAACATTGAATACTCCTATTACCACCCGATTTAATTAATTATAATTGTTAAAAATTAATTGATATTTGTGAAATATTAATTATAAAAATTAATTTGTTTTGATCAATATAAAATAATGTGTATATAATAGTTATTAACACACATATCGATGTATGATATCAATGTGCATTTAAATTTAATTTAAATGCAAATTTTATTGATCTGCTTTGAAGTAATTTTGAGGCCCATAAGGGAGCCTATTGTAAGCGGCTATAGAGACTAGGGAGGCCGGACATGCGATGACATGTGTAGGGTAGAATTTTGAATTAAAAGAGGTGGAATGGTAAGAGAGAAAGATGTTTCAATCCTCATTTTTCTCCTTAAAATCTCTCTTATTTAAAAAACTCTAACCCTCATATATTGTATCTCTCTATTGGCTCTCCCTTAGACTGGGAAGAGTGGTCATATACTCCCATCTCCTCTAATTTTTTAAGCTCTAAAAACACTAAATTAAATTAAAATCAAACACCAGTTGTTGTAGCTTTTAGTCTGGTAGATCATTCTAAAGGTTCGAATATAGATTCACGGAGTCATTGGATTCAAAGTTTCAAGGTGTTTCATCTAGGCCATAGATAAGGTAAAGTTTTATTTACATGTGTGTCTCTATATATATATATGTATGTATGTATTTGTGTATTCATATATAGTAGTTTATATAACATTATATGCTTAGATAGTAGTACAATATCGCGAATCTTTATATGTTGGTATTATCTTCATTTGATGAACTCATATATGTATGTATAAAAAATATTTTTCTTCTGCATATATTTACATACATAATTCTCATGACAAGAAAAAAATTATTTTCGGATATAATAATATTAAAATTATTTTAAAATAAAACTATTTTTCATACAAATACTATTATATGAAGTATGTTCTATATTAATTAACTTATGCATATATGTTTACTATTTTCATTAAAAAACCAATTTTTTCATATATATAAATACATTTTAAAGTCTTCATATATATATGTATATAATTCAATTTAAATGTTGTATCCATTATATAAAATCATATATTCATAAATGCCATAAATTAGACGCATATAAATATTTAATTTAATATATATAATTTTATAATTATTTTTGGAAAAAAAATTATTTTGAAACAACTTTAAAATAACAAAAAAAATATTGGTCAAATATGTCTGTATGTATATACGTATAGTTAATAATTTACATCAAAACATATTTGTACATTTTATATATATATATATATATATATTGTTATCCACATATTTTCTGACTACTATGTCAGAGGATAGTCGAAGGAAAACAAAGCAACTAAGTTGTTACTATAAATATGTATATCGAGCACCTAAAGAGAACATGTCGAGTTTGGGATTGACAAGGGATGTCGAGCCTAAAGAAAGTAAAGTCATTAAGCATTCAACATTTAATGATGGATAACAAGCTTCAAGCAATCACTAGAAGGTGCCGAATATCCATTAGCAAAGGGGTATCGAACCTCTACATCAAAAAGGGATGTCAAATGATCAAGTAGTTAATAAGCATAGAAGAGATGTTGAATCTCTAAGGATGTCAAACCCCAAGAAGTTAGCAAACAGTGAAGAGGTACCGAGTCTTTAAAGGGGAACATGCATCCACAACAGCAGGTGTTGTCGAGCATTTAAAAGTAGAAGGTGTGTTCAACATTAGCAATGAAGAAGGGTATTGAGCTTGTAAAAGGATGAAGATGTCGAACTAGTAATTGCTTAGAGATATCGAGCTAAAACAAACCTATAAGAACAAGAGATGCCGAACCTCTACAATACAAAGTGTTGTAGAGTATGTAGCAAAAGAAGGATGTCGCACCACTAAAGGATTTCTAGCATCTAGCCGCAAATAGAGGATATCGAGTTTCTATGAATAACAAGCCTATGATGCATCAACTATTATCGAGCCTCTTCAATAGTAACTGTTGTAAATTATCTACAAATGAATGATATCGAGCTTCAACACTAGCAAAAGGTTTCGAGCTTTGACAAGCGGTAAGGGATACTAAAACTTTAAAGATGTAAAAGATGTCGAGTTTCTGCAAGGGAGTTATGATGTTGAACTTATGCAAGAAAGTCACGTCGAATCTCAATAATGGAATGCCAAGACTTCTTCAAGACGGTGCCATCAAAGCCCTTGGATTCAAAGCTGTGCCATGTGTCAATCAACTCGCATGACTGACATCCTTGTAAATAGGACCACAACGACACCTAGAGAAGGGCAAATCATTTCTCCATTTCTCAATTATAAGTTGTAAACCCTAAATTGATTTGGGGATTTTTAGAGTCGATTTCAAGTCTTGTGACGTTTTGCATATGAGGACTTGGACAATAAACCTTAAATAGCATAATTCCCTCGAATGTGTATCTTTGACTATTATTGAATAATGGACATGCATATGACCTTATCTTCGGTCTTGGAGTTGAACTCGAACTGGCATATTATTTTGTACAAGGCTACTTAAGCCTTTTTTTAGATTGAACTTTATCTTGCATATCGCCTATTATACCCATTGACATATGAACAAGGTAATATAACATATGTGATTTGCCAATTCTACGCTTGACAATATAAATAAAAAACTATTGCATATTATATGATTCGCCTGTTTTTCCCTTTGAACATGTGACTTGTATTTTTGAATAAAATAAAAGGGGTATAATTGGAAATTTTTTGTATAATATCACTTTGTATAACATCTCGGACGTTGAGCCAATTTTTGAATTAATATTTTGGCACTAGAAGGAAGGCTCGAACCTCCGTCTTGCCTTCTTGCCATTTCTTTGCTTTGAAACCAATTAAGTAAAACTTTTGTTTTAGGAAAATGGGGAGGACTAAGAAAGTCAATGTTCCAAATGAGGAAGTTGTATAACAGACAACCATGGAGGATAATGTCACACAAACTTCAATTTGGAGAATACAGAGATTTGAGAACCTTCAATCCCAGCATAGCCCACAGGTATCAAAGCTAAAATTCAAGATTTACACAATGACTTATAGTTATGCAAGAGCTTCTTGAGAAAGTTCTCTCTCAGAAATCTTCCAAGACAAGGTTTACCGAAGGGGGAGAAGAATTGGAATCTCCAAGGAGGAACTTAGACACCTCAATACTCAAAAGTAAAGATAAGGGAAAAAGTACCATGGGCCCATAAAGAGAGAAAAGAACTGGAGATGAAGGAATGGTAATGTATTCTCTAAAATCGCAAGAGAAAGAAGAAAACAAAGCTAAGATGAATAGTCAAAAGGAAAACCAAGAAAGGCTAGCAAAAACGTCTCTCGAGCAATTAAGTAGCTCAATCTCATACAAAGAATATAAGTCTTATAAAGAGGACTATCGTGATGACGAAGCCTACCAAAAGGACATAGCCAACAAGATTGGGAAAGGCACGCTTGACCATAAGGGGAAGAGGACCCTTGACTCAAGGGTAATAATAATTTTTGAGAAGCTCATTTTACGGTGAAATAACATCCGTCAGAATCATGTCCCACATTAAAATCCTTTCACTAAATTATAATGGAACCACGGATCCTGAAGACCATCTGCTAGCTTTCGAAAGCCAAATAAATTTGCATAACGCCTCTGAGGAAGTTCGTTGTAGACTTTTCCCTACAACTTTTCATGGAACAGCTGCCAAATGGTATAGGCACTATCGAGAAAAGACCATCTATTCTTTGGAGCGGTTTTTCTTATGAATTCTCTATATAGTTTTGCATATGCAAAGATCCTACCATAGATTCTGGTGTGTTAGCCAACGTCAAAAAAAGGTCGAGAGAATTACTTGATGAATGTCTAAGGAGATTCAATATAGAAGCATTAAAAGCGGAAAATATGATCGATAGGGACAAGCTGATGGCAGTGCATTTGGGGTTTATTGAGCAAACTCCTTTCTGGAAAGAACTCTACATTCATGGGTGTAGATATCCTCAAGACTTCCATTTCCAAGCCGATAGGTTCATCTAAATGGACTAAATGTACCATGCCAGGAAGAAATATCAGACAAATAAAGAAGGAGAAAAGTTTGGTTTCGATCACCCAAACAAAAAGCCAAAATAGGACGAAAGTAGGAGAAGAAGATGGGAGGAGATCCCCAAATCTAATTATATAAAGTTGAAAAAACCCATCTCCTACATTTTTGCCGTTGCCAAAGACAATGGAAATTTCCCCACTTTCTATAAAGCAAGGAACTACCCTAAGCCCAAGAGAAGGGGAGATTATTGTGCCTATCGTAAAGCAAATGGGCATAAGACTGGAGAATGTCATGTCTTGACAGGCATAATTTAGAACATGATTAGGTCATGATCTCTTAAGGAGTTAATTAAGGAAACTCGGAAGTCTTCCTGTGACGCCCCACCTCTATACTCACACTAGCCAAGGACACTACGGGGTAATGCCGTCAACTAGCACGAAGAATAAGGCTGTTGAGGAGTGACCATATGTGTAATTGCTTTGTGCGAGTACCGATATGTCAGATAATATAACTTACATTTCATTTCAAGGGGAAATCCAACATACCAAATACAAACTCAAAGCTACCACACAGTGGGTATGTGGGCTTCGGAAACAAATATAGAAATAAACATAACACAAATCAGTCATAGATATTCATATCACAAAGGCGGAAACAGATATTAATATAACACACAGAAGTGTACATCAAAGTAGTGGTCAAACTAGATCCACTACATCACAAAAGAATAGATACAAGTGCTAGACAAAAGAATAAGTATACATCAAGGAGTCTCTATCTCAAATGTATACTAACAAAAACTACTATGCTAAAGTAGTTAGCCAAAAGTCAGGTGACGGACCCTGATAAGAAGTCAAGCAGAAGCACCTGAAATACCTCGGTTTGACCCGAGTATTATTTAAGAAGAAAATAATAAACGGATCAGTCTAGCTATAAATATCAGATAAAATAAGATAGGATAAGAGGTATCACAAAACGTATGATAACAATAATGCCATACTGTGACAAGTATACATCAGATAACAACAAAAATCATACAATATCTCAAATGTTCTCAAACACCAAAAAGAATGTCATGTTCTTTAAATTATTCACCAAAACACAAATATTGACAAAACATATCATTGCCAATCGCATAAAAATCGATGAAACACAAATTCTAGAAATCATCAACTAGAAATCCAGAAATCACAAAAAGGGGAAGGCCTATCACAAACGGGAGCATGAAAACTCACCAACACGTGTATCACAAATGGGTCGCTATCCCATGAACCGAACATCGACGCACCTAAAAAGATACGCCCCATGCACAGTCGAACATTGATGCACCTAAAAAGATACGCCCCATGCACAATCGAACATTGACGCACCTAAAAAGATATGCCCCATGCCTAGTCGAACATCGACGCACCTAAAAAGACACGCCCCATGCTTAGTCGAACATCGATGCACCTAAAAATATACACCTCATGCCTAGTCGGACATCGATGCACCTAAAAAGATACACCCCATGCACCGACCTATCGAGCCGAATGCTTCACGAACGATCCAAAGACCATGGGTCGCTAGCCCATAAAAATGAGACGAAGCTCAATAAAACGAGGTACTGTCCCCCACGTGGACAAAGAGACATCGCACATCGCTAGTCTAAACCATAAATTGATCATCATTGATCAATATGAAGTGTTAATTACACTAAGCTAGTAAATAGATGAGTTTAGCTTCATGTCCCATAACCACTGGCTTAACTTAAATATTTACGAACAGATTGTAGATTTCCACTCGAAAATTGTGACAAGATGTCAATCGAACAAGTCTAAGAATTAACCGACAAAGTAAACGCAAGCGTTTCATACCACTTGTTTTGCTAAGTCATTTAATTGGATTTCACGTACGAATGAGGTAAAGGTTTGTATATACTAATAGATTGGAAAATGGATTTAAAAACGAGTTTAATATTGAAAGTAAATGTTGAAACCGTTTTTGTGAAAGAGTTTGAGTATTTACTACTAGTATAGAAACCTTTGTATTTTAAAGTGACAAATCACAGAAATGATTGTAGAAACAATCAATCACCAAAAATTCACATACAAAGACGTGAATCAAATCCATAGAAATCGATACTGAATCCATCAAAATGGATATTCCCAAAAATCCCGAAAAAGAAGTCATCAAAGTCAATAATAAGTGATAACAACTATCCGGATCAACAAAAATCGATTAAACAATGGAAATCAAATCAAAACAGCCGAAAACATACAAAATGAACAGTTCCAGACGTTTGGTTTAGAATCCAGACGTCTGGATTTGTTCTCTGGAAATAATCCAGAAAGATTCCAGACGTCTGAAATTACAAGGCAGACGTCTGAACACTAACCAGACGTTTGACCCAATAAATCAGACGTCTGAACTGAAGAACTGGAAATTCTATTCCAGATCACCCAGACGTCTGGGAAGTAGGCTCAGACGTCTGGATCTCCCAGACATCTGGAAAGCAAGGTCAGACGTCTGAGCTGAACGTCTGGAATATTTATTCCTTTGCCTCAGACGTCTGATCCTTATACCAGACGTTTGAGCTAAAGCTCAGGCGAAGATTGAACCTAGGCCAATGATGGCCAATTCATTTCGGGAGCGATCAGACGAGCAACAACGACTAGGGTTTTATGCCAAGCGACAACCCAGCCTTATAGGCTCTTCGATACCCCCCAAATATCAATGTCCAAACATCCATAGAAGGATTTTCATAAAATTGGACCAAAACACCAAAATTTGGAAAATTCACCAAATCAATTCAAATCAAAAGCAAATGAACATGCACAAATGTTAGGAATTCATACCTAACAACAAAGAAAGTTATAGACGTAGATGTGAGTTAAAGAACTCACCTTTAAAACTCAAAGACACGAATGAGAAGCTCTAAAACAAAGGAAAGGCCAATTCCTCCTCAACTTTAACTCAAGAAGCTCCAATCTAAGCTAATAAGCAAATATTTCCTAAGTTAGGGTTTAGGAATTTCTGAAATTGAAGAGATATAGAGATGGAGAAGATGAAGAGGATGCTTACCTAAGCTTCTCCTTGATTTTTGGACTTGAATTTGTATTTCCTAAACAAACTAGGGTTTAGGAATTCTAATTTCCAATCTTTTCCCCCATTTTTCTCTAAAGCTTGAATGTTAGGAAATGAAGAATGAAATGAATGAAGAGGAGTTGAGTTAGGGTATTAAGATGGGTTAATGGGCTGAAACCCAAACCCAAAGCCCAAAATAGAAAAATAGCAAAATTCTACTCAACTCCAAACATATCGATGTTTATACTCAAAAAAATTGTAAATGCCATTTTGGACTCAATGGAAGTGGTCTCGAGTCCTAATTTGACTATTTAAAAAAAGTTACATTTCGGACTTTAATCCGATTAATGATGCTATATTTAAATAAAACATTTAAATATACAATCGTAAAGTATGCGGGTTGTTACAGACTCCACTCCTTAAAGAAATTGCGTCGTCGCAATACATAAGAAGAAAATAAAAAGTAACAACCACACTAAGGCAAAATCAACACAAAAAAAGAAATTTTGAAATTATAAGTTCACCTTAATGAGCACGAGAGAGTAAGTCCGGATGTGTTCGCTCAATGAATTCTCTGGATTCCCAAGAGCAATCCTTAGGATTTGAGGACCATTGAACTTTCACAAGAGGAACATCTTTATTTCGAAGGCATTTAACCTCCGTGGCAATGATACGAATAGGATGTTTCTCATAAGTCAAATTAGGAGAAACTTTAATTTCTTCAATAACACCGGGCTCAAGAATAGAATCAGAATCTCGAAGGCATTTCCGTAATTGAGAGATGTAGAATACGTCATGAATAGCAGAAAACTGAGCCGGTAATAAAAGGCGATAAGCCACGGAACCAATGCGTTCGGTGATGGGAAATGGACCAATATATCGAGGTGTTAATTTTCCGATCGACTGAAACGCACAACACCCTTAATAGGTGAAACATGAATGAACACCAAATCTCCCACAGAAAATTCTAATTTCCTTCTTCGGTTATCGGCATAGGATTTTTGTCTACTTTGAGCTTCTTTCATCCTATGACGAATAAGGTCAATCTTTTCTGTGGCATCATGGATAAAATCTGGACCTAAAACCAGCTTCTCACCGGCTTCAAGCCAACACGAAGGAGATCGACATGGCCTTCCATAGAGTGCCTCGAAAGGTGCCATACCAATACTAGATTGGAAGCTATTATTGGAAGAAAACTCAACAAGAGGAATATGATCTTCCCAACTTCCACCAAAATCAAGAACACATGCACGAAGGAGATCTTCATGAATTTGATTCACACGCTCAGTTTGTCCATCGGATTGAGGATGATAAGCAGTGCTAAAATTAAGCTTTGTTCCTAAAGCTTTTTGAAGACCTTTCCAAAAATCCACTAGTAAATAATGGATCACGATCACTAACAATAGAAGTAGGAACTCCATGCAATTTAACAATTTCTTTGACATAGAGTTTACCCAAAAGAGGTAAGGTCCAAAAAGAAGGATGAGCCTCAAGGCAACACAAAACAAGAGATGAACATAAATTGGATTCACGATCTCGAACCTCACAAGTGAATAAAGTCTCGAGATCGTTCCATTCGGATATCATCATGAAAACAACCGCTTGTTGCTTACGAATAAGGGCATCGGCAACACGATTACCCTCTCCGGAGTATAAAGAATATCAAGATCATAAGATGCAAGGAACTCGAGCCAACGTTGTTGACGCAAATTAAGTTCCTTTCTGAGGAAATAAATACTTCAAAGATTTATGATCGATGTATTGAACAAATTTCTCTCCCAAAAGATAATAACGCCAAATTCTAAGAGCGAAAACAATGGCCACGAGCACTAGATCATGAGTGGCATATCTAGTCTCGGCAAGCTTTAATTGTCAAGAAGCATATGAGATAACACATTCCCTTAGCAAGAGAATGACACCCAAACCAATACGACTAGCATCGGTACAAACAGTGAAGTCTTGGTTCCTTTCGGGAATCGCAAGAAATAAAGCATCGGAAAAGAGTTCTTTCCTCTTTCCCGAAAAGCTAAGACATTCAAAATTATAATGAACTTTATGTAATCATCTTTTTAGAAAAATTTACTTTTTACAAGTCAATTTATTATGTCTGACTGTCTCATCATAGCGTTTAGGAGATTCCTATCGATGATGTTGATCAAGCGCATCGACCAGAATTCTTAAAGCACTCAATGGGCAAAACAACACAAAATCATCTTCTATATGATAAACATGTCTCTTAAAATTTTTACGAATATTCTTTGCTTGTTTTAAGAACAAAATCCAACCATACTTATAAATATCTTTTTAAAAAGATTTACAAATTTTAAATTGTTGTTTTCATCCATAATCAATAAATACAAGGATAAACTCATTGAGATATTCGTAGAATACTCGATTCATAAGATGGATGAAATAAGGTAGAAGGTTCGTCAAACCGAATGACATAATGAACCACTCACAAGAATCATAACGAGTGCGGAATGCGGTAAATGGATGCTACCCTCCGCAACTCGTAGTTGATGAAAACCGGTGGCAAGGTCGAGCCGAAAAGATCTTAGCACCACTCAATAGATTGCTTAGGTGGTAATCCTAGGACAAGCTCAAATATACCAAAAATTCACAAATTACTTGAATGAGAGAAATAACACTTTCCTCATCAAGTGGGTTTAAAGAATAAAATGATGCCATCGAATTTGGAAATCAAAATCATTAAAAACAATAGAAATCTGTTTAACAGATTGAGAATGTCGAAGATGGATAATCCTCTCAGGACATAGGATATGGGCTTTATAATGATTAAACCAAACTTTTCCCAAAAATCAATTCTGAAGCCTAAGTAGCGCATAACATGCAAATCGGCTCAGAAAGAATAATCACATAAAATAATTTCGACATCTTTACAAAGCAAACTGAGTGTTGCGGTTCCACCAACCGGATTTGCAATTCTTAATGAAGTCATCAAGCCCATAATGTTTTAAAGAAAAAGAATCAACAAGTTCTTTTGATATAAAAGAAGGAGATGAACCCGTATCAAAAAGAACTCAAATAGGATAATCATGAAACAAAATAATGTCATCAAGGATAGAAGGAGAATTACCTTGACCAAGAGAAGTGCTAGTAGAGGCTTGCACAACCTTTAGCTTTCCCTCCTTCTTGCTTGAAGTATGGGACACGCAGATATATGATGACTCAAACTTTTGCAATAGCAACAATAAAGGGGTTTCGGACACTCATTTGCATAGTGGTCCATAGAACCACAATTATAGCATTTTCCACGACTAGAGGTAGGAGTCTTTACTACCGAAGTTTCTTGCTTCCCTTTCTTGTTAGGATTGGGGCATTTGAACTTAATAGGCCTCTTCAAGTTATTATTGAAGTTCTGTTTGGCACCCACAACTTCAACATCACTTTCTTTATCGGCCTCTTCAAGTCGAAGAGCGATATCTACAAGATGATCGAAAGAAACTTCTAGTTTTAGAAGTAAAGGCTTTTTGAGGTTCTTATTCAACCCATAGACAAATCTCTGATTTTTCTTCAATGGGGTATTAATATATTCGACCCCATATTTAGAGAGAGATTCAAAAGATGCGACGTAGTCGGTCATAGAAGATTCACCTTGAACAAGGTCAATAAAGTGTCGGGCTAAGGTTACTTTTTCAGCCTCCAGCACAAACTTCAATTCGAACCTTTCCCAGAATTGCTCCCAAGTAAGATCCGCTTCAATAATTTCCGAAATTAAAAGCTCATACCAATCTAATACTCTTTCTTGGAGCATGCTAGAAGCCACTTGGACTCGAAGTGGATCGATAAGATTCATGCGAGAAAAGATGCGATCGCATGATCTAAGCCAAGCTTGGATTTATATAACGTTTTTGGAACCCTTGAATGGCCTTCCACCCAAAGCGGTATATTCTCTGCACAAGCGTGCGAACCCGGATTTAGGATAAGTAGGCTCTGGAATGGGTTCGACAGCTTGAGCATTCTTCACAAGATCTAAAAGTTGTTGAGCGGACATAAATACTCCATTTTGAGGAGTAGCACTGGATTGACCGACGCTAGGACGGCCTGGTCTAACCATTTCTCTTCTTTAAGAAAGAAAGAAAGAAGAGAAAAAAGGTTATTCATAGAATGACTATCAAACAAACTTGATTGATAAAACAAGGTATCACAAAAAGAAATAGGATAGAACGGTACGAAGACTCGAATTAAATCCTATGGCACGATTCCTAAGAAAAACTTAGGACAATGATCCTTGCTAGATTATTCTACATTGTTCCGAAGTTTGGCTCTGATACCAAGCTGTGACGCCCCACCTCTATACTCACACTAGCCAAGGACACTATGGGGTAATGCCGTTAACTAGCACGAAGAATAAGGCTGTTGAGGAGCGACCATCTGTGTTATTTCTTTGTGCGAGTACCGATATGTCAGATAATATAACTTACATTTTATTTCAAGGGGAATTCTGACATACCAAATACAAACTCAAAGCTACCACACAGTGGCTATGTGGGCTTCGGAAACAAATATAGAAATAAACATAACACAAATCAGTAACAGATATTCATATCACAAAGGCGGAAACATATATGAATATAACACATAGAAGTGTACATCAAAGTAGTGGTCAAACTAGATCCACTACATCACAAAAGAATAGATACAAGTGCTAGACAAAAGAATAAGTATACACCAAGGAGTCTCTATCTCAAATGTAAACTAACAAAAACTACTATGCTAAAGTAGTTAGCCAAAAGTCAAGTGACGGACCCTGATAAGAAGTCAAGCAGAAGCACCTGAAATACCTCGGTCTGACCCGAGTATTATTTAAGAAGAAAATAATAAACGGATAAGTCTAGCTATAAATATCAGATAAAATGAGATAGGATAAGAGGTATCACAAAACGTATGATAACAATAATGCCATACTGTGACAAGTATACATCAGATAACAACAAAAATCATACAATATTTCAAATGTTCTCAAACACCAAAAAGAATGTCATATTCTTTAAATTATTCACCAAAACACAAATACTGACGAAAGATATCATTGCCAATCGCATAAAAATCGGTGAAACGCAAATTCTAGAAATCATCAACTAGAAATCCAGAAATCACAAAAAGGGGAAGGCCTATCACAAACGGGAGCATGAAAACTCACAAACACGTGTATCACAAATGGGTTGCTATCCCATGAACCGAACATCGACGCACCTAAAAAGATATGCCTCATGCACAGTCGAATATCGATGCACCTAAAAAGATACGCCCCATGCACAATCGAACATCGACGCACCTAAAAAGATACGCCCCATGCCTAGTCGAACATGGATGCACCTAAAAAGATACGCCCCATGCCTAGTCGAACATCGATGCACCTAAAAAGATACACCCTATGCCTAGTCGGACATCGATGCACCTAAAAAGATACACCCCATGCACCGACCTATCGAGCCGAATGCTCCACAAACGGTCCAAAGACCATGGGTCGCTAGCCCATAAAAATGAGACGAAGCTCAATAAAACGAGGTATTGTCCCCCACGTGGACAAAGAGACATCGCACATCGCTAGTCAAAACCATAAATTGATCATCATTGATCAATAAGAAGTGTTAATTACACTAAGTTAGTAAATAGATGAGTTTAGCTTCATGTCCCATAACCACTGGCTTAACTTAAATATTTACGAACAGATTGTAGATTTCCACTCGAAAATTGTGACAAGATTTCAATCGAACAAGTCTAAGAATTAACCGACAAAGTAAACGCAAGCATTTCATACCACTTGTTTTGCTAAGTCGTTTAATTGGATTTCTCGTACGAATGAGGTAAAGGTTTGTATATACTAATAGATTGGAAAACGGATTTAAAAACGAGTTTAATATTGAAAGTAAATGTTGAAACCGTTTTTGTGAAAGAGTTTGAGTATTTACTACTAGTATAGAAACCTTTGTATTTTAAAGTGACAAATCACAGAAATGATTGTAGAAACAATCAATCACCAAAAATTCACATACAAAGACGTGAACCAAATCCATAGAAATCGATATCGAATCCATCAAAATGGATATTCCCATAAATCCCGAAAAAGAAGTCATCAAAGTTGATAATAAGTGATAACAACTATCCAGATCAACAAAAATCGATTAAACAATGGAAATCAAATCAAAATAGCCTAAAACAGGCAAAATGAACAGTCCCAGACGTTTGGTTTAGAATCCAGACGTCTGGATTTGTTCTCTGGAAATAATCCAGAAAGATTCCAGACGTCTGAAATTACAAGGCAGACGTCTGAACACTAACCAGACGTCTGACCCAGTAAATCAGACGTCTGAACTGAAGAACTGGAAATTCTATTCCAGATCACCCAGACGTCTGGGAAGTAGGCTCAGACGTCTGGATCTCCCAGACGTCTGGAAAGCAAGGTCAGACGTCTGAGCTGAACGTCTGGAATATTTATTCCTTTGCCTCAGACGTCTGATCCTTATACCAGACGTCTGAGCTGAAGCTCAGGCGAAGATTGAACCTAGGCCAATGATGGCCAATTCGTTTCGGGAGCGATCGAACGAGCAACGACTAGGGATTTATTCCAAGCGACAACCCAGCCTTATAGGCTCTTCGATACACCCCAAATATCAATGTCCAAACATCCATAGAAGGATTTTCATCAAATTGGACCAAAACACCAAAATTTGGAAAATTCACCAAATCAATTCGAATCAAAAGCAAAAGAACATGCACAAATGTTAGGAATTCATACCTAACAACAAAGAAAGTTATAGACGTAGATGTGAGTTAGAGAACTCACCTTTAAAACTCAAAGACACGAATGAGAAGCACTAAAACAAAGGAAAGGCCAATTCCTCCTCAACTTCAACTCAAGAAGCTCCAATCTAAGCTAATAAGCAAATATTTCCTAAGTTAGGGTTTAGGAATTTCTGAAATTGAAGAGAGATAGAGATGGAGAAGATGAAGAGGATGCTTACCTAAGCTACTCCTTGATTTTTGGACTTGAATTTGTATTTCCTAAACAAACTAGGGTTTTGGAATTCTAATTTCCAATATTTTCCCCCATTTTTCTCTAAAGCTTGAATGTTAGGAAATGAAGAATTAAATGAATGAAGAGGAGTTGAGTTAGGGTATTAAGATGGGTTAATGGGCTGAAACCCAAAGCCCAAAATAGAAAAATAGCAAAATTCTACTCAACTCCAAACATATCGATGTTTATACTCAAAAAAGTTGTAAACGCCATTTTGGACTCAATGGAAGTGGTCTCGAGTCCCAATTCGACTGTTTACAAAAGGTAACATTTCAGACTTTAATCCGAATAACGATGCTATATTTAAATAAAACATTTAAATATACAATCGTAAAGTATGCGGGTTGTTACACTTCCCATCCCGAAGAGAATAATCAAAGGCCTTTGAGAATTACTGCTAATTTGTAGAGAATGATTCCCAACAAGCCTTTATTCCTCTAGTCAATCGCATAAATGTCATTCATGGAGTTCTACACATTGCCTGAAATAGAAAAGGAGCTTACAATAGGTATGTAAGGGAAGCAAAGGATGGAATCTTCTCGATCTAGGAGGAACCACCATTCAAGAATCGCAGGTTCCAACTTCAAATGCCTGACTTGGAAATAACTCAACAAGAGCTAAGGAGGGTCTATCATCCACATAATGACCCGCTAATGATAACTGCTCAAATTGGATTCCCTGTGGTGACAAAGATTTTAGTAGACATTGAAAATGCAGTAAATGTCATTTTCATAAATGCATTTGATCGGATGAATATTCCAGAAGGAAAATTGAAACCAGGTCTGGAGCCCATCTTTGGATTCAACAATAAAGGATCGACTCCAGTAGGGCAGATAAAACTCTTTGTATAGATAGGAATTCCGCTATACTCTAGAACCTTTGAAACTCTTTTTGTAATAATGGACCAATCCTCCTATTATAGTGCTTTCTTTAGGAGGACTTCTCCAGATGAAGTGGATGCATTTTTCTTACTAAACATCTAATGGTGAAGTTCTTAACTAAAAATGGCTGAGGAACCATAAGGCGGGAGTAGTTTAGCTCCCGAGAACTATATTTTGCTACACTTGAGTAATTTAATAAAGATGGCACTTCTTATTATGACTATGTAAAAAGTAAATTGAACCAAACCAAAACTAAGAAGCCCTCGAATGATAGCTTTTTGAGCCTACTATTCAAGGAAAATAAACAAACAATGGTAGGAGAAAAGCCTGTGAACATGCTAAAATGATTCAACTTCTTTGAGAGAAAAAGAAAGCGAAAAGAAGTAAACCAGATGACCAATAAAATAGAGGGTGAGGAAATTATTACCGAATTAGGTTGCAGAAATGAACAAGAGAGAATGAAATATGTCGAAGAACTAAAAGAGCTAAGCCTAGATTTGCTTGACCCTAGCAAAACAATAAAAATTGGAAAAGAACTAGGCGACAATCATAGAAGAGAGCTTATCTGATTCCTCCAATTTAGCAAACATGTGTTTGCTTGGGCTCACTCAGACATGGTTGGGATGGATCCATCAATTATGAGCCACACTTTAAATATAGATCTAAAAATCGTTCTCGTTCAACAAAAGAAAAGGCAGCTTGATAAATTCAGACTAATGGATTATAAAAAGAAGTTAAAAGATTTCTTGAGAATGGGTTTATTAGAGAAGTACTCTACCCCAAATGGTTGGCTAATCCCGTACTAGTTAAAAATTACAATGGAAAATGGAGAACGTATATCGATTATACTGATCTAAATAAGGCATGCCCCAAGGATTATTATTCTTTACCTATAATAGACAAATTGGTTGATGCCACCAGTGGACATAAGCTATTGTCTTTGATGGATGCATACTCAGGATATAATCAAATTCCCATGTTCAAACCAGATGAAGAAAACACAAGTTTTATAACGGATTGGGGAACTTACTACGATAAAGTCATGACTTTTGGGCTGAAGTATGAATGGGACACGTACCAAAAAGTTAGTAAATAGAATATTTAAAGAACAAATCGGATAAAACATAGAAGTATATGTGGATGATTTGCTACTTAAGTCCCAAGAGGAAATTAACCCCTTGAAAGATCTCGAGGAAATGTTTGGAGTAGTAAGGAAGTACAAAATGAAGATAAATCAGCAAAAATGGTCTTTCGAAATACAGTGTGGGAAATTTCTAGGATATATCATCAAGTCTTGAGGAATCGAGGCCAACCCTGACAAAATCAAAGCAATTAAGAGGATGGAAGAGCCAAAAACAATTAAAGATGTGATGAGCCTAAATGAAAGGGTAGCAGCTTTAAACAAATTTATCTCTAAGGCCACTGACAAGTGTATCCCTTTCTTTGATGCGATTAAGAAAAAGAAGAACTTTGAGTAGGGAGAAGATTGCCAAAAAGCCTTCAAAGAGATAGAAGGCCATCTTGAAAATTCTCTGATCTTATCTACTCGAGAATTTATACATTTACATGGCAGTCTCCAAGCAAGCGGTAAGTTCGGTACTAGTAATAAAAGAAAATAAAGCTTAACTTCCAGTGTACTATGTTAGTAAAAGGCTTAAGGAGGAAGAAGCTAGATATACAGTTATAAAGAAGTTGGCATACTGTCTAATTCTCATCGCTCGAAAACTAAGAGCCTATTTTTAGGCGCACCTCATCAAGATCTTAACTAATTTTCCACTTAAACAAATCTTTAGTAAAATCGAAACGTCAGAAAAGCTAGTAAATTGGGGAATAGAGCTAAGTCAATATAAGATCGAGTTCCAACCACAAGCGGTAATCAAAGAATATGCTCTGGCTGATTTCATTAATGAATGTACATGATTTATTGAAGAATAATAAAGAAAGGAGAAAGATCTGAAACCTAAATGGCAACTATTCGTTAATGGAGCCTTATACGAGTAAGGAGCTGGTGCAAGATATGTAATCATTACCCTGATGGATGCCGATTACATTATGCAATGAAGTTAGGTTTTCCCACTACCAATAACATGGCTGAATATGAATCAATGATAGCAAGACTAACCTTAGCTCTTCAATTAAAAATCCTAAGGATTGGAATTTTCAGTGACTCCTAATTGATGGTTAATCATTTGAATCAAACTTATCAAACGAAGGTGCAAGATTGATCCTGAGGATTTTTCGATACATCAAGTACTCAAAGGAAGGAATTCTCAAGCCAACTCTTTAGCCAAATTAGCTAACTCACGAGGAGCCTTAGAAACTCGAATTGTGCTAGTAGGCTTCCAACAAAATCCCAATGTTGAGGAAAAAGCCCCCGAACCAAAAAATGAGACTGTGATATTGACTAGATCCCAAGCTCTTATACACACCGAAAAGGAAGATAAGCCAGGAAATAGTAATGATGAAAACCAGGAAGGAATCGTTCATGCAGAAATAAATGATCGATATAAGAACAATTAGATGACACCTATTGTTGAATACTTGGTAGAAGGGAAACTACCAAGAGATAAAAGAGAAGCTAGAAGGATAAGGAACCAAGATCCAGCTTTTACTATGATGAATGTAACACATCATAAAAGAGCATATTTGCTCCCTTACTTAAGGTGTGTTAGTCCAGAAAATGGCTCAAAGTTGTTAAGAGAAGCCCATGAAGGGTTCTGTGGGGATCATTCTAATGGGATGAAGTTGGCCAAAAAGGTCACGAGATAAGGATTTTATTGGCCATATATGAATAACAACACTGTAAATTATGTAAAGAGATGCAAAAAATGTCAGAAGTTTTCAGAAATCCTACATATGTCGCCGAATGAGTTTACCCCGATATCAAGTCCATGGCGCTTTGATATGTGGGGAATCGACTTAATAAGACCATTGCTTATACCAAAAGGCAGAGCCAAGTTCGCAGTAGTAGCCATCGAATACTTAAACTAGATGGGTGAAGGCAGAACCATTGCCATATATAATTTCAGGAAAAGTGCTAAAATTTGTGATTAAGAACATAGTCACCCGGTTTGGAATACCGAAAAAGATAATATCTAACAATGGGACCCAATTTGAAAGTGAAGAATTAACAAGATTCTGCGATAAGAATAGGATAATTAAATGTTTTTCATCAGTAGCTTATCCCAAGCCTAATGGCTTATCCCAAGCCTAATGGAGCCATTGAAGCTGCCAACAAAACTATTAAGACTATCCTCTAGAAATGGCTAAACAAAGCAAAAGGAAATTAGGTAGAAGAACTACCACTGGTGCTTGGGGAATATTGAACTTCTACCAAGACTGCAATAGGACATACTCTATTTTCTTTGACATATGGATGTAAAGCAATGCTTCCAATCGAATTTGAGATATCATCCCATCAAAGGATTGAATATGCTTTTGACCCCAATCAAGAACTAAGAAAAGAATCTATAGATTTGATCAATGAATTAAGAGATGAGGCGACCATATGAATGGCCGAATATCAACAAAGGATATCAAGATATTACAACTCCAAAGTCAAAAGGAGATCATTTTAAAAGGGAGATTTAGTGCTCCAAAAAGTCATGGCAAACACCAAAAATCCGACAGATAGACCCTTGGACCAAACTGGGAAGGACCCCTTGTTATCCACGGAGTAATCCTACCAAAAACTTATCGACTAAGCCGACGCGATGTTAATGTAATAGCAAGAACTTGGAATTCTGAAATTTTAAGGCCTTATTTTCCTATAATGGATAAATAAAGAAGTTGAGACAAGTATATCTACGAAATCGATAATCGATAGGGAGAAAGGAACTCATAAAAAAGGAAAAGCCTTTGATCCCGCCATAGGGGCCTAGTCAAAGCACTATAAGCTTTTGGTCCCACCTATAAGGCCTAGTCGTAGCACCTCTTAGAGAGAAGTTGGAATAAGCCTCTAGTCCCGCCTATAAGGCCTTGCAGAGCACCGCAAGCCTTTGGTCCCGCCTATGTTGCTTGGTCGGAGCACCTCCTAGAGGGAGGATGGAGTAAGCCTTTGGTCCCCACTAAGATGGCCTGACCAAAGCACTGACCATCCTTTAGTTCTACCTATAAGACCTAACCGGAGTGCCTCTTAGAGGGAGGATGGTTAAGACTTTGGTTTTGCCTAAGATAGCTAACCAAACCCACTGACCAGCCTAAATCCTTAGCTAAAAGGTAAGAAGAGCAAAAGAAATCGATCAAAGCCTAAACCCTTACCTAAAAGGTAAGAAGGGGAAAAATAAATCAATCAAAGCCTAAATCCTTACCGAATAGGTAGAGGGGGCAAACGGAATTAATCCAGCGAGTCTAGTTCCATCTTTGGGATGGGCCAAAGCAATCTTCCAGAGGAAGAGCAATCAAACACGATCAACCTTGTGCAACCTTCAGAGGAAAGGTCAGACTGCTACAACGATGGAATATTTTTAAAGACAATGGTCGTGAAGCAAATTCTAAATCTTACTTTTCAAAAGCATAAATCATTATCATAGTCTGCGGGTATTATTCTCTGAAATACTAAGCTAAATTAGCTCTCAATCTTTTATTTCTGGATTGGAATCCAGTTCTATCAAATAATGGGAATTTTTATTATTGGTTAGATTTCAGGCCTTCTATTAAGTGGGAATGATAATTTTACTGATAAAATGAAAGTTACCAGATGGATTTTTCATCTTCTTATAGATGAATTTTTTATTTTCCGACCAGATGGATTTCTGGTCTCCTTATTAGACGGATTTCTGGTCTTCTTATAGATGAATTTCTAATTTCTAACCAGATGGATATCTAGACTCCTTATCGGATGGATTTTTGGTCTTTTTGCTAAATGAATCTCTAGTTTTCTTATCAGATGGATTTCTATTTTTCTTACCGAATGGATTTCTAGACTTCTATCGGTTAAGTTTCTAGTCTTTTTACCAGATGAATTTCTTATCTTCTTATCAGCGGGTTCTTGATTATAAACCTTGCCCTTAAAATGGAGCTTGTAGAACTCTTGCTTTTATTACCAAGTTCTCAACCTGAAGGTAGGAATTTGGATTCTCTTATATATGGAAATGATTATTCTTTAGATATCTGGTTTCTTTATTACAAGAAGATTGACTCCTTCAATCCAAGCTCACCGTCCCCAACATGGCAATTGATATGGCTCCTTAGGAGAACAGGGTTTGAAGAGAGAATATCATGGAAAGAGAGCTGAAAAGGTGAGAAGATACTTAGCTTTACATTAAAGTGTAAAAAGCTTCTTTTATAAAAGGAGGGGGGACAAATGTTATCCACATATTTTCTGGCTACAATGCTAGAGGACTAGTCAATGGAAAAAGAAGCAATTAAGTTGTTACTATAAATTTGTATATCGAGCATCTAAAGAGAACATGTTGAATTTGGGATTGACAGGGGATTTCAAGCCTGAAGAAAGTAAACTCATCAGGCATTCAACATTTAACAAAGGATAGTGAGCTTCAAGCAATCACTAGAAGGTGTTGAATATCTAGTAGCAAAGGAGTGTCGATCCTCTACATCAAAAGGGGGATGTCGAATGATCAAGTAGTTAACATGCATAGAAAAGGTTTCGAATCTCTAAGGATGTCGAACCCTAAGTAGTTAGCAAACGGTGAAGAGGTGCCGAGTTTTAAAAGGGAACAGGCTTCTACAACAGCAAGTGTTGTTGAGCATTTAACAAGTAGAAGGTGATGTCAAACATTTGCAATAAAGAAGGGTATTGAGCTTGTGAGAGGATGAAGATGTCAAATTAATAATTGCTTAGAGATATCAAGCTACAACAAACCAAGAAGAACAAGAGATGCTAAACCTCTACAACACAAAATGTTGTAGAGTATAAAGCAAAGGAAGGATGCCGCACCACTAAAGCATGTCGAGCATCTAACCGCAAATGGAGGATATTGCATTTCTATTAATAACAAGCCTATGATGCACCAACTATTATCGAGCCTCTACAACAGTAACTATTATAGAGCATCTATAAATAAATGATATTGAGCTTTAACACTAGCAAAAAGTTTCGAGCTTTTACTAGTGGCAAGTGATACTAAAACTTTAAAGAAGTAAAAGATGTCGAGTTTCTACATGGGAGGTTATGATGTCAAACTTATGTTAGTAAGTGGTGTCATCTCAACAATGGGATGCCGAGATTTCATCAAGATGGTGCCATCGGAGCCCTTGGATTCAAAGCCATGCCACGCGTCAATCATCACACATGATTGACATCCCTATAAATAGGCCCCCATCGACACCTAGAGAGGGGAGAATCATTTCTTTCTCTATTTCTCAGTTAAAGTTGTAAACTCTAAGTAGATTTGGGGATTTTTAGAGCCGATTTCAACTCTTGTAACTTTTTACATATAAGGACTTGGACAATAAACCTTGTATAGAATAATTCCCTCTAATGTTTGACTTTGACTATTATTGAATGATGGACATGCATATGACCTTATCTTTGGACTTGGACTTGAACTTGGACTAGCGTATTATTTTGCACAAGGCTTCTTAAGCCATTGTTTAGATTGAATTTTATCTTGCATATCGCCTATTATACCCATTGGCATATGGACAAGGGATTATAACATATATGAATTACCTATTCTGCCTCTTGACATATAAACAAAGAATTATTGCATATTTACGTGATTCCCTATTTTTCCCTTTGAACATGTGACTTTTATTTTTGAACAAAGTCAAAGGGGTATAATTGGAACATTTTCAAAAAATATCACTTTGTACAACATCTTGGGCGTTGAGCCAATTTTTGGTGTAACATATATATTTTTAATATTATTCTAAAATACATATTATACGTATATGTTTAAAAATAATAATAATATTATTATTAATTTCGATATATATACATATATTTTAATATATGCTATATTTATTTAAAATTAATATATTAATTTGAATTTGAAGTTACAAGTTATTTTATAAATCTAGATCTAAATCTAAAATTTGAATTTTTAATTTAGATTTAGATTTTCATTATTATTTATAATATATTTATAATTATATTATATTACGATATAGTGTATGTATATGTAAAGTATATTTATATAAATTCTTAGATTTACAACTACTATGTTGTAATAATATAAAAGCATATATATATATATATTGGTATATGCACATATATTTGATAATACACATGTATATAGAGGGGCTAATATGTCCACTGAAATGTAAATCCAGGCATCTATACATGGCCATGTTAAACCAAGTACACCATTTATATTGCATGTGCATGTATACACATATGTGTATATGATACACACATTATATTATAAATTATAAATACAACATTAATATAAAACTTTATATTATAAATAAAATAAAATATTGATTTTATTTAAAGTTAACTTAGATCGGATCTAAATAAATTTAGACTTAATAGGCCTATTAAGATCCAAAAGGGATTAAAATTTTGAAATTTACCCATTTATCCCGCTGTGTGCTAGCCCAGTTCCAATAAGAGTATCGGAGCCAGGTTGCTTATGCGGTCTAAAGTAGCAGTATTAGGGCTAACTTACTAAATCCCGTCCATATATTTGGGGGTCTACAGAAGTAGTGTCTAAGGTTGGGTTTGGGTAATTAAGTACGTTACCTTACCGGGTTATTGGCCTGGCCCGAAATGATAAGGAAGCCCAAAGATTATCCAAAATATAAAAAGCCAAATTGATTTGGACCTTGGGCTAATTTTCAAAATCTATTTTGAAATTAAATTAAATTTTAAATATAAAATTTGAATTTAAAATCAATAAAAATAATATTTTAAATTTAAAAAGTTAAATTTAGAATAAGGAATGATTTTATAAATGTTAAAAGATAATTTTAATTTTTTTAAATAAAATAATTATTTTGAAAAATTATTAATTATTAATTTAATTAATAAATTGAATAATTAATTGAAATTTATTTAATTAAATTAAATTACATATATATTGATATATGTATCATTATCTTAAGATGTTAAGATAATATAAATATAAAATTTTCAAAATTATTTATAATTAATTAAAACTGTTTTAATTAATTAAATGTTAATTAACAAATGATATAATACATATGTATAAGATATACGTGTATGACTATAATTGTTATAGTCCATATATTCAATTTAAAATGTTTAAAATGAATAAAATGAAATTATTTAAAATGTTAATTAATTAATTAACTAAGTAATATTTAATTAATAAAATTAATATAAGATTGTACATAAAGTTATTGTATAGGTTAATTAAATTAAAAAATGTTATATAGGAATTAAACTTATATGATATGTATAATAAAAGGTGGATCTGTAAGAAACCCAAGTAAACTTAAGGGATAAATATATACATATGGTACGTATGTCATGATTTCTGATGTGTCTGACACTTGAATCACGAGGGTATTTCATAAGCGATGCATTATTCCATATAAGTCGCTCAATTAAATATATTAAAGATTATGAATCTTTAGTATAAGAGTTGTTCTCTACCGTTTATGTATCGATAAATTACTTGCATACTCTCTGGTTGTTGAGAAAACTCAAGATAAGGATTTTATGTGTAGTATTATTAATATATAGAATAGATGAGGTAAGATAACTATATGTAGTTGTCGAGAAAACTCAAGGTACATATATTATACTAAAGCCGTTGTGAAATGTTAAGCACGAGTGAATAATATTTTTCGACTTGTTGAGCAAACTCAAGGTTGAAATGAGATTAGGACAAGAAACCATGGGTTAGGAATTATATTTGATACAATCGATAAAGAGTTATCCACCGTTCATAGGGCTATGACTTGTTGAATAAACTCAAGGTCAGAATCCCAAGGCAGACGAGTCCTAACACCCATTAGTGATTTAGAAAGACTTTTATGTTACTTCTTAGGGCTTGGAGAAACATAAAAGACTAATGTGAGCCTTATTAGAAAAATTAACTAGTAACATTTAACCTTTATAACATTATTAGAACGTTTGCTATGTATAAACTAAACTAATCTACATCGATAAATTCATGCAACTAATATAATTAATAAAATGTTTATCAATTAAAATATACATATGAACTAAATTAGTATTGACAAATAGAAATACAAAATATACTTACTAATAAAATTTTGCATGTTCCCATGCAAGCGCCTAATTATATACCCACTAACTACGTTCATAGTTTGGTCACTTACATGTTTACTTACCTGAGACAACGTATTGTCTTCAATGAGTTTCGAACTCTAAAAGTAATATAAGGATACGAATATTTGATCCATTCCCAATCACATATAAATGTTACATGGTGAACGGACACTACTCATAATGTATGAAACCTCGATGAAATTAGTTCATTTGAAATAAGAAAGTAAACCATAGTGTGAGATCATGTATTCAATATGATTGGTTATAATCATGCCTTGTCGTGTTAAATGTAACACTAGACTGAAAGCTACGAGATAGGTACAAGAATTTGATACTGAGATGTCAGTTTGATTGTTTACGCTAATTACAACCCATTTGATATCCTTAAATGTTAAGGATGACAAAATGCACCTTTTTAAAGAGTTCTTTATGATATTCTAGTAAGGGTTTCCTTTTGAATGGTTCGATCATTTAGAAAAGAAATCGACTGTATAAATTGATGTAACCTAAGGCACAGTTGGAATAAAGAGAGTGGATGGTCACTTCTGCTTCATAAAGAAACATTAGAAACGAGAATTTTTTAATAATAATAGATACTTAACAAGGAATAAGAAATATGATATTTATCCCAAATGTATTTTCACATAGAAAAGTGTTTTCTATGAGATTTTTTTTTGAATTTAAAATACTTGATCTGAAAATTCATGACTATAAACCAATTATAGTAAATGAAATAAATAACTTATATTAAGTGGTTGAATAGAGCTTCGTATTTCATACGCTATTATAATAATGGTGAAATAGGAGATGCATTCCATATATCACTTATTGGTCATATCAAGGTACAAAAAGTTGTTATCATAAAACATACTAAAAATTACTTATGAAATAATAATTATATTTCAGTATTTACTATAAAAATAGACACGGTATAACATAAAACAATACTAGTGGTATTTGTGATGCATTGGAAAATGCAACAGTATCTAAATTTATTTGCAATAATTTGGGATGATAGATTAAGCCATAGTTTAGAGAAATAATTCTTTGATTATATGATAATGAATCATATGGTACAAGTGACTTTTATATCAAATAATAAAGGGCAAAGCATCCATCGTGGGAGCGACATAAGAATTGATGAACTCCTTGGATTGGTACATATAGATGTATGCAACTGTAAGTCTTTTAATATAAAACATTTCCACGTAACTTCATTTTATTCACTGATGAGTTATCACAGACATGAACATGTGTATTTGACACTCATGTGGTATGTTTATGATAAACTTATAGAATATGAAATAGAAGTAAGTAAAATACATGTAATTGAAAATAAAAATGATTCAATTTGATCGAATATGTGAATATATTGGAAAGAGTTCCGAACGTACCTAAAAATCAATAAAGATTTAATCTCAATAGTCACCCCTTCTTATAATACATATGATGTATCGATAAGGAGTAATCGAATTTTTTTGAACAAAGTACAATTAATGATGAGTGAAGTTGAGTCAACTTCTTTCTATGAGGTCTTATAAATTTAATTCCATCTAAAGAATAGTTTACAAAGTCATACAAGATAAGGGTTTATAGAAAACCCTAACATATTCTAGACTAAGGAGTTGGCAAGTCGTGGAGTTGAAAGACTGCATGTGAGGGATCATGTGTGAATTTCCCTAAAAGAAGTTTGGGAACGATAGTCGTTGGATGACCAATTTATGTTTTGAACATAAGTATTGTAAATTAAGACCGAATCAATTTTATATGTAAGGTAATTCATAGAATGGGTATGAATACCCATTATGTTGCACTAAAAAATAATTGTTGTTTCAAGAAATACCACCTTTGTAAAGAAGGAATTTCTTTTTGAAATTATTGGTAGTAAAATGGATTTGGATATGATCCAAGGATAAAACCGATTACGAGGGATGAAATGAAATTAATCAAACCTAAATGAACACAACGCAATAGAATGTCTAATAAATATTCTTGCACATTAAAGAGAAACTATGAGTTTCTTATCAATTTGAGAATTAGATAATCCTCAGCTGTCAACAAAACATTAAGAGTATTGACTTAGCCTTATGGTATGATGCACAAATTCAAAAGGATTCAACTACGTTATCAAAATATGATTTTGAAATTTGTAGAGGGATACGATCTATCGGCCACAAATGTGTCTTCTAGAGAAAGACTAATGCAGTTGGAATATGGTAAGTAACTTTGATAAGAATAACATCGTAAATTTTGTTGAAATTAGCATTATAGATTCATCACTCGACGTGGTCAAGTTGATTCAGATTAAACTTACAAAATTATCGCTCGGTACCACTTTATGTTTTGGTACTTATGTGTTGAAATGGAAAATTTTAAATAGTGATTTAGAATAGATTGTTTGCACATAACAACCAGAGTATCTAAAAGTCAATGGAAGGGATATAAAGTTTGTAGGTTTCAGATACGATCCAAGAAATGATAGGAAAGTATTATTCTATAAGCATCAAAATTGAATAAGTATTTTGATAGAAATATCAAATAGTTTAATTTTTAGTCAAAATGCAGAGGAACGTGTGTCCATAAAAAAGAACAAATAAAAGGTATCTGGATATTTCTAGACTAAAGTAAATAACATACTGTTGAAACTTACTCACTCGATAGTTTTTATTGATAGTTAGGGGCACCAAGGGGTTATGTATTGATAGTTATTAGATAACTATGGAATAACTCACTCGATAGTTTGTTGTTGGTTAATATGACAGGTCAAGCAGAAAATATCAATGTGACAATATTATACAATTTCCTCGACTTAAGAATACTGTCGAGATTCAATGTGGAAAGTTCGCTTTAATTATAGTTAAATCATGGCACGACGTCCATCGAACTACTATAGTTGGGTCGAGTGAAAGCATTAGAATTGAGACACCATTCAAGAAAGGATTCGTCTCCTTAGTTATATGGGGTTAGTATCACAGTCAACTGAAGTCAATTTAAGTCAAAGTCTCCAAAGCAGTTCGGTTAATAACTATTATTATTGTTAAAACTAGGACTTTGTATTTGGACTAAAGTTGAATATGGACGATATTGGAATTTTGACCATTACCAAATTCTATAAGTCCTAATGTTATATAGTGTTAATGAAGAGAATTGGTGTATAATTGTCACTGTCGGGTAACATTTAAATTAGTAAAATTGAATTTTACTAAATCTATGTAAGCGATGAATTTGGCTATAATATCACACCATCTTCTAAATGACGTGTGAACGTTAATATTCGAATCGTCCGATATTAATCGCGGACCGAATTTACACCTAAGAGCCATACAACCGAAGCATTGAATACTCATATTACCACCAGATTTAATTAATTATAATTGTTACAAATTAATTATATTTATGAAATATTAGTTATAAAATTTTATTTAATTTGTGTTGACTAATAATAAATAGTGTGTATATAATAGTTATAAACACATATATCGATATATGATATTGATGTGCATTTAAATTAGATTTAAATGCAATTTTTATTAGTCAGGCTTGAAGTAATTTTGAGGCCGACAAGGAAGCCAATTGTATGCGGCTACAGAGGCTAGGGAGGTCGGCATATGATGGCATGTGTAAGGTAGAATTTTGAATTAAAAAAGGTGGAATGGTAAGAGAGAAAGATGGATCTAGATCCTTATTTTTCTCCTTAGAATCTCTCTTATTTAAACACCTCTAATCCTCATATTTTGTATCTCTCTTTTGGCTCTCCTTTAGACCAGTAAGGCTAGCCATATACTCCCCTCTACTATAATTTTTCAAGATCTAAAAATAATAAATTAAATTAAAATCAAAGACCAGTGCTTGCAGCTTTCAGTCGGGTGGCTCGTTTTGAAGGTTCAAATATCAATTCAATGAGTCATTAGATCCAAAGTTTCAAGATGCTTTATCCAGGCCATAGAAAAGGTAAATTTTTATTTACATGTGTATATATTCATATGTAATAGTTTATATAATATTATATGCGTAGATAGTACGTCAATATCACGAATCTATATATGTTGGTGTTGTCTTCAATGGATGAAATTATATATGTGTATAAAAAATATTTACATACGTAATGCTCATGACAAAAAAACAATTTGGATATAATAATATTAAAATTACTTTCAAATAAAATTATTTTTAATACAAATACTATTATAAGAAGTATGTTTTATATTTACTCACATATGTATGTATATGTTTTTTGTTTAAGTAGATTTTTTTAATTAACACCTGTATATACAGGGCCTAATATGTCCATTGCGATGTGAGTCATAACATCTATACATGGGCATATTAAAGCATGTGCACCATTTATGATGCACGTGTACGTACATACATATGTGTATATGATACACATATTATATTACAAATATAACATTAATATAAAACATTATATTTTTTTTTTGAAAGGCAAGAACATAAACTCATTTTATTGACTTAAGTATCATTACAAACAGTTACAATACCACAAACTTACAACCAGTTACAACCATTATCTTGACAGTTTTCAATGCCAATAATACCACCAAATACACAAACTTTCAACAACAATCACAAAATAAAACTAAAAACAACATGAATCACTGCAAACTAAACTACATTCTGTAGCAAAAATCATCAAATGGACCTGAGTTCTTATGCAGATTCAGGCTAAGGTACATCAGACTATTTACTAGTTAAGCCATTTGCCAGCATTGATTGATGCCTTCAAACTTCAAATACTATCAATCTTTAAGTCTCTGAGTATATTACCATGAATAAAGTTATACAGCTGAGAAGAATTCTTGCTTCCAATACCAAAAATTCTATTGTTCCTTTCAGACCACACATCATAAATCAATTTCTTAAGCAGCTTTAGCAAAAGCCTTGTCATACGAGTCTTCCATCTAGTTGCTTTGAATACATTAAACCATTCAATTGAACTAACAGGTGAAGGCTTGTAAAATCCACCATTAGATAATAGCCTATACCATATTTGATATACAAAAGGACACTCAAAAAATAAATGAGTATTGCTTTCAGTTTCTGATTTGCAAAAAACACATAAATCCTCTGAAATAATACCCATTCTACAAAGCTTTTCCTTGGTGTTTAAAGCATTTGCCATCACTTTCCACAGCAACAAGTTTTCTTTTGCATTACATCCAGTTCTCCAAATTCTTGAGTACCAGGGAAACTCAGAACCATTTTGACAGAGATAATTGTAAACAAGCCTAATAGAATGATTTTTACTCTTCTCTGACCAGATTAGAACATTGCCATTATTTTTAATAGGATTACTAGTAATGAGATTCCATAAATTTCTTAGTTGAAAGGAGCTGGAATATGGTAAAACTATACAATCATCATGTATAAACTCATCAACTCTAGCCTCCTCTGAGATTCCTGAATTTCTTCTCAGATTATAATCAACTAAAGTACTTAAGATCAGTCCCTGTTTAGCCCATGGAGAATGCCAGAAAGACAATCCTTTAACCAATACATAATTACATTGTATGAAAGGAATAAAAGTTTCCCTAAGCTTAAGAATACACCTCCAGCTCCAACTACAGTTTTGTGGTATTTCCATAGTCCAAAAATTCCTCTTGCCAATAAGATTGTGATTCACCCATTGAGACCATAAGTTTTTATCAGTTGCAAAGATCTTATTGAAATAAATTGAAATAGCAGCTTTATTCCATTGAAAAATATTAGTAATACCAAGTCCTCCATACTTTTTAGCATCAAACAGCTTATAGAAAGAAATAGGAATAAGCTTTCTAGAAAAAGGGTCACTACGCCAGATGAATTTATTTAGCGCACTAGAAATCATATTAATTAGCTTAATTGGAAGAATGTAATGTCTAGTCCAATAAGTTGACATAGCCACAACAATTGATTGTATAATTGTTAGCCTACCAGCTTGTGACAGTTTATCAGTTGGCCATATCTGGAGCCTTTCAATAATCTTTTCAAAGAGTGGCAAACAATTTTGTTTGGTAATTCTAGAGCTAATGATAGGCAAACCTAAATAGTAAGAATTTTTAGATAATTCTTGAAGACCCGAGTATTTAATAATATCATTCTTCTGTAAAGTATTTAAACCAGCAACCAAAATATTTGTTTACATTTGGGATGAAGCTGAAGGGCTTTTTTACCAACAAGATCCATCAAAATGGAATTTAGAAGCTCCATGACAATTATGAACAAGTATGGAGAAATAGGATCACCTTGCCTAACACCCTGTACACCTTTAAAATATCCATACAGTCCACCCTCTCTCAAAATAGAGTACATAGGTGATGATATACACGTATAAATCCAAGCTAAAAAAGGCTTAGGAAAGTTCATCCTAGACATAATAGCTAAAATAGAATTCCAAGCAATAGAGTCAAATGCCTTCTTAATATCCAGCTTTAACATGCATCTTGGTGAAATGTTTTTCCTCTCATAACCAAACAATAATTCTTGTGTCAAGAGAATATTATCACTAATTGATCTTCCACTAATATACGCAGCTTGATTATTGGAGATGATGGATGGTAAGACTAATTGCAATCTATTAGCTAAAACCTTTGATATGATTTTATAGATGATATTACAACACGAAATTGGCCTAAAATCAGCAACTGATGTTGGATTAGCAATCTTGGGAATTAAAGTAATGGCAGTAGCAGATAGCCCAACAGGAAACTTGTTGTTAAGAAAAAAGTGTTGTATGGCTTTAACAATATCAAACCCAATTATATTCCAACTCTGCTGTATAAAGTGTGCATTATAACCATCTGGGCCTCCACAACTATTACTATCCAAGCTAAAAACTGCAGTTCTGATTTCATTAGCAGATATTTCACATATCAAAGAATTAGACCGAGGGTTGGACAAAGTAGGAAGAGTAATATCATAAAGCGATTTTATATCAGGTATGAATGATTTTGATGGAGCTAAGATAGATTTAAAATATTGAACAAAAGCCTCACTAATACCATCGAAAGAGTTCACCAAGTTACCATTCATATCCTTTATCATTAAAACATTATATTATAAGTAAAATAAAATATTGATTTTATCTAAAGTTAACATAGAATATATCTAAATAAATTTAGACTTCATAGGCCCAATAAGATCCAAAATGGATTAAAATTTTGAAATTTACCCATTTACCTCGTTGCATGCTGGCCTAGTTCCAATGTAGATAATTTAAGAATATGTTGTGTGAAGAGCTCTGAATTATGTAAAGTATTCTAACTTTTTATATTTTCCAACCCCTTTGAAGTGGAAATGTAAGAGGTATTTATAATAGCTGAAATTGATGATGGATAGATGAGATTGTGTTGCAAATCAGGTGAAAAGCATGCCTGACCATTGATTTGGTCGAATGGGCTGATGGGAGATAATTGGAAAAGTGAAAGGAGTGTGTGGCTGAGATGAGTGCCAACAAGGGAACTATACAAGGTGCATGTCTTACCTTTTACTGCACATTTAATGCATATGTACTATGGCGGCATGTTATTCGATGTGCTCTTTAATAGAAGTAGGTTAGTTGCGCTCCTTACTGTTTACTTTTGCATGTTGATGCGGCAACACTTGCTGAGCTGGTTGGTGGATAGCCGAAGATGTGAAAAAAATAGAAAGTTGCAAAACACCAAGCTACGGAGGACATGTCGAATAAGGCATGAGACAACGAGACAGTCGGCCTGAGACCAGTCAAAGGGGGTTATGGAGAAGTTGCACCAAAGATGGATTGGCTGATGGAGTGTCCACAATGATGTTCAACGGTATTCCCATATTGAGAGAACTATGTAATATCGTCACTTCGATATTCTCTGTTTGCACTTAGTTATATTAAACAACAAAAAACTCTTAAGTGAATTATTCCAAAGTTATCTAATAAGTATCAGTACGTAACCCCTTAGTTCCCTCAACAACCATGAGTAATACGCTGCCTAACATTTGGAGAGCATTACATACTCTAGTCTTAACCGATGAACCATAATCTTTTAATATATTTTGAGTGATATCGATTGAACGAATAATGTATTTTTTATAAAATACCTAAGTGTCAAACACATCTAGAATCGCCATACGCGCACCATACATATGTATTTTGAAATTTTGTTTGGGTTTCTTATAGTTCCACTTATATCATATTTATACATATATAATTATATAAGTTTAATTTATTTATAACTATTATAATTTAACTAACTTATATAATGTTTATATGTATCTTATTAACTAAATAAAATAAACTAATTTTATCTAAAATTTTAGAAATTTTTACTTTATTCATCCTAAACTATTTAAGATGAATAATTAGCTATAACCTTTATACTTTTATTTATATATACATTGATGTATATTTTTAATCAATTACTGTTTAATTAGTCATTTATTAAATAAATTATTTATTTAGTTAATCATTTTAACTAATAAAATTAAAAACAAAATTTTATTTAATTTACTTAAAAAAATTCAAGGTAAAATTCAACTATAATCTTCATAGTTGTGTGTGTGTGTATCCATATATACATATATATATATATATAAACTTATAATTATTTATTTATTTAACTAATCGTTTTAATCAAATATTATAAAAAAAATTAAATTTATTAGATTAATTTCTCAAAATAGTTTTGAAAATTTTTAAGATTTATTTCATAACATTTATAAAATTTACTTTTATATTTTAAACTCAACATTTAAATTCAAAATATATTTTAAATTTTCAATTCTAAATATGAAACTAGCCTAAGGCCAAAATTCAGTTTGGAAATTACATCTAGACCAACCTTTTAAACTTACTCCACCCATTGGGCTAGGCTAGTAGCCAAGGAGGCGAGGATACTTGATTATTCAACCCCAAGCCTAGAAACTAATTTTCTAGACACCCATCGAGAATATAATTGCCTAAGAGTGTGTGTGTGTGTGTATGGTTAAATATACTATATTTTTGCCTAGTTAAGCAGGTTTTATAGTGGACTATATGACTTTATATATAATCATTAAAAACAAGTTTAGGTTGAATTGCCCTACACCTATAGAGTAAAAGCATAGGAGTGGTATTGACTACGCCAACTGTTATAAAGTACAATAACAAAGAATATACAAAAGAGTTGAAACTGCGTACTAAGTAGCAAAAGGGAGAATCTAACCATCTGAATCCCGATAGGAGCTAGAGATAGAAGAACCATCCGACAAGGTAGTCCAGCTACCTCTAATAAAGGTTGTATAATATCTTGCAAGGAGACTACATAACCTAAAGTGTATATCCCATCCCCATTCCAACTATCATAAGACAAAATATCTCTGTTGTGTTCACCCAATTGTCCTTCCATGGTAAGGACAAGTATTTCCTTAATAGGAATGTAATATAAAAAGTGTAGGTCCTGTATGTCATCAGATATGAATTTAAAAAAATTGCTTCTTCACTGGTTCAAAAAACATACTAGAAAGATGGATCCAAATAGCTTCACCAGCAAGCCACTCAACCTCACATTGAGGAGCCTCGACTATCAAGGAACAGAGTAAGGAAGAGCAGTGAGGCTTCCTTGTCATTTGTAACCAAATCAACTATAGACGATTGTTACATTGGAGAAACAATATCATGGAGAGTAGTATCACACGAAGACTTTAGAACCCAAGATCTCTTTGAAGGCTTAGGAAGAGGAGCTTTAATTTGAGGAGGTTTAGTGGAATGTAAGAAAGCTTCGACTATATGACTAAAGAATTTTCATACATACAAATCGACGATTTCCCTAAGTACTTAACATCAACATGGGGTACATGACTAGGAGAAGGTTCCACTAAAAGATCTGATAGCAAAAATCTATCAGGCTTTACCTCAATCAACGCTTTAATGTAAAGCCATCTCTCCATCCTAACACTGGCAATATCAAAACAAACCAAATCACCAATCATACTAGCTAACCAATTAATACCAATAAAAGATTGAATCACTGATGACTTTTAGACGATCTTCGAGGCAAGAGAACTAAATAATAAACATAGCGTTGTCATACCCCATATTGATTTTCCCTTTTAGTTTCTATCTTTTCCATAGAATCGATCTATGCCAAACAAAGGATCTATATCCAAAAAGAAACTGACAAGTTGGTTCTTTCATAACAAAGAATTAGCCTCAATGACTTCTAACGGAGGAATCGAAACACTGTTAACCGATTTAATTTCAACTTCCTAGGAATGTAAACACCAACATCGCATGACCTATTTAAGAATAAAGATGACCAAGGCTTTTGGAAACAAAGAAAGAGGGGGAGATAGAAGAGGCATCATCATTAGGAAAAACATTCAGTGTGTATGGTTCAGAGTCTTCGGATATATTTGTTTCAACTACACAAGGCTCGACACTAAGGCCTATAGAGTTTTCACTATTTTTGACAAGAGGACAACCAAGTATGCTCATAGCAGGCAAGTTTGCAAGCAGCTCAAGAGCAGATGTCGAAGATGATAAAAATCCAAAAAAACAAGTAGGACCTGAAAGACTTTGGCAGAGCTAAGAATAGGTGGGGCTAGGGGTGTCAGGGTAGGAGAGTGGCTGAAATATACGTGTATATGCTATATTATATTAAATATACTATAATATGTTTATATTGTTTGTGTACTGGTATTTATAGTACCATAAATATATATAGTTTAGACATACATATACATATTAGTGAAATATATATTGCCAATTTATATGGATGTAAACAAATCAAGATAATAAAACAGATATCTTCAAAGTAAATGAATTCTTATTATTTATGAGAAGATGGAGAAAAATTATTAGTTGTCGATCTAATCAAATCAAGATTTAAAGAGGAAAGGGAAAAAAAGACATTTAAACTGATTCCATTTTCCTCTTTTACAAACACCCAATTAATACTATATTTAACCTCAACTTTATTTCTATACTTATCCATTTTCAAAAAATCTTAAAATATTACATATCAAAAAACACATAAAAGTATATGAAAACAAGATTATTACAAAGCACTATTATAATTAATATATTATTCTTACAACATGATTAATTATTTCAAAAATTCCATACAAATAAACACACACACACACACACAGTAATTTAAAATTTAAATTTCAAATACTATATTTAACTAAACAATAAAATATTGAATATATAGTTTGGAAATAAAATTAATTTAACCAAAAGGTTTAACTTAACATCGTTTACCTAATTGAATAAAATAAAGATGATATATATATATATTTATATACACACAATTCAATTATTTGAATATCAAATCCTTAATTATAAATAAATAAATTTGTCAAAATATATGTAAATTTTATTATTGCAAAATAAAATTTACAGTAAAATCTATATTAGATCCAATGAACATTAAAAAATACACAAGTTTAAAATGAAACATAAAATTGGTTTTATGTTTAAATGACAATGCACAAAAGCTTTCAGATCAACTTGAATAACCAGTAATACAATATGCATATATGTGAATTTGGATCAGGATTAAATATCATGAATGAATAAATAAAAATGGAATTGAACTTGAGATAGTCTTTCCCTTTGTGAAAATTTGATATGCAAATGTCTCCTATATCGCTTGAATCGTCACCCGATCTTGCCAGAATCAAATAAACAACATTTTTTTTATTAAGTTTAAATTTGGGTAAAAAAAGAAAAGAAATCTAGCCATAAGGGTGAGATGGGGTAGTGGCCATGGAAGGAGTAAGGAAAGGGAAAGAGAAAATTAAAATGATAATCAACGAGAGAATAACGTTCTATGGAGATCGTAGAAACCTTTACCATTCTCTCTTCAAAACTTCCCTTTTTAATTTCCAATTCATCTTGAATCAAGCCATTCCCCTCTCTCTTCTATGTATGGACGGCCTGGATATCACCGTGCATGGATTAATTTTTTTCAAAAGCCTATTAAGTAATTATCTATATTTAAAACCCATTTAAATAAATATCGACAATGTATATCGATATGCGTATGGCTTTTACATACACACCAAATAATTACTAACAACACCCAAAACATAAAATAAATTGACAATCAATATATCTCAAATGTTAGTTAATTTAATTAATTTATAACAATTTACAAACTAATTAAATCGTGTGCTTTTTCAAAGAATTCACAAATGTGGTTGTGTGACTCAGAGGTATGGATTCAACCAGTCATTAATATTGAACAATTCAAATATTAATGTTCACATGTTACCTTAGCTAGTGGTTTGATGATATGGCCCAAATTTGTCGCTTATAACCCATTTCAATAAAAATCATATTTTATATTATCTTAAGCGATACTTGTAACAACCCTGCTTTCTATGCCGTAAAATTAATTAATTAAATTAAATAAATATTCAAAAATTATTTTTTTTGATAATTATTATTTTGAAATTAAATTCTTATTTATTAGAAGTCTAGTTAATAAAAGATTTTGTTCTAATAAATTAAATAAAATTGTGCAGTTATCGAAATATATTTTGTAAAATGATGCATGAATCAATTTAAAGTAGGTTGAAATTTATTTATGGATAAATACAAGAATTATATAAAAGCAAAGAAGAAACTAATTATGTAACGACCTGCCTTTTCAACCATCGAAAGTCGACACCAAATACATACAAGATATTCAAATATCGAACATCCAATCACCGGAAAGGCAGATTGTTAGGGTAAAATAAAAAGAAAAGATCAAAGAACAGAGAAATCGGAATCTCACAGCGGAATCGACAACATATAATATAACAAAGATAGAAAAAACTGTCACTCCAAAATACAGAATATATCAGAGTTAAAAACAAAACTTATGAGTTGGACAGTTATAAAATTCTGACCTTACAATTGTTGGAAAAACTCGGTCTGACCCAAACATTATAATACAATAACACCCAAGTCAGTCTGGAAAACCAGCATGAGAAAAACCAAGTAATATGATGAACATATAAAAATTCTATGAGACCATGCCGCTAACATGGAACGGGATTTTAACTCACAAGAATAACATTCATAAACGAAGAAGTGAGAAACAAATCAGAGCAACAATCAGAGCAACAATCCAATCAAGAAAGAATGGAAATAAACAATAGAAATAATCCAAATAAAAGGGTAAGTGCTAGTAAGAACAAATTCCATAATGAATGAATGGGCATAAATAATTGAATACAGAGAAGAGCACAAGGCAGTTCTCCATGCAATTAAGGAAACAATTCAAAGATTTGAATTAACAACAAGAGAAAAAGAGAAGTTTTTCTAACAATGACTAGGAGGGTGCACCCCCTTACCGAAAGTATACCTTTAGAAATATACTTGAGAACTCTGATGGCTCTCGAACACGTCTAAGCCAGACCCCGCCAACGGCTATCGAGTATCTGAGTATTTCACATCTCTATGCGCAAAACCGAATCCAATCTAGAATGGATGTGAAAATATCCTAATGGAAGCAACCCCACACAGCTTGGCTTCCACTTGCTTTTTGGGTTTAGTCATTTCTGACAAAGGATAACAAGGCTCAAATGAGCAACGCATCATCTTAGCGTGACAAAATATAAAGAAGAAAGCAGAGTAAAAGTCGATAGTCGATAAATCAACTATCGGGAATGATAAAATGGTTGTTTTCACTTGCGCTTGATTTTCAATCACAATACTTTTAAAGACACTTTAAAAAAACACTCTTTAAAATATTCTTTTTAAAAGAGTAAATTTTATTTTCTAAGTATATTAAAACAAAGGTTAAAACAAATGTTTGTTTATTATAAACCCAAAACAATTTACACTTAGCTTTATTTGAAACAATTCTTTTTAAAAGAGCTTCTTGTTTATAAACTATTATTTTTAAATTTTAAAACAATATTTATTTTCCCAAAAGATAATATTAAATTACTTTTATTTATCTTAAATCAAAGGTTATCATCCCGATGAAAAATTTATATAACCTTTTAATAACTTTTTTCCCAAACAAAATAAATCAAATTAAAAAATCCCTTTTATAAATTTAAACCAACACTAATAATCTCGAAAGATAATAAATCAAATCTACAATCTCTTTTAAATAAATGGATCCATTATCTTAATTTAAACAGTTGATTATTTCTAAAAAACTTTTACTTTCAGTAAATTTACCTTAAAACAGTAAATTGGTTAATTCACTTTAAAACACTTTCATTAAATTAAATTTAATCACTTTTATTAAATCAATAATTAACTTAAACATCTTTGTTACATTAATTAATTAAATTCAAACACCATTATTTAAAATGATTAGTTACATTCAAATATCTTAATTAGAACGAGTACTTAAATTTCAAATATCATTACTGAAAATGATCAACTAAATTCAAATATCATTAATTAAAATGATAAATTAGATTTAAACATTGTTAATTAAATTAATTTACTTACATTAAAACATCATTAATTGAAATGATTAATTAAACTCAATCATCATTAATTAAAATGATTTATTGATTTCAAATATCAACAATTAAAATGATTAATTAAATTGAAACATCTTTAGTTAAAATGACTTATTGACTGAAAACATCATTACTTAAAATAATTAACTAAATTAAAATATCATTAATTAAAATGATTAATTAATTTTAAACATAATTAATTAAAATTATTTATTAAATTCAAATAATCATTAATTAAAATGATTAATTAAATTAAAATGTCATTAATTAAAACAATTTATTAAATTAAAATAATCATTAATTAAAATGATTAACTAAATTAAAACATCATTAATTAAAACGATTAATGAATTTTGAACATCTAATTTTGTGAAAATACAAGCTCTAGTTTAACATACACAAAGGATTTAGGAGATGATATTCAATAATTGATGATATAGCGAAAATTGCTATAACGACACTTAAACAATTTAAATAGAATATCACGATTAATTACAACTAAACATCAACATAAGCAGCATAAGGAAATAAATAACAATTATTGGAGAGAAACCCCTTAGGGTCTCTCTAAAAATATTCTACAAAACAATAGTCACGGACAATATATATAATTATTTGGGTTCACAGCAATTAAGTTATTATGTCATCCGTTTTCTGAAATAGGATTTTCAACCAAACAATAAATCAAACAACAACAATATCTAAACTATCAACCAACCATTCAACAATAAATTTATAGCATCACAAATATTATATAGCTAATTTAAAGGTGGGTAAACTAACAGAAATTCCAGCGGATGCTTTCGTGTTCCGGTTTGAACTAAAATCGAATGGGCGTTCGATTTTAGCACAAAATTCTACAAGCTCCAAACTCCACCAATCCAATTCCAAAATGTAGATAATGTTTTCATGAGTACAACACAACTCATCGCGTTCGATTTTGACCTAATATGAGCAAGATTTTGATTTTATAAGTTATCGGTTTTAATTAAAATAACTAAAACTTTAATTACATTAATTAACAATTAAATATCCACTTAACTTCTTCTTCCCCACAACTAATCAAACTCCTGTACGTGACCAAAATGCACGCCCAAATCCAGTGTTCATGCACACATGAACTCCCACCTTAGTCGATGAATCGGAGAATGGACTTCGCTGATGAACTCCACTATACAATCTCCTCAAGCCCATAACCACCTCCATGAATTCGACACCAACTACAACATTACGACCTATACGAAAAATGCCATGGCATCTTAATGTCGCACACACCCAAACTGCGATCGGACCTCACGAAATCGAGGGAAAAGCTGCTCTATGATAAGAGAAACCTTAATCTACCATTCAATTCAGTTAATGCCACCTAGAACATCCAAAAAGTGGAACCCTAGCGTTGGCTGCAAAAATCGTCCATCCCCAAATTACTATCGCGCCTACCCATGAGACCATGTAGGTGAAGCTTGACTTCATACGTTTTCAACGAGCCCATTATCATGATTTTTAGATGAGTATTATGTTAGATTTGTTTTTTTAATAAAAAAGCTCGGTCATTACGGTTTTTGGGTTCAGGAGAATGAGAATGGAAATGGTAAGAGGAAAGTGAATTTTGGCTAAGTGTTTAAAGTTGTTTAATTTTATAACCAACCAACATGTTTCCCATCTTCTTAACAATTCTAACATCAAGTCCCAAGCCTCCAAACATCTCAAAACATGTCCCCTAAGTGCCAAGCACACATTAAATCAATTAGGTTTGAAATTTGAATTTGATTTTAAAAAATTAGAAAAGAATTACTTGCAGTACTCCATCGCACAATATCTCGTTCAAGTATGAACCATGAATGACTGAAATAAAAATATGATCCTGCACCGAAATGCGACATGATCACAAATCAACAGTAAAATAAACATTATTTTATATTTGTGAAATTTCACAAATGTCATCGTTTGCGTAAAATACGTCAAACGAAAACATAATTATTTTTCAAATTATTTTTTTGGAATAATCCTATAAATTAAATTAAAAATACGACATCAAAAATCAAGCCGTTTTATTACAATTTGATTTTCTTGTTATTTATTATAGTCAACCCATTTATTATTGTAAATAAATTTACAAAATGAATTCACTGTTATTATTTATTAATTAAAAGGAGTCAGGAGTCTCAGTGGATTGGAAGGTCGGGACCGTTTATGCAGTAATGACCATTGTGGAGTCCGTGGTCAGTGCCCGCTGTCCTAGGATAACATCACAACCAGGAGCATGGACGGATGTAGATTGTTTGCACCAAAAATTAGCACAAACACCCAATAGAAACTTTGAAGAGAAATAAATAGAGAATATAAAATGAAAATAGAGGATAATAACAAGAAAATAGGAGCAAATTGAGAGAATAACATGCACACAACAATTTATAGTGGTTCAACGTTGTTTGCCTACTTCCACTTTGAATATATTGCTTTATTAATCACTTCATAAACTGAGTACAATAGAGATCGGATGAAATCCTTAGTTACAAAAGAATATAAAGCAACTAGCAGCGTAAAGGTCCTAAAAATGAACAACCAAGCTTGTATTTATAGACGTAGATGACCAAATATCTCCCTAAAAATTTGGCAGAAGGACCTTCAGAACTATATGGACCCACAAGAGGGATCGCAAGGTCCAATTCCCAAAGGAGAGGGATCGATACCGATCCCTACTTTGGTGAAATTTTGGGGTGTGATCCCTATGGTAGCTCCCCTATACATAAATATGCTTAACCTCCAAATATCATGCCAATTGGATCAGTAAACTCGAGTAATTGCTTGATCTTTGCTTCAATATGGGTTGCTTGCTAGTTTCTATCGATCCCTCCAACTTCATCTCATTGAGGTGCGATCCCTAGGGTAGGCTATCTAGGGTCTCCATGTCTTGCTCACAAATTTCATATGCATTGGACTTGTGGATCTTGAGATATTAATTGTTTTCTATAAGAATGCTCTTACACCTTGAAACATACCAATCCCTATTATTGAAGCTAATTTATGTTGATCCCTCCTATGTGTTGAACCATATTTCATGCTTCAAACATTCTGCCTTGCATATTGTTGGCGTCAAAATTGGCCACCAACACCCAATTATAAGTGAAAGCACCAATATCCAGTCACAGATTAAAGATAGAAAATATGTAGAGAATATAACATGAAGAATAACCAAAATTAAAATGAAAGCAAGTAAAAGAGAGACAAGATTTATAGTGGTTCGGCTTACTCCGACTTACGTCCACTCCAGAATAATCCTTTTTGTTATCAGAAATTTGATTACAGTTATAATCCAGAATTCTAGAATAAAAATGGCAGAGTAGCCTCTGGGTAGAAGATGAAGAGAAACAGAATGAAGATCCCCACTTTCTAAAGCCAAACCTGCTGTACTTATAGGTGAAACTCCGACAATAGGGCCTCCTCACCTACGTGGGCCCACCATAACGATCGTCAAGCCCAAATCGTCCATCCTATGCCGACCCAAAGTAGTTCGTATGCTGACCCGAAGCAAGTGATGTGCCGACTCAAAGTAGGCTTCATGTCGCCCCGAAGTAAGCTTCACGCTGACCCGAGCTTGATCTTCCTCTACCGACCCGAAGTTCTTTCTACGCCGACCCGAAGCAAATGCCTATCTGACCCGAAGTGAAACCTGCTCCGACCCGAAGTACTTCTTCTCAACGCCGACCCCAAGTGATACAACCTCCATCCTATGCCTACCTGAAGTCACGCCTACACCGACACGGAGCAGAGACTAATGCCGATCTGACCCAACCTCTCCTCAATGCCGACCCGAATTTGAAGCCACGCCGACTCGAAGCACTTCCATATGCCGACCCGAGGTGTTGAATGCTGACCCGAGGTGATGCCAATGTCGACCCGAAGCAGGGACTACGCTGACCCGAAGTAAATGCCGATCTGACCAGAAGCTGAAGCAATGCCGACCCAGAGGAGATCCAATACCGACCCGACCGAAGTACATCCTATCATTACCCGAAGTAAACCTTTTTCTGACCCGAAGTAATCCCTTTGGCGACTCGAAGTAGACCCTATGCCGACCCGAAGCAACTTCCATCCTTGCCAAAATCCATATTCCTAGTACCCTGCATAGTTTATCCATCAACTATGTTTAATCCTGGTTTTATATTATTATCCATGGTTGATTGTCCATCCATCCATCTGAACCAAGTCTATGATATTCCAGCCTCGATAACCGTGAAGTCTATTGGGTTAAATCCGCATGCGTACTGCCTTCCCAAAAGGCGGGTTAACACATATCTATCAAGTCCATCCAAACTTGACTTCATGTTACCATCTGTACTTGACTTTTGGGCCCTACAATCATCACTTTGGAGTCATTGGCCTTGATGGAAGTCGAATATAACTTGTGCAATTAGTTCAATATAGCCGAGCTAAAATGCCGGATAACATTTGCCTCCTAGAGTACGTCTTGTAATGAACATAACATGCTTTGAATCATACCAAGTTAGAATTGTCGAAAAGAAATCCGTCCAGTTTTCTGAATAATGGCTATCCCTCTGCCGGACTATTTTCCCAAAGTGTTGCATCTCTTTTCGATCGTCATGACGCTTGGTCGATTTCCGGTAATATAAATCCAGGGTTGTATCCGGCTGGTTGATATATAAGTCCAGTTCCATGAGACTAATAAGCTTTGGTTGTCTGGTCCAGCCTCGACCTTGAAGGCTTCAGGTTTGATTTCCATTTCTGTCGATTTCAAAAATTGAACTTCTAGACCATACACGTGCATGTTTAGATACACGTCTTTGTCGTTGGCCCTCGGACGCATTTGCATGTTCATGGGTCAACGCCAATCTTCATTTCATTTTGTATGTACGTGTTTTGAGTTACCTCCATGCCTAAATTTATTTGCATGCATGTTCATAGCCGATCCCTCTTTTTTTTTAAAGTGTTTGTAGGGATCGGTACCTTTTATGCCAAACTGTAACACCCCACCTCTATACCCATACTATCCAAGAGTATTACAGAGTAATGTTGTCAGATAATATGGAGAATGAGGCTACATGGGGTACACACATGAATATTCTATTGGACTAACACTGGTACATATTAAAACATTAAATATAAAACTTATCAGTACATACACAATGTCGGTACAAAACAATAAACACGTGTGCCTCTAGGATAGAACAATACACAATATATATAGTAAGTCACAGAGAACACATGGTCAATCGCAACGATAATATATGCAATATATAATGCAATAAAGTTATAAGAACATAATACAATTCAATGTCCATTATATATATAAGGTGAATCAATATCATACAAAGATCAGGTAATTCATCCTAATGTAACACTCCTCTAAGGCTAATCAAATACATGCTGGTCAAGTCGTCCCTGTACCTAACATTTTTTGAACTGATCCAAGTATTATTTAAATAATAAACAGGTCAGACTATATCTAAATTCAAGGTTAATAAACATGTACATCACAATATATGTGGGTATAAATAATTACAATAATGTCATCTCAACAGTTCAGATATCATAAACATAACACCATAAACCCAGCATAAAGATGTCATCACCCGTGTAAAATAGATCAAATCATAATCACAAAATCAATATAGAATGGGTGAATCATACATATTTAGAAATCAACATCAAATCCAAAATTTCGGTAATATGACGTCCTCAAGGGAAGTCGGGCAGTAACAAAACAATGCCTATTATCTCTCTCAATCTCATATTATAAAATACCAATATCAACTCAATAAGGAAGATCTGAGCTAGATCATAACAATATCCAAATATAATCAAAAATAAATAGGTCGTATGCCCGTAAAAGATAGGCCATCGACCTAAGAAAGATACGGGGTTAACCATACTCTGGACACAATCTCAGGTATAATCTCATATGTACATAATATATGTCTATCTACTACCCTCATACTTCCACATATACCCACATATACCGGAACCGGATGGGAGACTGACAGCATGTATGTTTGCTCCAATAGCCACACGTGGTCCATATGACACGACTGCTATAGTCATCATTTACCATTATCTCTCCTCTTTCGGTATCGTGACAATGATCCACCATAAGCTCGAAAATACCTAGCCTCTTCGGCCACGACTACCGACATATGCCCCTATGATAACTGACTGCTGGCTTATGCGACACAAGGGGCAACCAACAACTAATCTCGTGATGCACATCAAATTAATAACAACAATGGTGTCGGTCGCGACCCCATGATAAAGCCGCCAGTGTAGATATTGGCAAATCCGGTTCGCTCCTGAAACATAAAGGGAGTTGGACACAGGTAAAAAGACATAGTGTACACAATCCATGTGGCTAATTAGTAGCCTCCATACGTGCTCACCGCAGCGAGTTACCCATACCTCATATACCCCCGTATAATTGTTATCCATGAGCAAAGAATAACTGAATAAATAGCACAATGGCGTCTCATACCACCGCATGTTACTAGTCCATTTATTCAGTGCTCATACATCACACTCACCCTTCTTTATTCTATATGACGAGTCCAAAGGCTAAACGAAAAAGTGTTACCGAAAGTTTCATACCAAACGGTATCACTAATCCGTTTATTCTAATTCTCGTCATACCGAATAGAACATCATAAAATCATATAAAAAGATATCATCACCGTATCATATTAAATCACGAATCAAATCAATGTCAACGGTGGATCATTTATAACATCAAAATCATTATAGGAAAACGAGAAATCGGTGAATATAGAAACTATCCACAAAATCTTAATTTAATTTAAACATGAAATAATAATAAGTTTCAATAAAATATTTCATTAAATAGTTAAATCAAATATTTAAAATTTATATAAAATATCTCAATCAATTTATAAATAAAATATCCTTTATGATGAGAATCACTTAAAAACCATACTACTAATATTATCATAATACATTTTATAAATAGTTATATATATTACATTTTCCTTTATAACAAATTCATATTTATAATATATTATAATATTGATTTGTTGTAACCAAGAGAAAGCGATATTTTTATTTATCCTTCAATTGATATTTGTAATTATATAACAATAGCTACTTGAATAATTCAATTATATATATATATAAATACTTCTAATAAAATTTCCAAACTCTTGAATAAATTTTCCAAAACACTTCAAAACGTCTTTTAAAATAAGAAAACAATTAAATAACTAAATATATAAATTATGGTGCGAAATTACTCTAAAATATGTATCGACTTATCTACACTATAAATTTATCTTACGACCTGAGTCGAGTTCCATCGAACTTCGGTCATCTACGAAACACACAATTCCATGGATAGATATGTATATAGTTCAATTTACAAACGGACGGAATACCGTTTGCAAATTAACACATCTACCCAACACAAATAATCAACTATCTCAATCATTATCCAATTTCTAACCAATATGCCAATCATCCATATCAACCAAATTCATCTCAATAATCCAATCAAACAATTCAACCAATCAATTACCCTATTATACTAAGCAATTTTATTTTACTAAGTAATATAAGCAATAATTGGAATTGATTGTATGAAGAATGAAACATAGAAATAGTTGTGAGTATAAAACTCACCAAATTGACGCTCGAATTCCCGAATCAGCGCTAACTTGACTCATCCCAATTGTCATTGCATTACAGCAACCGACCATAAACATCAACCCTTGCTCTACTTTAGCCCTCAAATTGCAATCATCGAGCAGCTTACGACTCTCCCTGCATCATGTCGATGTTGCTCTCTCTCTCTCTCTCCAATACAGCCGTGCCTGCACCAATCTCACCCACATCCTCAACCGCCATGGCATGCTACTTCAGGTCATCACCAATCTCTCCGACACGGTCAAGTCCTCTAGATCGCGACATCCCACTCAAACTCGATTGCCACTTATGCACGCTTCACTGTAGAATAGGACTCACATCACGAACGCGAACTCCCCATAATCATCGCTTGCTGCCTCCATCGCGACCTCGAACCGCGGTCGCCCTCCCCTTAATGATGCCGAAGCCCTAGCGCCTCCAAGTCAAGCGCAATAGTCGTATCAACGAGAATGATTTTTTTTAGAGCAGAGATCGATAACCGTATCCTAGAAAATGGATTTTTTTTATATGAAATAAACAGGAGTAGATTTCCAGAGAAGTGAAGAAAATGGTTTTGGGCTTAGATTCTAATTGAATTTGGGTTTCCTTTATATGTTTATTTTATTTTCTTTTGAATAACCATTGTATTTATTTATAAATATCTCAGTCTGTATAAAATTAATTTACAACTCAAAATATTTCGTATTCGATTCAAAACGTTTTATTCGATTTAATAAATTATCCAAAAAGAATTTATTGATTTATGTATATTCATTAAATCAAAAATCTTATATTAAATAAAATTTAAATTAAAGATAAATGTTGACTTTCAAAAACATAAATTATCAAATATCAAATTCCAACAGTTTATTTTAACTAAATTTACATATAATTACGACATGGAAAATAGGGTTGTTATAGTCTCCCCTCCTTAAATGAATTACTTTCTCGTAATTCCTATACAAGGAGAATCTCTAATAGCTCCTACAACAAAAGATAAATCATCAAACTACTTGCATTCATGCGATAAAATAATTTCTCGTTATTAAATATAATTAATATTACGTTTATGCTATTTATTTGATCAAATTTTTATTTTAAAGATTTGTGTTTTGGCTCACATATGATTAACTTCTTAAATATTTTCTAAGTATTGGAATTATGGAAAACGACAGAGTTTCTCCTGCGCGGCTCACATTTCAAAAAATAAAACAGATAACATAAGCCTCAAATGATCGTCCTCCCTATCTGGGACTTCCCGTATGAGGTATAATAATCAATATACACATATTTATATACTCTACACTATCATATGCGTAAAATATAACTTTCTTTCTGCACTTTTCTTATTTTTAGCAAGCAATTTTTTTATCAACATATTTGAAGCGAGTAATCTTTGTGCACCCCATTAGTAGCATTCTGGTACCTATAAGAAGCTCAAGCATTAAATATAAGTCAAATTATAACATTTCTATTTCGCTATTCAACGTTTTATCATGTTCGTGCTAACTTTTAAAGGTCAAAACATCAAAATTTAAGGTAACAATTAAGAGTAAAGTCATCATGCATTGAATGCAGTTTCCAAAATATCTTTCGGATTGAAAAAGCTTGGATTATAACTCAAGTTATCGAAGATTTTCAAACCACATGTACTGCAGATTTTAAACTGTGTGCGGCTACATATAAGAACCGCGTTTATATCTATGAAAACATCAAAATTTTGCGATTCACTTAAAATGAAAGTTGTAGCTTATACTCTGGGCTTTTCGAAATGGGAAAAATCGTCAAAATCGGACAAAGCATTCGAAAGCTATTGCCCATTGAACACAACACTATTCTTAGGCCTGTTACATTGCTATTAAGTGTTAAATTAGATTCAAGTTTTGAATTAGATAACTTTTGTAAACAATGTCACCTGAAATTTCAAGTAAAACTCCTCACTTCAATTGTTGTAGCAAAAGTAAGAATAATGTGTTTAAAACTAGTTGAAAACACAGTAGGAAATAACTGGGTTCCTGACATGTAATTAAATACCACAACATGAACCCATGCAAGTTCACATCAACTTTAAATTTTCTGGTAGTTTAATCTCATACTCTCAATATAGTTGATGCTAACATTAAATATTGTTGTAGCATATACCGAACAGCTAGGAGTTAAAATTACTGATGATTTCAAAGCACACATGGAACTAGTTAAGTTTGCTATGCAATTTCAATATTAAGTTATCCTTACATTGATGATTCTGAGGTATGACTGTTATAGGACAATGAATTAGACAACTCTTATTGACATTTTTTTCCTTTTTTTTAAGTTGACGTTTTAAATTACCTCTATATATAGGTATAATACTTTGTAAAATCAACTTCATATTTTTTTTAACCATATGCTTATTTGAAATAAAAATATTTATTTTCAAAGTTCAGATATACATTTCTTACAACAACCATTAATAACAATCCAAATCACCACACATGCATGATATCAATCAACCATTCAAAAAATTTATATAATTTTCTATTTAATTTTATTTTTTTTAGTTATATATATAATATATTACTTTTCTTTTATAAAACAAATATATATATACCCTCACGATTCCTTAATTAAAGAAACTACTAGATTCCAATAATATTCGACTCCATCCAAATTCAAGAGGGTTTTTCAATTTTTGAGTAATAATTCTACTTAATTCCCACATTCTAAGCTAGACCAAATGAAAAACAAAAGTAATACATCCAAACAAACAAACGCTTTCAGTGGAATGTTATTTACCAACATCCGTTGTGCACTCTAATCTTTATTGGATCAAACGACTCTATTCAAAGCCACACATAGGCCTTATTCACCATTAACAATACCGACACTACTCGTCAGCTAATTACTCATAACTTCACCACCTCACTCAAAAACTACCACTTCACACAAAAACAAACTCATACAACAGAAGAGGTAGAGATATGGAATATACATACATATATATATACATAATAGGAAAAATAACAAGTATGTCCCCAGATGATTACCTCTGTAATCAACGTATACTCCTACTATCTCTTTAATATATGGTAACTACCAACACACACGAGGGTACAGAGACACTAAGTCTCTCTAAGGTTTTGACTTGTGTCTTTTATATATGATGTATTGTTCTAAACTTGCTCTGATACTATTTTGTAACACCCCACCTCTATATCCATACTATCCAAAAGTATTACAGAGTAATACTGTCAGATAATATGGAGAATGAGACTACATGGGGTACACATGTGAATATTCTATTGGACTAACATCGGTAAGTATTAAAACATTAAATATAAAACTTATCAGTACGTACACAGTGTCGGTACAAAATAATAAACACGTGTGCCTCCAGGACAGAACAAAACACAATATATATAGTAAGTCACAGAGACCACATGGTTAATCATAGTGATAATATATATAATATATAATACAATAAAGTTATAAGAACACAATACTATTCAATGTCAATTATATATGTATATATGGTGAATCAATATCATACAAAGATCAGGTAATTCATCCTAATGTAATACTCCTCTAAGCCCAATCAAATACATGCTGGTCAAGTCGCCCCTGTACCTAAAAAGTCTTGGACTAACCCGGGTATTATATAAATAATAAATAGGTCGGACTATATCTAAATTCAAGGTCAATTAACATATAGATCATAATATATGTGGGTATAAATAATTACATAATGTCAACTCAACAGTTCAGATATCTTAAACATAACGCCACAAACCCAGCATAAAGATGTCATCACTCATGTAAAACATATCAAATCGTACACAAAATCAATATAGAACGGGTGAATCATACATATCTAGAAATCAACATCAAATCCAAAATTATCGGTAATAAGACATCCTCAAGGGAAGTCGGGGAGTAATAAAACAATGCCTACTATCTCTCTCAATCTCATATTATAAAATACCAATATCAAATCAATAAAATTAATAAGGAAGATCTGAGCTAGCTCATAACAATGTCCAAATATAATCAATAATAAATAGGTCGTCCACTAGTAAAAGATAGGTCGTCTACCTAAGAAGGATACGGGGTTGACCATACTCTGGACACAGTCTTAGGTATAATCTCATATATACATAATATATGCCTACCTACTACCCTCGTACTTCCACATATATCCACATATTCCAGAACCAAACGGGAGACTGACAGCACGTCTGCTTGCTCCAGGAGCCGCACGTGTCCATATCACACGACTCCTACAGTCATTGGATATCATTACCTCTCCTCTCTTGGTATCGTAACAATGATCCACCATAAGCTCGAAAATGCATAGCCTCTTCGGCAATGACTACCGACATATGCCTCTATGGTAACTGACCACTGTCTTATGCGACACAAGGGGCAACCAACTACTAATCTCGTGATGTGCATCAAATCAATAACAACAATGGTGTCGTTGATCTGGGGCACGACCCCATGATCAGGCCGTTAGGGTGGATACTAGCCAATTTGGTTCGCTCCTGAAACATAAAGGGAGTTGGACACAGGTAAATGGACGTACAATGTACACAATCCATGTGGCTAACTAGTAGCCTCCATATGTGCTTACCGCAATGAGTCACCCATACCTCATATACCCCATATAAGTGTCATCCATGAGCAAAGAATAACTGAATAAATAGCACAACGGTGTCACATACCACCGCGTGTAACTAGTCCATTTTTTCGGTGCTCATTGTTTGCACAAAAAATGGGCAAACACCTCCAAGTCGTATGATTTAGTTGATTTTATGTTGTTTTTAGTGATCTAGGTGATTTATGCAAATATATAAAAAGCAGGGACTAAACTGTAAAAGACGCACAGATTTATAGTGGTTCGGCCAGAATGTGCCTACATCCACTTTATATGTTATTCTCCTTTACTGTTCAGATTACAAGTACAAAGCTTTGATACAAGTATATGAAAGTTGTTTGAAAGTTCTATCCATGCTTGAGCTCTCAAACTTGTTCCCCATTGTTGTACCCCTACCCCTCTATTTATAGAGTGAGGCTGGGGGTAGGGGTCTTGGATGTATATAGCTGTTGGCGGGCCTGAGCCGATGTAATCTGGCCTGGCAGTGTTGGTTCGGCAACACCTTGGTCCGGTGATGAGAGGGACGTGGATTGGTTCGGTGGTGAGACTTTGGGTTTGGTTCGGTGGGCAGTGGAGTGGATGGTTCGGTAGCGTGGAGCAAAGGTTGGTTCGGTGGTAGGTGGAGTGGCCTCTGATTCGGTGGTACCTGGGAGGTAGTTGGTCCGGTAGTAAGTGGAGCTGGGTCTGGTCCGGTAGCACCTGGGAGGTAGCTGGTCCGGTAGTGAGTGGAGCTGGATTGGTTCGGCTAGGCATTGGTTCGGTAGAGCTTTCCTTGTCTTGGCTTGGCAATGCCTGTTTTACTCTGGTTCGGCGAGGACTTCCTTATTCTGATTCGGTGGTGACCTCCCCTCTTTGGTTCGATGAAAACATGCCCAACATTTGCCCCCCAAAGTGGGGCATATGCCAGTCATATGTCTCGCTTTGTTTCAGCTTGGACATTCTCATCCGGTCCTACGTGACAACCCAATTGGTCCGATCATTTACGTTTGCCTATAAGTATGGGCTTCATGTCTCTGTTCATCTTCTATCTTTTGAAATAGCCGAATCAGTCAAATACCGAATCAGACTCAACTGTTTGAAATAGCCGAATCAACCATACTGCCGAATCACGCTTGACCACCAGTCCAGGTAATTGCCGAATGACCTTATGTTTTGAATTACGAATGAAACTCCAGACTGCATACACTTGCTTGTTTATATATCTACATCCTTATTCTAACAATGTACTCTTTTGTGTTGCAGATAATGTCTCATAAAGTTGAAACCCGTTCCGACAAGAAGAAATCTACGGACAGAAGAGAGTCCCCCGTCGTGCCCCCAGTCCAGCCGAATCCAGAACGATGTGGACCCACCCCGAGATCGCTAGTGGACGGGTACGGTCCTCAACTAGAACACTTTGGGAAGGTGAGTCGATGCCGGTTCCGGCCTTGTCAGCTTTCCTAGGAGGTCACCACTGAATCAGAATGGATGTGGTTACGGCTCAATTTACCAAGGAGGAGAAGGTGGCGGTCAAGGAGGGCAAGCGGCTGCTTGCTGCTGAGGAGGTAGGTGTGCAAGTAGAAGATGATGATCAAGACGATCAAGGAGCAGATGCTGGTAAGTCCTCCCCTTTAGTCTTTCTATCAACTTGGTTGCTTATCACTAATGAATTCTTTCCTTGATCGGACAGGCGGTCAACAGGACAAGGGTAAAGCTCCGATGCAGCCGGCTCCTTGACTTGACCTGGATATCTTTTTGCTTATTGTAGATGGCAGCTTTGAATGTCTTGTGTGACTGAGTGTGGAATGCAGCCTAGTGTCCCGTTGTGAGTTCCTACTCCCATTAGCGAATGTCTCCTATTCTGTGTCCTGTACTTTAGGGATCGTTATAGAGGATAGGAGGAAAGTTTTTTAAATAAAATTGAAATATGAGAAATAGTAAAACTTCCAATCACGGAAGGCCTTCGATGTGCTTAAGTTCGTGGCAAACGGGCTTTGTAGTCACTTTCCCTAGCTGTGGGTCTTGGAGACATTTGTCACCCATCTTACGCCTCCGTGGGGAGTTAATCTTTTTTACCACAGCCGTACTTAAGACACATCGGAGCCGAGATCATGCACAGTAACTACCCGGGCCATTATGGCCCGTAATCGTGGGTATTATTCGATTTACTGTAGCCGGCTAGCGTGGGTGCCGATCGTCAACCTTGAACTACCCCTGGCTGGCCACACCTTATGTTGGGGCTTAAAGTAGGTTCACACTTGCCGGCGAGCCGAATGCCATAATGAGCTGCCTTGGCTATAGTCGGCCTTCTCGGTGGCTTATAATCGGCTCATTACAGTTGGCTTTGAGGGCCGTCGCGAGCAATGAGTTAACCCGCAGCAGAGGGATGCCGGAGCAAAAGTGTCTCATTGGCGAGGGCATAGATTCGTATAGTACCTGTTAGTCTGGTCCAGGAGAAGTCGCGCTGTGGAGCGCCTTGAATGGAAATGCTATTTGCACAGGATTTTGTTCAACAGAAAAGGATAAAGTTAACAAGCAGCCAAGATATAAAGGAACAAGTTAAAAAAGAGACAAGGTTTTTTAAAGTGGTTCGGCACAAAAATGCCTACGTCCACTGATTCTCTTTGTTAATTCACTTCATATGGGCAGTGCAAGTTAAGAAAAGTATCGACGAAGTTGTTGGATGTTCCAAGCCCTCTGGAACACCTCCTCGTCCACTGTTGACAAAATATAAGCTCCATTGTGGAGATCTTTATGAATTACATATGGTCCGTCCCAGATTGGATCTAGTGCTCCGGGGCGAGGGAAGATTCGCTTGAGGACAAGATCTCCTTCTTGTAAGATACGATGCTTGACCTTGGAGTTGTATTGTACTGCCACTTTTTGCTTGTGGGCTGCTGCTTTGAGGGCTGCATCATTTCTTTTCTCTTCAGTTAGATCCAAAGACATGTGGAGGAGTTCTTTGTTTTCTTCCGGGTTATAGTGGATCCTACGGTGGGGAGGCACCACAGTTTCGACTGGGAGCATGGTCTCCGATCCGTATGCCAAAGAGAAAGGAGTATGCCCCGTCAATGTTCTGAGAGATGTGCGATAGGCCCAAAGAGTCGTAGGAAGCTCATCCACCCAAGCGCCTCTTGACTTTTTAAGCTTCTTCTTGATTAGAGTTTTGAGAATTTTGTTGACAGCCTCGACCTGCCCGTTGGCCTGGGGATAAGCTACAGATGAGAAGCTTTTGTGAATTCCGTGCTCTTGGCACCAATCGGCGAACTCCTCGCTGTCAAATTGAAGTCCATTGTCTGATATGATTTTGAGTGGAACTATGTACCTGCATAGAACATTTTTGATCAAGAAGTTAATAACTTTTGCCGAAGAAACTCTATTTAGAGGTTCCGCTTCCACCCATTTGGTGAAATAGTCAACTGCCACTATGGCATATTTGGCTCCGCCTCGGCCCATTGGCAGTTCGCCAATCAAGTCAATTCCCTATACTGCAAAGGGTCAAAGGCTGGTCATCTGAGTAATCTCATTTGTTGGCCGTCGAGGAATCTTAGCAAATTTCTGACATCTGTCACATTTTTTGACGAAGTCTAAGGCGTCTTTGTTTAAGGTGGGCCAGAAATATTCATATCGGAGTATCTTCTTTGCCAGAGTCTGCCCTCTAGTGCGATCTCCGCAGCTTCCCTGATGGATGTAGGATAAGATTTCCCTGGCTTCCCTTCCAGCGACACACCTTAATAAGGGGTTAGAGAAGCCGCACCGATAGAGGATGCCCTTTTTTGTATTGTGTAGCGGGAAGCTTTCCTCAAGATTTTCTTGACTTCGTTACGCCCGTCGGGCAGTGTGCCACTTTGTATGTATTCTCGGATGGGAGTCATCCAAGTTTCTTTTTCGGTCGTAGCTATCAGATTCACTTGCTCAAAACTTGGGGTTAATTACCTTGAGACGGTTATTGTTCCTGAAATGGTGCCGTCTTTCATGCTAGCTTGTTTAGCCAGTTCGTCAACCTCTTGGTTTTCTTCTCGAGGGATGTGTTTGATCAAATAGTAATCCAATTGATCGAGGAGCCGCTTGGTCTTCTTTAGATATGTTGCGAGTCATTCTTCTCGAGTCTGAAATTTTCCCAGTATCTGATTTACAACAAGTTGAGAATCACTATGAAGACATAAAGAACTGACTCCAATTTCTAAGGCAAGTTCTAATCCTGTTATTACTGCCTCATATTCCGCGTTGTTATTAGTGGCAGTGAATTCCAACCTTAGAGCATAGCGTAGCCTCCTTCCCCTGGGGGTGATTATTACAATACCTGCCCCCGAGCCTTGTTCGTTTGACGCTCCATCCACAAAGAGATTCCACTTGATGCCCTCTGCTATTTCAGATTGCTCCTTACCTTCATCAGTAGTGAATTTAGTAATGAAATCAGCCATGGCCTTTCTCTTGATGGCGGTGCGAGGATGGTAGGTGGTATCCTATTGACTCAGTTCAATGCACCATTTAAGAAGTCGCCCAGAAGTGTCGGGACGGTGGAGTACCTGCCTCAGCGGTTGATCGGTTAGAACTCTGATGGAATGGGATTGAAAATAGTGTCGCAGTTTTCGTGATGTGATTAGTAGACAGTAGGCTAGCTTCTCAAGTTTAGGATATCTGGCTTCTGCCCCTGTAAACCTCTTACTTACAAAGTATACTGGCCGTTGTGTGCGGTTGTCTTCTCTTACCAAAGCAGCGCTTAGAGCATGAGATGATACAACAAGGTATAAGTATAACTCTTCGCCTTCGTTTGGAGTTGAGAGTACTGGCGGTTTCTTGGAGGTATTCGATTAGGTTAAGGAAAGCTGTTAAGCATTCGTCAGTCCATTCGAACTTTCCTTTGTCTTTCTTTAGAGCTTCGAAGAAGGGGGTGCACTTGTCCGTCGCTATAAAGATGAATCTGCCCAGGGTGGCCACCTTCCCATTTAGGCTTTGCATTTCTTTTCGAGTAGAAGGTATCCTGACATCTTTCAGAGCTCGGAATTGTTCAGGGTTTGCTTCAATTCCTCTGGCATGGACGATGAACCCCAAGAACTTTCCTGATGATACTCTGAAGGAGCACTTTAGGGGATTCAGCTTCATTCTATATTGGCGAAGTACTTGAAACATCTCGCCCAGGTGGCTTACGTGATCGCCGGCTTTCCTTGACTTTACCAGCATGTCATCCACATAAACTTCCATAGTTCATCCTATTAGCTCCGCAAACATCTTGTTGACGAGGCGCTGATAAGTGGCCCCGGCGTTTTTAAGTCCAAAAGGCATTACTCTGTAGCAGTACAACCCCCGGTCCGTGATGAAACTAGTGTGGTCTTGATCGGGAGCATGCACAGGAATTTGGTTATACCCTGAGTATGCGTCCATAAAAGATAAGAGTTCGTGCCCGGCTGTGCTATCCACAAGCTGATCGATTCGGGGAAGTGGGAAGCAATCCTTCGGGCAGGCGTCATTTAAGTTAGAGAAGTCAACGTATGTTCACCACTTCCCATTAGCCTTCTTTATTAGTACCGGTTTAGCGATCCATTCTGGGTAGATGGCTTCTCGTATGAAGTCATTGGCTAGTAGGTTCTTTACTTCTTCATCGAGGGCTGTTGATCGTTCTGCCCCATACTTCTTTTTTTCTACTTTACTAGCATATTGGTAGGATCGATATTTAGCACGTGGCATGCTATGTCTGGGGAGATTTCAGTCATGTCAGCGTGCGTCCATGCAAATACATCCAAGTTGTGGTGGAGAAAATCAACGAGTTGTTCCTTCAATTCTGCTTTTAGTTGAGATCCGACTTTCAATAGTCTACTTGAGTCGTGTTTGTCCACAGATATAAACTCCATAGCCTCTACAGGCTCGGCGGTGGCCTCTTCCTCTTTGTTCCTGGGGTCTAATTCATTGAAAGGATCACTGGTATACCAAAGAGGAGGGGCTCCCTTTAGTTGCTATGCTTCCAAGTTTTTCACGCAGAGGGTAGTCTCTGCGCTCTTCCCTTTATCCTTCCTGCGGTTATTGCGAAGTTCGGTTACATAGCAATCTTGAACGGTGTCCTGATCTCCCTCTACTTCCCATATTCCATTGTCCATTGGAAATTTCATCTTCAAGCACCACGGGGCTAGGACAATCTGGAAATCAGACAAGGCTGGTCTTCCCAAGAAGGCATTGTAGGCCGAGTGGTTTTCTATTAACACAAATGTTTGTTTCCGCACAACGGAGCGGGGATGACTTCCAATTTCAACAAAGAGGTCCAGTTGCCCGAGGGGCATCTTCGCATCTCCAGTGAAACCGTGTAGTGGTTTATGGCAGGGAGAAACATCCTTTGTGGACAGCCTCATTCTGTCGAATGCATGCTTGAACAGGATATTTACTGAGCTTCCAGTGTCTATTAGAATTCGGAAAACCTCGGCTGGACCGAGCCGGGCAGAGATAACCATGGGATCCATGTGAGGGTACTGCCTTCCCTCTAGGTCACGCCTACTGAATATGATGTCATCATTCTCTTTCCGCTTTGGGTGGCGTTCCTCTATAACAGAATTAACGTAGTCTTCATTATTTCTAAGTGACTTTCCATATCTTTCCATCTCAGCCAAGCTCCTGTCGGCGATGTGTGGTCCTCCCGAGATGGTATGGACTACTATCTTCTCTTGACTGGAGCCGCTAGTGTTGCAATTTCCTCTGCCTCTCTCTGGGGAGGGTAGCCTTGGGTTCTCATTGGCAGGAGCTGGAGTCATGTCCTATCCTTTTACATAGCATTCCAGTCTCTTCCTTCTGATGTGTTCTTCTCTGCGGGATTGATTTCATCCAGATGACCTGTAGGGATGGTATCGTCTATCACTCCTAATATTCTCCAGTGGCTGTCTTTGATCTTCCGGGAGCATGCTAGGGTCAGCTACAGTTGGCCCTTGCCTGGATCTTCCCCTGCTGGGTTCCGTTTCTTCCTCGGGTCCAACTTCGGGCTGGACTCTAGCTCGGCCCCGTCCATTGGTGTTTCCATGGCTAGGTAGCATAACAGGCTCAGCTACAGCCGACCCTCGCCTGGTACCTCCCCCGTTGGGTTCGGTTCTGAGCGTTTCCTCGGGTCGGAGTTCGGGCTGAGTTTGGGCTCGGCTCCTACCATTGTTGTTTCTGTTGTTGGCTTCTTCGAAGAAGAAAGATCTTTGTTGCCTCCGAGATCCTCCCGACTGGGATTCACCCCACGATTCAGTGTTGTGGTTGGATTCTTCAACATCCCTTAAGCGTGACATGAGTTGGTTCACCAAGGCTTCTTGTTGGGATGTGAAGCGGTTAGTTACTTCAACCACAACTCTGTCTAGATCTGCCCTAGTAATTACTGTCGTCTGTTCCGTGGCAGGGGCTGTCGGATTTGCCTGATTTTCAGTTGGTACTGCTACTGGAACGGGACGATCCCCTTGATTTGTGACCACTGGATCTGGAATACTGCCAGTCGTGATGTTCTTTTCTCTGTTAACATCTTTCCTCTGCCTGGGAGCCATGTCTCTCAAGCAATGAGCGATGCTGTTAGGAAGATGGCTAAGTGGGAGAAGCTGAAGCTTCGAGCCCTTCTCTCAGTGAAAGCACCAAAAATGTTTGCACAAAAAATGGGCAAACACCTCCAAGTCATATGATTTAGTTGATTTTATGTTGTTGTTAGTGATCTAGGTGATTTATGCAAATATATAAAAAGCAGGGACTAACTATAAAAGACGCACAGATTTATAGTGGTTCGGCCAGAATGTGCCTACATCCACTTTATATGTTATTCTCCTTTACTGTTCAGATTACAAGTACAAAGCTTTGATACAAGTATATGAAAGTTGTTTGAAAGTTCTATCCGTGCTTGAGCTCTCAAACTTGTTCCCCATGGTTGTACCCCTGCCCCTCTATTTATAGAGTGAGGCTGGGGGTAGGGATCTTGGATGTATATAGCTGTTGGCGGGCCTGGGCCGATGTAATCTGGCCTGGCAGTGTTGGTTCAGCAACACCTTGGTCCGGTGATGAGAGGGACGTGGATTGGTTCGGTGGTGAGACTTTGGGTTTGGTTCGGTGGGCAGTGGAGTGGCTGGTTCGGTAGCATGGAGAAAAGGTTGGTTCGGTGGTAGGTGGAGTGGCCTCTGATTCGGTGGTACCTGGAAGGTAGTTGGTCCGGTAGTGAGTGGAGCTGGGTCTGGTCCGGTAGCACCTGGGAGGTAGCTGGTCCGGTAGTGAGTGGAGCTGGGTTGGTTCGGCTAGGCATTGGTACGGTAGAGCTTTCCTTGTCTTGGCTTGGCGATGCCTGTTTTACTCTGGTTCGGCGAGGACTTCCTTATTCTGATTCGGTGGTGACCTCCCCTCTTTGGTTCGGTGAAAACATGCCAAACACTCATACATCATATTCACCCTTATTTATTCTATATGACAAGCCTAAAGGATAACTGAAAAAGTGTTACCAAAAGTTCCATACCAGACGGTATCACTAATCCGTTTATTCTAATTTCTCATCACACAGAATAAAACAACATAAAATCGCATAAAAAGATATTATCACCGTATCATAATAAATCACGAATCAAATCAATATCAATGGTGCATCATTTATAACATCAAAATCAATATAGGAAAATGAGAAATCAATGAATATAGAAATTATCCATAAAATCCTAATTTAATTTAAACATGAAATAATAATAAGTTTCAATAAAATATTTCATTAAATAGTTAAATCAAATATTTAAATATTCGTATAAAATATCTCAATCGATTTATGAATAAAATATCCTTTATGATGGGAATCACTCAAAACCATACTATTAATATTATCATAATACATTTTATAAATAGCTATATATTGCATTTTCCTTTGTAACAAATTCAGATTTATAATATATTATAATATTGATTTGTTGTAACTAAGATAAAGCAATATTTTTATTTATCCTTCAATTGATATTTGTAATTATATAACAATAGCTAATTGAATAAAATTCAATAATATATATATAAATACTTCTAATAAAATTTCGAAACTCTTGAATACATTTTCCAAAATACTTAAAAACATCTTTTAAAATAAGAAAACAATTAAATAACTAAATATATAAATTATGGAGTGGAATTTCTCCAAAATATTTATCGACTTATCTACATTATAAATTTATCTTGCGACCTGAGTCGAGTTCCATCGAACTCCGGTCATCTATGAAATACACACAATTCCATGGATAGATAAATATATAGTTCAACTTACAAACGGACGGAATACCATTTGCAAATTAACACATCCACCCAACATAAATAATCAACTATCCCAATCATTATCCAATTTCTAACCAATATGCCAATCATCCATATCAACCAAATTCATCTCAATAATCCAAGCAAACAAGTCAACCAATCAATTACCCTATTATATTAAGCAATTTCGTTTAACTAAGTAATATAAGCAATATTTGGAATTGATTGTATGAAGAATGAAACATAGTAATAGTTGTGAGTATAAAACTAACTGAATTAACGCTCGAATTCCCGAATCAACACTAACTTGACTTATCCCAATCATCATTGCATTGCAACAACCGACCATAAACAGTAACCCTAGCTGAACTTTAGCCCTTAAATTTCCATCATCGAGCAGCTTACGACTCTCCCTGCACCATGTCGATGTTGCTCTCTCTCTCTAATACAGCCGTGCCTGCACCAATCTCACCCACATCCTCAACCGCCATGGCGTGCTACTTCAGGTCGTCACCAATCTCTCCGACACAGCCAAGTCCTCCAGATCGCGACATCCCACTCAAACTCGGTCGCATCTTATGCACGCTTAACTTCCAGAACAGGACTCACACCACGAACGTGAACTCCCCCTAACCATCGCTTGCTGCCTCCATCGTGACTTCGAATCGTGGTCACCCTCCCATTAATAATGCCGAAGCCCTAGCGCGTCCAAGTCAAGTGCAATCGTCGTATCAACGAGAATGATTTTTTTTAAGGCAGAGATCGCTAACCATTTCTAGGAAAATGGATTTTTTTGTATATGAAATAAATAGGAGAGAGATTTCCAAAGAAGTGAAGAAAATGGTTTTGGGCTTAGACTCTAATTGAATTTGGGTTTCCTTTATATGTTTATTTTACTTTCTTTTGAATAACCATTGTATTTATTTATAAATATCTGAATCTGTATTAAATTAATTTACACCTCAAAATATTTCGTATTCGATTCAAAATGTTTTATTCTATTCAATAAATTATCCAAAAAGAATTTATTTATTTATTTATATTCATTAAATCAAAAATCTTATATTAAATAAAATTTAAATTAAAAATAAATATTAACTTTCAAAAATATAAATTTGAAAATATCGAATTTGAAAATTTTATTTTAATTAAATTTACATATAATTACGGCATGGAAAACATGGTTGTTACACAAACCCTCTCTCCTTGCTTCGACTGCCGACCCCTCTCCCCTTATATAAGCTAACAACCCTCCTTCCCATCCTTTACATATCCAACATTTCTTATTACTTCCCATTCACATCCTTAAGACCGAACCCTCCTTTACCTCCGAAAAACCCGAATCCTTCCTTCCCTACTTAACATCGCCTTCGTCCACACATTAACCTTTTGATTTAGCTTTAGATTATTAATTGCCTCCCATTCGAACCATAATCCAACCTTTATCCATGAATTGCTCGTCTTACGTTCCTTTAGGTAGGTTACTCGCCTTCGAATTTTATTTTATGATGATATATTGGATTCCAGGCTGCCGGCGACAAGAGTGAAGTTCAACGCAATGTTGAAACGATGGCCGAGGTTGCCTGGAAGAGGAAGTGGGATTTGATAAGGTTCAGCAGAGAAAGAAGAGGAGGAAGAAGTAGGAAGTGCATGGTAAAGGGTTCGGTTGTGTTGGAAGAGAAGATAGCAAGTGGGTAGAGGAGGGATCGGTAGAAACTTGATGGGCGGAAGGGATCGGTAGAGTGGGCTAATGTGGAAGGATTAGTATTGGAAGTTTGCTGGAAGGTTAAAAATAGTAAGTGGAGGGATTGGTGGAAATGGTTAGCGTGATGGGATCGGCATTTTTGGTTAAAGGAAAGGGATCGGCTTCTTTTGTTTGGAGAGAGGGACCGGTTGTAATGCTCTAGGATAGGGATCGGCAAATAGGGATCGCATATAGTGGTCGGTATATAGGGGTCGATATATAGGGATTGGCATGTACTTGGGCTAATTCTTAGGCTTTGAATCGAACTCGAAAACCAATCCATGATCACTCGTTTGAGTAATCAAAACCAATCCCATCTCATTAGACTTAAACATATGACAACAATAAACAATAGGACTTGCATATTCACTATTAAACTCGAAATTGAACGATCAAATCCTTGGGACTTAGAACATGAACTAAAACTTAACATATGGACTTGAATAACGTATTTCACACTTTGATATGCCAATAGTCGATTCCAAAGCTTACACAACCGATCAATCTCTTTGTCAGTTGAGACGGTCAGCAATGACGGTCACTCTAGTCGGAATCCAAAGTCTTGCCATTTAACTTTACTTTCTTATTTTAAGCTACTTATTTCTGCACTACACTACACCACACTAGCTTACACTTAGCACGGAGGGACAAATAAACTTTTCTAATCTCGATTATCTACTGAGTATAGTTGATATAGACTTCAGACGTTCATAGCGTCTAGCTGCAATGTCTTCCGGACCAGCCTTAAACATAGTAATCCCGAAGTCGAGTTGAGTTCCGCAACATATCTAGTAGGCCTTCCCCTGGTCTTCAAACTGAACAAACGGAATTTTCTGACCCATCAACCAACCTTTTTCTGATGTTCCCATCCTCCCGACGGAAGATATAAGTCCTGCCCCTAACACTGTGGAAAGCGCTATACTCTTAGATAACCCGATAGATTCTCAAGCCTCCGGAATTGGTGAAGCCGCCCTTTGTAGACTATATTCCAGACACGAAATTCCATTCGAAGACGTCCTAGCTCCTTCGATAAATGACAGGGCTCACTTGCCCCCGGAGGGGTATACACCATGCAACAAATTCATGTGCTGGGTTGGATGCGTGCCACCTATTAATTCTTTCATCTGGTAGATGCTAAAACACCTTGGAATAGCCCCCACTCAGCTTCATCTGAACAGCTATGCCTTTCTCTATGGCACTTTCTTATTGTTCATGAGCGTTCTATACCGCCCGCCAACTCCTAAGGACATAAGGTTTATTTAAAACTTTAAATGACGGTTAAGAAGTCCTTCCTATGTTTTCCTTGAGCCTTCACCCAACTATCAAGTCTTAACGAGTTCTTGGAATAAACTCACCCTTTTTAAAAACGAATGGTTCTACGTTCGATGTCCGCTTGGCTTCGCAAGGCGATGGTTGGAAGGACGTAAGTGTCGTCTTCGTTTTATTCTCAAATTCCTTAATCCTGGTCATATTCTGAATCAACTAATATTTTGAATATCTACAAGTGCACCCCCACGTCTAGAGGGTGATAGCTTTTCAAGAGCAATTTCTTTAATTTGCGCCACCCGAGTCGAAAATAGGGACATTAGACTCCTCGTAACTGAGGAGTGGTTATCTCTATTCGTGCTACTGAAAGAAGGCCGCATCACCGGGCTTCTTGGATGTATTGCACTAGCAAGAAACGTTATAGAAAAAGAAGAGGATATTAATAGCCCTATCGTGCCCCCAATTGAGGGGACTCAGGATGATGTCGAAGAAGGAGAAATTAGGGGTGTCCAGACCAACGAGCCTGGCAACAACGATGCAGGCCCGGGCAATGCGCCTGCGGTCGGACCATCATAAGGCATGCAACCTCACATGCCAGCTAAGAGAAGAAAGAAGCTTGCATATAAGCTCCGCGGGAGAAAAAATGCTAAGGATCTGAAGTTCTTTATTGCTTCTGTCGACGAAGAGTCATCTTCCCAACATTTAGAAACCTTGATGAAAGGGTTTTCAAATCTCCAGGTCCCTGACGACATCATGACTTATGACTTCCCTAACATCAATATCATTGGGCTCAATTCTCCCACCAAAAGTGGTGACGGCATTCTTCCTACCGGCAAAGGAGAGAAAACTCCCATAAGCAAGGCTACAACAACCGTTCCGTTGGGGTTACACTAGGACACTCAAAATCACGTGCACTTCACCACAACATTTCCATCTATCTTCTATGCAATGGTCACTTATACATTTTTGTTTGGTTTTTGCAGGTTTGATGTCTCTATCTTGGGCTTTTGATCACTTGAGGGGTTCCTCGACATAATACGGATCCAACCGTGATTCGAAATTGGATAGGCATAGAGAGAGGGATGACGACCGAGAAAGTAGTCGTCGTTCCAGGGAATCCTCCTCTTCCAAGCATAAGTCCTAGTCTCGGTCATCTCATCAGGAAGCACAACCTAATCTTCCTATGTACAGTGGCGATCAGACTTCTTTCCATGGTCCCCAAGTTGCCATACCGCCTGAGCAGTACTCTGGTTCCTTCAGCTCCAAGCAGTCCCGTGACCACATGTCAAGCAAATGTCCAATCGTTGCTTCTAATCCATCTTTGCCGACTGCGGCTCCTGAAGCTTCTACATTAGAAAAATTGGCCTAACTTAAGGTCATTTTCCCAAAGATTTATCTTTGTTTGTACTAAATTTGGACACAACACTCTTCGGATGTGTTTGAAGAGATAAAATGAAGAATATAAATGGAAAGTGAGGAAGATCTAACAAACACACCAATTGTTAAACAAGAAAATCACACAGGAACACATAGATTTAGAGTGGTTCGGCGTGTGGCCTACGTTCACTGTAAATTGGCTGACTTTTATTGATTTTTGCTTGCTAGTTACAACGAGTTACAATAGTAAAATTCGAGTACAATAGTGATTTCGACAGAGTCTGGACGTAGAAGAGCCAAAAGTCCTTTTTCGGTAGGTCCTAGGCTGCTATTTATTGTTAGGAAATCAAATTCATGGTTTTAATGACAACAACTATACAATGAAAAAAATATATACATATATTTATATATATACAAGAACTTGCTAAAGTAACATCACTAGAGAGACAATAACAAGGCTCAAAGAACGTATCAAGAGGCTACAAGTCGATAGAATCAGAAGAGCAATAACACATATACAAGAAAAGCAACATGCACAAGATCAGACGTCTGGAAGCACTAGCCAGACGTCTGAATAAATCTTCTGGATTGCAAACCAGAAAGAATCAGACGTCTGGTTACTGTACTCAGACGTCTGAAAGTCTACTATATACAAAAAAATATAGAGAGCTAGACGTTTGAGATATATTCCAGACGTTTGAAACTGAACTCGGCTGATAACATTCAAATTACAACTGCCGCAATTGAAAAGACACCTTCGCTTCTCTTCGCTGCAACTCTTCATCACCATCAGAAGCGACCATAGAACACTTGTTAATGGATGCAACTACTCAAGGAATCTCTCTAACACTATAAATAGCATCAAGAATCCAAGAGAAGATTTGACCTTACTCACTTGCGCTCTTTACTCTTATACTCTGATATATTCTTGATCTCTAGCAATCTATACTTGTATTCTACTCTTCCAAATATACAGTTCCTCATAGCCAACCCTGCCTGAGTCTATTCCTGCGGTTGATCCTCACTCTGTTCCTACGTATAATCTCGATCAACTGCAGTTGTCTCCAGCTCAATAGCATGTTTTTGAAGCTGCTTCGCCACCCGCGATCCAATCTGAGGAAGGTACTCTAAACATTTTTTATGCTCATTTGAAGCTGGAAACGTTGACTGAAGTAATGGCTAACTCTTTTTCTTTGTCTCTATTTAGTGATAGGAGCTACATCTGTCGCGCCTCTTGCAACTCAAGAGCCGTATCACGGGCAGTAGGCCATCATAACAGAAGCGAGCACTACAACGGCTACTACACCAATTGACGGAACACAAGGGAGCACGCTTACTTTTGATGAGCAGATGATGGAGGAACTTCTCGGTCATCATAGTAACCCCTTTGTCGATCTTCCATTCGTCATGGGTGGAGGCGCGCCTATGATCAGATCCTCGGACCCAGCTACTAGCATCCCCGACGGTGCCCAAACAATCCACGAAGAGGAGATACTAGCTGAAATCAATGCCGAGATGGAAGCAGCTGTGTGGGGTAGTGGCTTTGGAGGTGGAATGGCGGGACCTGGTCCAGCCCCTTTGCGAATGATTTCTCCTGGAGGCACGGTCGTTGACACCGGTGTGCCCCCTCCATCTTCTAACATTGATCCTATCCCTCCGACTCCGCCTTTAGGAAACATTCCAATCCATGTGAGTTCGGAGGAGGAAGTTACCATAATGCCCTCGACTAGAGATCAACCGCCGAAAGGCAAGGTCTCAAAAAGGCATCCAAGTGGTAGCTTCAGCAGGTCAACGCCGAGGGGGAAGAAGAAGAAAGTGAAAGAATAGGCATGTCTTTTCGCCTCATTTTTCGTAGGCAGATAGGAATTTATTTTTTCTTTTTGTAGGCCGTGTATAGATGCGGGTTCGGCCCCTGCTAGTAGAATTTTTTGAAATAATTTTGTACATCCTTCTCAAAAGAATGGTTGAAATAAAATTTCATTTTGTCTTCGGCACAGTTTGCGTTTATTTCGCTTCAGTATTTCAGTGTTCAAACTTCTATTCAATGTACTTGTGAAGTCTTAGTCTTCGAATCGGACCTGAGTTTAGTTGTTAAGTTTTGAAGCTACGGCTTCGGGTCACGATCAAATCGTTAAGTCAAGTTCCAACATTGCATTGTCGCAATCAGTGGCTGATACTTAAGTTCTACCCCCAGTTTCGGGGACAAATTGGAAAGATCGGTAGGCCATCATTTCTCGCCTTTAATATATCAAGCTAAACTTTGTTGAATCGAGTCTGAAACATGATGAGTTCGGTGGTCGAATAACACTTTCTCATCAGTTGATGACTGCTTCTACACTTCGGGGGTCGCACTTGTACATCGACCGTCGGTCACGTCCGATTAAGGCTTTGAGATATGTCCACGCTCCGGGGACTTAAGTTATTTTATGGGTGGTCAGCCACACCCGTTTGATATTTTGAACTACGTCCGCACTTTGGGGACTTAGATTGATTCGCGGGCGGTCAGTTACACCTACTTTGCGTTTATACTCCGGTCCACACTCCAGAGGCTTGAAGTTGTCCCATGGGTGGTCGATCCACACCCGGTTTCTGTTTAAACTCCAATCCGCACTTTGGGGATTTTGAGTTAGTCGATGTTTATGCTCCAGTCCAAGTTCTGGGGACTTAGAGTTAGTTGATGTTTATACTCCTGTCCACGCTCTGGGGACTTAGAGTTAGTTAACAGACAGTCAATCACATCTATTATGAGTTTCAGAATTTCGTTCGCACTCTAGGAACGATGGATGTATCAGAATCGTGGATGGTCGGATCACATCCACCCTGAGTTAACAAGCGAGGTCATTAGATGGACGGGTCCATCCTCCTCGAACTTGGTTTAAATACGGGAGAAGTCGTTAGGTGGGCGGATCCACCCTCTTCGAGCCTGCATTAATGAGTTTGTACTCCAGTTTGCACTCTGGGAATCTGGAGTTAGTTAGAGGATTGTTGTGTATCAATCCTTTTTTGAGCTTCAGTGTGATGACTTTTCCCCGAGCTCGGGTTTCACTTAGCGAGTGACCGGTCATATCACAGTCACTCCCTATTTGAATAAGTCCCACCGTAGGATGGAACTTAGCTCTCCTTGCATTGTGATGGTCGTATGACGCATTTAGAAATCACTGCTCTGGCTCGAAGAAATTGCATTTTATTGCTGAAATAAGAAAATACGGCAAAGTCAGTTGCCTTATTATAAATTCAAATTTCGAAATGAATAAACAAATTGCAAATGAAAAGTAGACTGAATAAATAAATAGAGCCTGTTATATGTAGTAGCGACGAAGGCTCTCGCTGTTCCAGGCTCTCGGCAGAGTAAAACCATCAACGGTCGATAATTTGAATGTGCCGTCTCCGAGCTTTCGTTCGATGACATACGGCCCTTCCCATGTTGGCTTCATATGTGAAGGAACCAAGTAAATTATCTTAAGGACAAGATTGCTGAGTTCAAAGGTTCGGGGTCGGACCTTGGCATTGTATAATCGGGCGACTCGACTTCGGTATGCGGCTGCCCTCAAATCAGCCTCTTCTCGCTTCTCATCCAATAAATCCAGAGATTCGACAAGTAATATAGCATTCGTTTTTTGATCATAATAAGTCACACGATGAGAAGGTACTTCCATCTTGACTGGAATAACAGCTTATGAACCGTAGGAAAGAGAGAATGGAGTGTGGCCGGTGGTGGATTTGTGGTTGTCCGATAAGCCCATAAAGCCATAGGAAGTTCATCGACCCATTTGCCCCCGGTCTTTTCCAGTCGTTTCTTCAGAATGGACTTTATAACTTTATTAACAGCTTTAACCTATCCATTTGCTTGAGGGTGTGCAACTGTAGAGAATTTCTTCTGAATGTGGAAACGTTGACATAAATTCTTAAATTCAACACTGTTGAATTGGGCTCCGTTGTCAGTAATGATGGTATGTGAGAGACCAAATCGACAGATAATGTTGCGTACTACAAAGTTGATCACTTTCTTTGTTGTGATTGTAGCAAGGGGTTCAACTTTCGCCCACTTGGTAAAGTAATCAACTGCGACGATGGCGTACTTCGCACCATCTTTGGCTAGAGGTAGAGAACCAATGATATCAATGACCCATACTGCAAACGGCCATGGACTGACCATCTGAGTTATTTCGGTAGGCGGGGCTCTTGGAATCCGAGCGTGTCTTTGACATTTGTCATAATTTCTAGCGTAATCTGATGCATCGCGATTTACAGTCGACCAATAATATCCATATCGGAGCACTTTCTTGGCAAGAGCTTGCCCCCCGGTGTGATCGCCACATTCTCCTTCATGTACATTATGCAATACTCGTTTGATTTCATCGTGGGCGATACACCGAAGCAAAGGAACAGAGTACCCTCTTCTATTCATGACTCCATTTTGAATAGTGAACCATGAAGCCTTTCGAATAACTTGTCTCTTTTTACTCCTGCGCTCCAGCAAGGTCCCATGCTCAAGATAGTTTCTGAACAGAGTCATCCATGACTCCTTATCGAGAATGACCTCAAATACCTAGTCGGTCTCCATCTGATCGATGCTAGGGGCAGATAATGTCTCTACGAGAACGATTCCCATTTGCTGTGCCTCACCTGTACCGGCTAACTTTGCTAAGGAATCGGCTTTCTAATTGCGTTCTCGGGGTATGCAATAGATGGAATAATAATCGAACTGATCCAATACTTCTTGGACCCGGGCAAGATAAGCAGCCAGTCTTCGGTCTTTGGCCTGGAACTCTCCCCGAACTTGACACACGACCAATTGTGAATCACAATAAATCTCTACAGCAATAATTCTCAAATCTCTGGCAAGTCTCAATCCAGCGAGCAGGGCTTCATATTCAGCCTTGTTGTTAGTTGCATGGAAATCGAACTTTAAAGCATAGCATATAGACGGCCATCAGGAATTTCAAGTACAACTCTAACGCCTGAGCAGCGGTCATTTGATGCACCGTCAATATGTAGCTTCTAGATATATTTTGGAGATTCACTGGTTTCAGGCAAGTCCTCCGGGATAGTGAATTCAGCGATGAAATCCACTAGGACTTGTCCTTGAATGGCTCGCCTTGGTGTGTAAACGATGTCAAACTGACTCAGCTCGATATTCCATTTGAGTAACCTACCAGATGTCTCAGGCCGCGTAAGGACCTGTCGTAACGGCTGGTCGGTGTAAACGGTGATAGGATGAGCCTGGAAATACGGACGGAGCTTCCTTGAGGCAATGACAAGACAATAAGCCAGCTTTTCTAACTTCGGATAATTTCTCTTTGCTTCGGTTAGTCGTTTGCTAATATAATATGTTATCCCGCCTTTTGGCAAGGCCAGGACATCAAGGAGTTGGGCTCCGAATGTCGTTTGTCATGGATATCGATGAATTTTGACCAAGTCCGGATCAAGCCCCAATCGATGGGACATGATCGGGAAAACTAAAGCAAACCAACGCTCCAAGTTTCAGATCGAACCGAGTTCGTATGCTCAAGTTACGATAGATGCAAGGCAAAGGGAAGAGCGCATTTTCGTATCCGTCAATGAGCGGCAGTTCGTATCGATGGATTTCGTATCCATCGATGGTCCTCGTTTTCGTATCCATCAGACAATGCCTACTTCGTATCCATCAGACAGTGCCTGCTTCGTATCCATCAGACAGTGCCTGCTTCGTATCCATCAGCCAGTGCCTACTTCGTATCCATCAGACAGTGCCTACTTCGTATCCATCAGACGGTGCCTACTTCGTATCCATCAGACAATGCCTACTTCGTATCCATCAGATAGTGTTTGCCTCGTATCCCAGGACGAAGTCCTACTCGAATCCATCAGGTCAACCAGCTTGGGTAACGTGTCATTTCTCGAAGTGAACAAGGCGAAATACATGGAGACGATGCAGTCAAAGCGGAGCAAATATCGGATCGAGGCGAAGCGCACGCACCACGTCTTCTCCTGATGCGAATGCGCCGAGATGTATGGAGTCGACGCGGTCGATTCGGAGTGAAGACCGGATCGAGGCGAAGTGTGCGTTCCACGTCTTCACAGAGGCGCGTGATACCATCGAGTCGAAGCTCAAAGCGCAGGAAAATGGATACGAACCAGACAGCCTATGAGGAATTCCAGTTCGTATCGACCATATCTCGTAATCCACTGATCCAAACATGATGAAATTTTAACTGAAGGTTGCACACATAACAAGGAACGTCTCCACCAATTTTGAGCTCAATTGGAAGTAATCCTGATCGATACGAAATGATTTCGTATCGATCACAGATTGGCTTGAAACTCTCTGGAAGTGGTCGAATGGGTCCCCTCACGTGTCAGGCCAAGTCTCCCGGAGTTTGAGCGAAATCCAAGCCTCCTACGCCTATAAATAGAGCCCCAGAATCAACGGAAAAAGGATCTTTTTCTCTGAAGCGTCCAGACTCTGCCGGATTGAGATTTGCATCATACTTTTGCTGTCAATTTCGAATTCTAAACTGTAATCCGCTGTTCATCGCTGTAAACGCTTGTAACCATTGAAAGAGAATCAATAAAATCATCAAAACTTCATAGTGGACGTAGGCTATACGCCGAACCACTCTAAACTGCTTGTCTGTGCACTTTACATTCTTATTTGTTGGAGTTTTTGTTAGATAATCTCTGATTTACATTTATAATCTTCACTTTATCTCTTCAAACAACTTCCGAAGAGTGTTGTGCCCATTTTTGGTACAAACACTTTGGTGCTTTCATTGAGAGAACCAGCTTTTTCTCCTGCTCGTTGGATCTGCCGTCGATACCGGATTGCACAAATCCAAGAGGAAGATCCAGATATCCAGTCCGGAATCCTTCCATTCTATTCAGATTTGCTCAAAATCTAGGAAAGGACTCCACCACCGACAATGGTCAGCACAAGAACTGGCGCAACCGCAACAGAGCAAGAAGGCAGAGACAGGCAAAATCCCACACAGCCGCCTTCTTCCAACCAAGACAATGCCACTCAGTCAGACTCAACGGGGCTAGTCACCCGACAGGAGTTTCAAGTATTGCTCCAGGAGCTGACCCAAAGCCGTCAGCAGTTGGCAGAACAATTACGCGCCAATATCGAGCTGACCAACCAGTTAAACCGCCGGGGGCACAGAAGGTCCAGGAGAGATGATGTCTCCAGAGCGTCTACCGAAAGCTCAGCTTCATCTGATTACCACCGCCAAACTACCCGTCCTCGACTAGAGGGGAGTCGCGCTCAAGCTGTTGAATATCAGCCTGCCTTAACTGTGGGACAACTGAGGGTAGGACCGTCGACCAGTTTCCAAACCGGTCCTTCAACACGAGGAGGTACTGCCCCACAGTACACCACCGATAACCGCGCCACAACCGCCGCAGCAGAGACAAGGGTCGATACCCGAAATCAATCTGAGCCGATCAATCAACAGCGAGGACATACTCCTGAACCTTATGTCCCAGAAGACGTTGAGCCAAGGAGGCGAGATACGGGTCGTCGACAACGCCCGATCCCTACTCGCGCCGTGGAACCCGACCACGCCTTAGCTCATCACGCTCCGAATCCGCCTGTTTCAGATATATCAACCATGATACGTCAAATGATCCGCGAGAGTCAGGGGCTCACTAATGATGACTGGGGGATTTCCCGTAGTCATACCCCTTTCACAGACGAAGTGTTACATGCCGAACCCCCTAGGCGATTCAGAATGCCGACTCTCCCGATGTATGAAGGGAATAGTGACCCCAACCAGCATATTCTGAAGTATGAATGGTCGATGAGCGCTGCGAGGGCCGATGACGCAGTGAAGTGTCGGAGTTTCCCCATCTCTCTGGGAGGAATCGCGACAATGTGGTTTACCCGCCTACCACCTAGATCAATTTCTTCGTTCGATCAATTGGCCAAGAGGTTTGTGGAACAATTCCGGATGCATGTTGCTAGGCCAAAAGACGTCAACACCTTGTCCAGTGTCACCCAAGCTCCTGGAGAGACACTCAGGCGTTACCTGGAGAGGTTCCACGCAGCATGCGTCGAGATCACCAATCCCAACGATAATTCAATCTTAATGGCTCTGACCAAGGGGATTGATCCTGATTCTGAATTCGGGAACTGGCTAGCTGGAAAACCGCCCGCGTCGTTGGACCGTTTTTACTCCAAGGCCGCTCAGTTCCTGCGACAGGAGGATGCAAAACAGTCTAGGAAGCAGGACGATGCGAGGCCCAGCATTGAGGGAATACAGAGCAATGTGGCAGTTAAACAGTCCGGCGAGAGTTTCGGGAAAGTTCAGCTGAATATACAAAACAAGCAAACCCAGCAGAGAGGAAACAATGGCCAGAATAAGAAGAGAGATGAGAACCGAGGTCCACGACGTAGAGCTCAGATGTTTGACAGTTATACACCGCTAAACACGTCATTGGAAAACGTATACTTACAGACTTGCAACACTGTACAGTATAAGAAGCCTGCTCCGAAGCCCTCATCGGAGAGACAGATTCAGATAGGAAAATTCTGTAGGTTCCATGAGAGCTATGGACATAATACCAATGAGTGTCGACACTTACAGGACCTCATCGAAAAGCTGATTAGAGAGAGGAAGCTAGATCAGTTTGTACGGGCGCCGCAGCCTGGCGGAGCGGGCCCCTCGAATCAAAATCGTTCACAAAATCAGGAAAGAGAGGATGAACCCGCTCGTGCGGGCGGAAGATTAGTTATCAACACAATAAGTGGTGGCCCCCATCCGACAGACAGAAGCTGGGGGGAAATGGAGTCGTATGCCAGTTCTATCAGGCATGCGGACTTCGAGTGTTATAGTAATTGCAAGGATGGGACCCCGGCAAAGCAACAAAAGATAATGTCCGATGATATCGTGTTCAGGAGCCGAGACGCCGATAAAGTCGAAGCCCCTACTATCGACCCACTAGTCATATCCGCCCAGGTAGGTCCTGCTTGGATGAAGAGGATCCTGGTTGACAGTGGGAGCTCTGTAAACATCTTGCTCAAACGGGCTTACGATCTAATGAAGATGGAGACAAAGGATTTGAAACCCTGTTTATCCAGAATCCATGGTTTCAACGGAAGTGCCACGATACCCATCGGAATAACTGAACTCCCAGTCGAGTTAGGCGTTGGAGAACGCCGGAGGGTCCGCATGTTACAATTTGTTGTGCTAGAAATAGATTCGCCATACAATGCGTTTCTGGGTCGACCAGCTTTAGCCGAGTTCAGGGCGGCGATCGCCCCATGGTGTCTAACTCTGAAATTTCCCACTGATCATGGGATTGGAGTTATTCAAGGAGATCAGGCCTCGGGAAGGGCCTGTTATGTTGCTGAGCTGCGCGGGGCGCAACGTAAAGAGAAGGGTAAGGGCGTAGAGGAGTCTCTCTGCGTCCGTTCTATCGATAATTGACAATTGATGCCTGGGCCTCGGCCCGGGCACCACGACCAATTCCTGAAAGACCTGGACCCCAGGGATAACGAGGATAGAGACGAATCAACGGAGAGTCAAGCCTCTCCAGCCGAGCTGACTGTGGACGTCCCAATCAGTGAGGATGATGATTCAAAAATGCTGAAAGTCGGGTCCCAACTAAACAAGCAGACACAGCAGGAATTGGTCGAATTTCTTCGGGCGAATCTCGACGTCTTCGCCTGGACGCACTCTGACATGTGCGGGATCTCGCCGAGCATTGCAAGTCACTCCCTGAATATAGATCCGCGACATGTCCCAGTGAAACAGAAAAGGCGCGGTATGGATCCAGAGAGATCTGCCGCCCTTAAGGAGGAAGTTGATAAACTACGATCGAATGGATTCATTCGAGATGCCTTGTATCCAGAATGGGTGTCCAACCCTGTACTAGTTCGGAAACCAAACGGGAAATGGAGAACCTGTGTTGATTACTCTGACCTAAACAAGGCCTGTCCAAAAGATAGCTTCCCACTTCCGCGAATCGATCAGCTCGTAGATTCGACGGCCGGACATGAACTACTATCCTTTATGGACGCTTATTCCGGCTACAATCAGATACCCATGCATCTGCCTGATCAGGAACATACCAGCTTCGTGACCGACCTGGGACTCTATTGTTACAAAGTCATGCCGTTTGGTCTAAAGAACGCTGGAGCAACATACCAACGCTTAGTCAACCGAATGTTCGCTGATCAGATTGGGAAGACCATGGAGGTTTACGTGGATGACATGCTGGTGAAGTCCCGATTCTCCACCGATCACGTCAGAGATTTGAATTCAATGTTCAGCATCCTCCGGGAGTACGGAATGAAGCTCAACCCACTCAAATGTCACTTTGGCGTTGCATCCGGGAAATTCCTTGGGTTCATTGTCAACGCTCGAGGAATAGAGGCGAATCCTGAGAAGATCTGGGCTATTAGAAATTTGCAAACCCCTAAAACTATAAAGCAAGTCCAGAGTCTTAACGGGAAGGTTGCAGCATTGAGCAGGTTCATTTCAAAGTCCACCGACAAATGCATTCCTTTCTTCGACCTGATTCGGAAGGGCAAACGAAACTTTGAATGGACCACGGAGTGTGAAGGCGCGTTCCGATCTTTAGTTCAACATCTCTCCACACCTCCGATCTTGTCAAAACCGGTTGACCACGAGCAACTACATCTCTACCTGGCAGTATCAGAACATGCGATCAGCGCTGCTCTAGTCCGGGAAGAAGACAAAGTGCAAAACCCGGTCTACTATGTTAGTAAGCGACTAACAGGAGCTGAAAGAAATTATCCAAGGCTGGAGAAACTGGCTTATTGTTTGGTCATTGCCTCGAGGAAGCTCCGTCCCTACTTCCAAGCTCATCCGCTTACTGTGTACACCGACCAGCCGTTACGACAGGTCCTTACGCGGCCTGAGACGTCCGGTAGGTTACTCAAGTGGAACATTGAGCTAAGCCAATTTGATATCGCATACGCTCCGCGGAGGGCCATTCAAGGACAAGTCCTAGCTGATTTCATAGCCGAATTCACCGTCCCGGAAGACTTACCCGAAACCAGTGAATCTCCCGAATACATCTGGAAGCTGTATACTGATGGTGCGTCAAATGACCGGTGTTCGGGCGCTGGGGTTGTACTTGAGACTCCCGAAGGCCGATCCATATGTTACGCTCTTAAATTCGACTTTCGTGCAACTAATAATGAAGCCGAATATGAAGCCCTCCTGACCGGCCTAAGGCTTGCCAGAGATTTGAGAATTATCGCTGTAGAAATTTATTGCGATTCGCAGTTAGTGGTATGCCAGGTGCGAGGAGAATACCAGGCGAGAGACCGAAGACTGGCCGCTTACTTGGCACGAGTTCAGGAAATCCTAAACCAGTTTGATTATTATGCCATCTACTATGTGCCTCGGGAACGCAATCAGAAAGCCGATTCACTGGCGAAGTTAGCCAGCACAGGCGAAGCGCAACAAATGGGACTTGTCCCCGTTGAAACTTTGGCCACTCCGAGCATCGATCGGATAGAAATGAACTCTGTATTTGAAACCGCTCCCAGTAGAGAGTCCTGGATGACTCCGTATCGGAATTACATTGAGAATGGGGTGCTACCTGAACCTAGAAATGAGAAGAGGCAGATTCAGCGAAAAGCCTCGCGGTTCGTCATCCAAAACGGAGTCATGTACAGGAGGGGTTATTCCGTTCCTCTCCTCAGATGTGTCGCCCACGAGGAAATCAAGCGAGTGCTACATGACGTGCACGAAGGAGAGTGTGGTGATCATACCGGCGGGCAAGCTCTCGCTAAAAAGATACTCCGATATGGGTACTACTGGCCGACGGTGAACCGAGATGCGGCAAACTATGCCCGGAAATGCGATAAATGCCAAATACATGCCCGAATTCCGAGAGCTCCGCCAACTGAAATAACCCAAATGGTCAGTCCCTGGCCATTCGCAATGTGGGGCATTGACATCATCGGCGCTTTACCTTTAGCAAAAGGCGGTGCGAAATACGCCATCGTCGCAGTTGATTACTTCACAAAGTGGGCTGAGGCCGAAGCCCTAGCAACCATTACGACAAAGAAGGTGATAAATTTCGTGGTTCGCAACATCATCTGTCGATTTGGACTCCCGCATGCTATCATCACTGATAACGGAGCCCAATTCGAGAGTGCGGAATTCAAGAATTTCTGTCAACGGTTTCATATCCGCAAAAAGTTCTCGGCTGTCGCACACCCCCAAGCGAATGGGCAGGTTGAAGCTGTCAACAAAGTTATAAAATCGATCCTGAAGAAAAGATTAGAGAAGGCTGGGGGCAAGTGGGTCGATGAACTTCCTATGGCGTTATGGGCCTATCGAACGACCCACAAAACCGCGACCGGACACACTCCGTTTTCCCTATCTTATGGCTCAAAGGCCGTTATTCCGGTCGAGACAGAGGTGCTCTCTCTTCGCGTGACTTATTATGATCCAAAAACAAACGCTATACTCCTAGCCGAGTCTTTGGATCTATTGGATGAAAAACGGGAGGAGGCTGATTTGAGAGCAGCCGCACATCGAAGCCGGGTCGCCCGATTATACAACACCAGAGTTCGACCTCGAACCTTTGAACTTGGCGACCTCGTGCTCAAGAGAATTTATCCAGTTCCTTCACACATGAAACCGAACTGGGGAGGGCCGTATGTAATTACACGAAAGCTCGGAGATGGTACATTCAAGCTGTCGACTGTTGACGGTCTTGATTTACCGAGGGCTTGGAACAGCGAAAGTCTCCGCCGCTACTACATATGACAGGCTTAATTTATTTCATTCTGTTTAGAAATTTGTTTCTGCATTTCGAAATTTGAATTTTGTAATAAGGCAACTGACTTTGCCGCATTTTCTTATTTCAGCAATAAAATGCCACTTCTTCGAGCCAGAGCTGTGATTCATTATGTACGATATACAACGTCACGATGCACGAAGAGCTAAATCCCATCATGCAATGGGACTTATTCAAATGGAGAGTGGCTGTGATACGACCGGCCACTCACTAGGTGAAACCCGAGCTCGGGGACAAGCCATGACACCGATATTAATAGGATTGACACACGACAATCCTACACTCAACTCCGTATTCCCAGAGTGCGAAGCGGAGTATAAACATTTAACTCCATATTCCCAGAGTGCGAAATGGAGTATAAACATCCAACTCCGTATTCCCAGAGTGCGAAGCGGAGTATAAACACTTAACTCCATGTTCCCGGAGTGCGAAATGGAGTATAAACATTCAACTCCGTATTCCCAGAGTGCGAAGCGGAGTATAAACATTTAACTCCATATTCCCAGAGTGCGAAATGGAGTATAAACATCTAACTCCGTATTCCCAGAGTACGAAGCGGAGTATAAACACTTAACTCCATGTTCCCGGAGTGCGAAATGGAGTATAAACATTCAACTCCGTATTCCCAGAATGCGAAGCGGAGTATAAACACTCAACTCCGTATTCCCAGAGTGCGAAGCGGAGTATAAACACTTAACTCCGTGTTCCCGGAGTGCGAAATGGAGTATAAACATTCAACTCCACATTCCCAGAGTGCGAAGCGGAGTATAAGCAGTCAACTCCATGTTCCCAGAGTGCGAACAACCGCTTACGAGATGACGCATATCCCCGGAGTGTGGATGGAACGATTCATAAGAGAACAAGCGTAGTTCGACCACTCGGTCCTCGCTTGGTGCCATCACAAGCTGATCATCACAACTTGACCCCGAAACTGGGGGCAGAAGCGAATGTTAGTCATTGCCCGAAACTGTATGGTGCTCAGCTCCAATGCGATCCCCTATCACAACTCAAGTCCGAAAGTTCCGTACTTAACAAGTAAAATGAGCTATTCTTGAAGCAATCAGAAAATGCAAATACACTGGACCAAAGTCCGAACACTGCAATATTCAAGCATAGAAAGGAACGCAAGCTGAAGCTAAAAGACAAAATTTTATTCCAACTAAACTCAAAAACAATGCTTCATACATGAGTTCTTTCCAAAATGTTCCTACTAGCAGGGGCCGAACCTGCATCTAAACACGGCCTACAAAAGGGAAAAGACAGAAAAAATAACAAAAGTCCCTAACTGCCTATGAAAAGGATGTCTAATCTTTCTGCTTCCTCAGCTTTTTCTTCTTCTTCGAGGAACTACTGGAGCCGCCAGCACCCTTTCGCTTGGAGCCTTTCTCCCTAGGCAAGCTCCCTTCGGGTGAAGGCATAATGTCAACGTCCTCGTCTGAGCTAGACTCTATAGGGATGCTTCCCGCGGGAGGAGTGGGAGGAACAGACTCCGCAGCCGGAGGAGGGGCTGGTACATCAGTATCAGTAAGTGTGCCCCCAGGAGACACAGTCATAAGAGGAATGGGGCACTGTGCTGCCGCTCCGCCATCTACTTCACTGCCGTGCGCCGCAGCCGCCATCTCGGCATTGATCTCGGCTAACATCGCCGCTTCTCGCCGTGCTCTGGCCTCGCTAGGAGCCGTAGTAGACTGAGACAAGGTGTCAGAAGTAGCCGTGAATCCACCCAAGCCAAATGGCAAGTCCGCAAAAGGATCACTTTGACGACCAAGGAGCTCGTTTATCATCTGCTCGTCGAAAGAAAGTGAGCCCCCCTCCATCACTCCAACTGGTGCCATTGCTGCGACGGAGGTCGCCTCAGAAACGATGGCTCCTGGCGCTTGACCTAATACTTGGGTGGTAAGAGGCGCGGCTGGTGCAACTCCTGTCACTGATCAAAGGAAAAGACATGTCATTAGCAACATTTCAACACGGGTTCTTCAATCCAAATATACTGGAAGTTAGTTCAAAGTACCTTCCTTGGTTTGGCTCGAGGTCGTTCGAACTACTTCAGAAGGATGTTCCTTAATAGGAGATAAATGCGGTTGATCTGGGTCATACGCTGGGATAGGATGGGAGTAGATCATCGAAGTTGGCTCAGACTGAGATGACACGACTATCTCAGAACTCATAACATGGTGTTCAGCACCAGAGCTCTCTCCGACTTCCTGGATCTGGGCACCAAGCCTCACCTTGTCATGGGAAATCATAGAGTCGTGAAGAACCTTCTTTTCGTCATCATTAAGGATGCGGTTCTCCAGCTCGAACTCATCAGGGGTTTCATCAGGGTGCCCAGATCTCTCCTCATCAACCAGTAGGTTCCAGGCGTTATAGAGATGAGTGAGGTAATCGTCAAGCCATGTCAAGTCTCGGTGCCGTAGCACATTGGCGTTATAAGTGACGAGTAGCTCCTCCACCTCGGCCTCGATCCTGGCCTCCGCCTGCCGTACTTTCTCATCGACTCCAGCCTCAGCCTCACGGGCTTGTTGTACAGCCGCTTCCTTCTCCTTTTGGAGTGTCACTGCCTGGTCACAGGCTTCCTGCGCAGAGACATTAGCTGCGTCTTTTTCCTTAGCCATCTCTGAAAACTTTGACTTCAGCTCATTAAGCTCCTTGAGAGCGGCATCCCTCTCGGCAGTAATGGAAGTGTTCCTGTGACCCATGTCCTCGATGGCGGTGTAATGTTCTTGCTTCATCCTGGCCATGGCAGCGGTCACTTCATCAACTTTCTTTAAAGCCTCCATTTCAGACTTACGAGAAGACTCGGCCTCTGAGTTGAGCGCTTTTATGATTTGGTCGTTGCGACCCAGCTCCTTCTCGAGTTTCTCGATGGTGACGCCCCGCTCAAATGCCACTTTAGACGCCTTCCTCGCGGCCCGTCCCCACTCCCTATACTGGAAAAAGATGTCCGCGACGTAATCGTGGATAGTGGTTTCCGCGGTTGGCGGGATTCTCTTCAGGTGCGGGGGGAAGACATATCCGTCAAAACAGATGTCAGGAAATTCCTTCCTCATCTGTGCCAATTTGAGCGCTCCTTCGCTAGACACCTCGGTTGGAACCGGCACAGTAGCCGAAGAGGTGGCTATTTCGGCCCTGCGCGGAGGGTCAGACCTCAAAGCTTGAGAAGGCGGCCTAGGCCGTGAAGTTTCGGGAGGACGAGTAACTGCGACCGTAGGAGGTGCAGAGGTCCTGGGGGGAGGAGAGCGAGATCGGGATCGGCGAACATGTCCCCTATCTCTGTCAGACTTCTCCTGACCAGAATGTCCCGTGTCATAATCCCTCTCGCCCTCTCTCCTGCGTGGCTCGTGATAACGGCGCTTACGCAAACTACCAAGCACGGAACCTTTCCCAGACATCGTACCTGAAAAGAAAACCACAAAGAATCAGTAACCGTTTGCGATGTGTTGTTTATGGTTAGGAAAGTGTGTTGTGCCGTGAGGAGTGTGTGAATGTGTAACCCCCCGGACCAACCAGAAGTGTCAATCGCATCGGCAAGCTCAGGCTCGCTAACATCGACAATATGTCGCGGTCCACCCGACCCAACATCATGTTGCTCCGGCTCAGTGTCAGGGATTGGAGGGTCAGCAGGCTCTTCGGGTTGGTCTCCAGCTTGCAGGGAGGCTGCCTCCGTAATCTTAACTCCTGGCAAGGGACGTTGCAAAACCACGGACTTCCGCCTCCCAGACTTAGGATGTTTCGAGGCCACTGCTTTGCCTTTCCTCTTTGCATCGGACTCCGGGGTTGCGTTAGCAGGTCCAGCCAACGGTTCCTCGTCAGTATGAGTTTTCTCAGAATTGGGTTCCTCGATTATCACGACCCTGGGCTTCATCTGCTTGACCTTTTTCCTGGAAACGGTCTTTAATGCACCGTCGAGTCTTATGCTCTGCCTCCGACCGATCAGCCCAAGGACTCTGAGATTCCGATCTGTCAATAACAGTTCAATATTCCTTTCTTCGCTAGGAATCTCTTGGAGGACCCGAACTATCTCTTTATAGTAGCCACCCTCAGGCCGCTGGATGATAGCTGAAAGAAAAAGAGAAGAAGACGTAAGCTTAATTTCACTCCGAAAATTGCCCTGTCAATTACTTGGGAAAAAAGACGATACTCACGTCTGAATAACCATCTTCTGGCAAACCTCGGAGGACATCGGACATAGAACCACTCCGACTTAAAATAGCTTAGCCTAGTCCACGACCCCACGACAACTTGGCAGTTCCTTACGGACTCCAAGAACGTATAAGATGGGCTGTCAGTCCGACTCTTGAAGTTAAACAAGTATCTTATGTCGGTCATACGGGGAGGACGATGGAGGTACTCCATGAATACAATGAACAAGCTGTTGAGTGAGGCATATCCGTTTGGATGCAATTGAGACGGAGCGATGTCCAGATAAGCCAACACTTCTCTTATATAGTCGTTGAATGGAGGAAGTGTGCCGGCTGCGCACGCATGCCGATTAAAAGCAGTATACCCCTCCGGGGGATTATGTGGCCTATCATCCGGTCCAGGCAACAATACCTCATCCAAAGATAAACCATGCCTTAAGCATATCCTCCCCAGCATGTCTTCGGAGATATTGGATGAGACGGAATCAGGTGGACTGTTAATGAAGGACGCGTTGGGCAACTCGTCCGGAGCTTGGCCAATAGCTTCGGTCTCGATGACCGGAATCTCAATTCTGGGAAGGATAGGGTTCTGAGTTTCTTGCTGCTGCGAACTTGACGGTTCCATCACTAGCTAACTCACGAGAAACCATCATTAGGTGACAAAAAGCCCGTGCATTCCCCAGTGTAAAGTGCATGAATGTGTTGTGTAGTGCGAGTGCTGTGTGTGACTTGAGAAAATTCTGCAGAATTAAAGAAAATGTGCAAGCGACGAGATTCTGGAAGTCAAACAAACATGACCGTCATCGCTGACCGTCATGACTGCGCCATCCAGATGATAACGATCGATTCAAGATTAAAGAGTTCGTTGTACTTTTCTGTTAAAAGGCAGTTCCATCGACGAGCTTCGAAAGTCAGTCAAATATGCAATCCTGTAATCAAGTCCAATTATGCAAGGCAGAAGCTCGTCGGAGTCGAATATAAGAACATGCAAAAGTTCGCTAAGTTCGTCAAATTTCAGCATGGAATCGATCGTAGTTCAAGTTCAAATTCAGTCGGAGGCGTGATGTCTTTTGTATCGATCCAGTTCGAATCGATACTTTCGTATCGATCAGGTCAACTCGATGCCTTTCGTATCGATGTCAGTTCGTATCGACCGGAGGAGGAGATTTCGTATCGATCAGGTAGGCTTACTTCGCATTGGCCAAGGGTTAACGGCTGTAAGACAACCAAGTGCAATAACTTCGCATCAATCTGGGGCTATCGATATGGGACCAATGAGATCTCTTGGTCTTCGTATCGATCGAGAGAGGTAGATTTTCGCATCGATCACGCCGGCCAAGCGCTTACATCAATCATCTCAGTTCAACACAAGCCCCAACCACCTTAGATCGATGCGAACCTCTGTATCCCCATTAACCCATCAATCGATGCGAAATCATGAAATCTGGATCGAGTCGAACCCTCCTGTCCCGGATCGACACGAACTAGTGGTGAAACAGTTACTCCAGAACTCTTTCTTCTCCGATTGAAGCGAGCATAGCCATGGCCATCCTCGACCAAGCTCTGGTCCAGATCTGGCCTTGGCACCACCAAAATCGATAATCAGCAAAGGCACGATGGATCTGAGATCTGAACTTCGTCGCTCGAATTTAGCCATGATTGCTTATTTACCTGAATCGAATTGGAGTTTGGGGAAATAATAAGGTGATGTTTGATCGATTCGAAGATTGGAGTAATTCTTCTCTCCTGCTTGTCTGTGAATCGATACGAGAAGGCAGAAGACAACAGTAAAAGTAAAAGGTAAAAAAGTGAGAAATGGCAAAGTCCCAGATATTTATATGAAGCCTAGGACGGAACCGAGTCGATTCGACTCCTAGTCAATCTGACCGGTCGCAACCAGTCAAGCAGCGCATCGATGCGAGCATTCGTATCGAACCCACTAACCTTTATCGGTTCGAAGCGCACAGGGAGGCCACGTGAATACGATGGGTAGATGCACGCGCTTTCCTCGCATCCATCAAGCTGTGCATTCATGGAGGCGAAATGTTCACCAGAAACCATCGTTTCGAAACATCCAAAGTATGAGCCACCGATTCGAAACGGAGCAGACCTGTTAATACGAGCGTCAATTTCGTATCCATCAGTATCTATCGATGCGAACATCCATTTCGTATCCACCAGATGTCATCAATTCGAACCAGAATTCACCACGGTTTGTGACCATCAATACGAATGATTGTTTTGGCATCCATCAAGTCAACCCACATCGATACAAGAGAATGGCTAAAGGGTACGACTTCCAAAGTTATTCAAAGAAGGCCTGCAGCTTTTCAAAGCACGTCATGTTTTCACAAGACGTACTTTGGGGGGCAAATGTTATCCCGCCTTTTGGCAAGGCCAGGACATCAAGGAGTTGGGCTCCGAATGTCGTTTGTCATGGATATCGATGAATTTTGACCAAGTCCGGATCAAGCCCCAATCGATGGGACATGATCGGGAAAACTAAAGCAAACCAACGCTCCAAGTTTCAGATCGAACCGAGTTCGTATGCTCAAGTTACGATAGATGCAAGGCAAAGGGAAGAGCGCATTTTCGTATCCGTCAATGAGCGGCAGTTCGTATCGATGGATTTCGTATCCATCGATGGTCCTCGTTTTCGTATCCATCAGACAATGCCTACTTCGTATCCATCAGACAGTGCCTGCTTCGTATCCATCAAACAGTGCCTGCTTCGTATCCATCAGCCAGTGCCTACTTCGTATCCATCAGACAGTGCCTACTTCGTATCCATCAGACGGTGCCTACTTCGTATCCATCAGACAATGCCTACTTCGTATCCATCAGATAGTGTTTGCCTCGTATCCCAGGACGAAGTCCTACTCGAATCCATCAGGTCAACCAGCTTGGGTAACGTGTCATTTCTCGAAGTGAACAAGGCGAAATACATGGAGACGATGCAGTCAAAGCGGAGCAAATATCGGATCGAGGCGAAGCGCACGCACCACGTCTTCTCCTGATGCGAATGCGCCGAGATGTATGGAGTCGACGCGGTCGATTCGGAGTGAAGACCGGATCGAGGCGAAGTGTGCGTTCCACGTCTTCACAGAGGCGCGTGATACCATCGAGTCGAAGCTCAAAGCGCAGGAAAATGGATACGAACCAGACAGCCTATGAGGAATTCCAGTTCGTATCGACCATATCTCGTAATCCACTGATCCAAACATGATGAAATTTTAACTGAAGGTTGCACACATAACAAGGAACGTCTCCACCAATTTTGAGCTCAATTGGAAGTAATCCTGATCGATACGAAATGATTTCGTATCGATCACAGATTGGCTTGAAACTCTCTGGAAGTGGTCGAATGGGTCCCCTCACGTGTCAGGCCAAGTCTCCCGGAGTTTGAGCGAAATCCAAGCCTCCTACGCCTATAAATAGAGCCCCAGAATCAACGGAAAAAGGATCTTTTTCTCTGAAGCGTCCAGACTCTGCCGGATTGAGATTTGCATCATACTTTTGCTGTCAATTTCGAATTCTAAACTGTAATCCGCTGTTCATCGCTGTAAACTCTTGTAACCATTGAAAGAGAATCAATAAAATCATCAAAACTTCATAGTGGACGTAGGCTATACGCCGAACCACTCTAAACTGCTTGTCTGTGCACTTTACATTCTTATTTGTTGGAGTTTTTGTTAGATAATCTCTGATTTACATTTATAATCTTCACTTTATCTCTTCAAACAACTTCCGAAGAGTGTTGTGCCCATTTTTGGTACAAACATAATATACTGGTCGTTGTATCCGATCTTCCTCTCGAATTAGGGCAGCACTGATTGCGTTTTCTGACACCGCCAAGTAGATGTACAATCTCTCGTAATCAATAGGCTTTGACAGAATGTGTGGTGTGGATAGGTGTTGAACCAGTGCTCGGAATGCACCCTCGCATTCTGTATTCCATTCAAAATTTTGTTTCCCTTTCCTGATCGGATCGAAGAAGGGAATGCATTTGTCAATGGATTTGAAATGAACCTGCTTAGTGCTGCCACTTTTCCATTGAGGCTCTGAACCTGCTTTATAGTCCTCGGAGTCTCAAGATTTCTGATTACCCAGATTTTCTCGGAATTGGCTTCAATTCCTCGGGCATTGACGATAAATCCAAGGAACTTTTCAGACGCGACCCTAAAGTGACATTTCAATGGGTTGAGTTTCATTCTATATTCTTGGAGGATGTTGAACATCGATTCCAGGTCTTTGATATGATCAGTGGATAATCGCGATTTCACAAGCATGTCGTCCACATATACCTCCATGGTTTTTCCGATCTGGTTAGCGAACATTCGATTAACTAGCCCTTGGTAAGTTGCTCCGGCATTCTTGAGCCCAAATGGCATGACCTTGTAGCAGTAAAGTCCCAGATCGGTGAAGAAGCTGGTATGCTCCTGATCGGGCAAGTGCATGGGTATCTGATTGTAGCCAGAATACGCATCCATAAAGGATAAGAGTCTGTGTCCAACTGTTGAGTCTACGAGCTGATCGATTCGGGAAAGTGGAAAACTGTTTTTAGGGCAAGCTTTATTCAAGTCTGAGTAGTCAACGTAGGTTCTCCATTTCCCGTTAGGCTTTCTGACAAGTACAAGATTGGACACCCATTTTGGATATAGTGCATCTCGGATAAACCCGTCCGACTTGAGCTTATCTACCTCTTCCTTAAGGGCGGCAGATCACTCTGGATCCATACCACGCCTTTTATGCTTGACCGGGACATGCCGCGGGTCAATATTCAATGTGTGGCTCGTGATGTCCAGGGAGATTCCACACATGTTGGAATGTATCCAGGCAAACATGTCGAGGTTTTCTCGGAAAAATTCAACCAATTCCTCTTGCATCTGTTGGCTTAGCTGGGATCCAATCTTTATCATTTTAGAATCGTCATTATCGTCGATCGGAACATCGATCGTCAGCTCGGCCAGGGAAGCTTGACTATCTTTACTTTCATCTTCACTTTCGGTATCTATCGGGTTAAGATCCCTTGGGAATTGGTTGGGGTGTCGGGGCTTAGGCCCAAGCGTTAGTTGTCAATTTTCCGCAAAGCGGACGTAGAGAGATTCCTCTACGCCCTTTCCTTTTTCTTTTCGCTGCGCCTCCCACAGCTTGGAAACATAACAGGCTCGTCCAGCAGCCTGGTCTCCCTAAACGACTCCAACTCCATTATCGGTATGGAATTTTAAAGTCAGACACCAAGGGGTAATGGCAGCCCTGAACTCGGCTAGGGCTGGTCGGCCCAAGAAAGCATTGTATTGCAAGCCTATGTTCAACACAACAAATTGTAATATCTGGACTCTCCGGCGTTCTCCAATTATCAATTCCACTGGTAGTTCTACCTTCCCAGTGGGTATAGTCCCACTTCCATTGAAGCCATGAATGCGAGATTTACAAGGCTTCAAATCCTTTGCTTCCATCTTCATCTGATCATAAGCTCACTTAAACAATATGTTCACTAAACTTCCACTGTCCACTAAGATCCTCTTCATCCAAGCAGGACCTATCTGAGCTGAAATGACAAGTGGATCAATGGTTGGGGCTTCGACTCTGTCGACATCCCTGTCTCGAAATAAGATGTCGTTTGTCATCGTTTTCTGTTGCTTGGCCGGAGCCCCGTCTTCCAAATTACTACAGCATTCGAAGCTCGCATGCCTAATAGAACTAACATACGACTCCATTTCCTTCCAACTTCGATCCGCTGGATGAGGACCACCACTAACAGTATTAATCACCAACCTCCCGCCGGTACGAGCGGGTTCCTCCGGTCTCGCCTGATTTGGTACTTGGTTTCGATTTGATGGGCCCGCTCTTCCAGACTGCGGCGCCCGCACAAACTGCTCCAACTTTCTCTCTCGTATCAACTTCTCAATAATATCATGCAAATGACGGCACTCGTTTGTGCTGTGACCATAGCTATCGTGAAATCTATAAAACAGAAGAAATCTTTTTTACCAAAACCCGTCTTTTTGGCTTGTTTTTGCCCGCCCATTTTTCGAAAAGAAAAATTGAAAAACTCAACATGAGGGAGGAGAAAGAAATTCTTTCCCGTTTGAATCTGTTTTCTGACGATTGCTTCAGAGCAGGTTTCTTATATTGAATAGTGTTATAGGTCTGCAAGTACACATTCTCCAGTGACGTATTCAAAGGAGTATAATTGTCAAACATAGGAGCCCTACGTCGTGGCCCATGATTTTGATCCCATTTCCTGTTTTGATTTGCATTGCCTTTATGTTGATTTTGTTTATTCTGTATGTTCTATTGCACCTTTCCAGAACTCTCCCCGGTTTGTTTAACAGCGACATTGCTTTGGATTCCTTCCACACTGGGTCTTGCGTCATCCTTTTTCCTAGACTGTTTCGCATCCTCCCTTCTCAAAAACCGGGCTTCCTTGGAATAGAAACGGTCCAATGACGCAGGAGGTTTTCCGGCCAACCAGTTGTCAAATTCAGAATCGGGATTGATCCCCTTAGTTAGTGCCATCAGAATTGATTTATCATTGGGATTACTAATCTCAGCGCATGCAGCGTGAAACCTCTCCAAATAACGTCTAAGTGTCTCTCCAGGAGCTTGAGTGACGCTAGACAAGGTGTTAACATCTTTCGGCCTTATGACATGCATGTGTAACTGTTCGACAAATTTCATTGCCAACTGGTCAAAACATGAAATAGATCGAGGTGGTAAATGAGTAAACCACATAGTTGCTATGCCCCCTAGGGAGATCGGGAAACTTCGGCATTTGACCTCATCATTAGCTCGTGCGGCATTCATTAACCATTTGTACATTAGAATGTGCTGGTTAGGATCAGAGCTCCCTTCATAAACGGGTAAAGTCGGCATCCCGAATCACCGTCACAGTTCAGCGTAAAGGATGTCATCAGTGAAAGGGGTATGACTTTGGGAGATTCCCCTGTCGTCATTGGTGAGGCCTTGACTTTCACGGATCATCTGACGGATCATTGTTGGGATATCTGGTATCTAGACATTCTGGGAATGTTGAGCCAAGGTGTGGTCGGGTTCCACAATGCGAGGATGGGCCGGTCGCGGTCGACAGTCCATGTCTCACCTCATTGGTTCTAGGTTTTCTAGGACATAAGGCTCAGGAGTATAGTTGCGTTGACAGTGGGTCGGATCCGTTCGGTTCCGAGCATCAACTTCCAACTCAGTAGCAGTGGTGGTAGCGCGGTTGTCAGTAGTGTGATAGGGAGCAGTACCTCCTCGGGAGGAGGGTCCGGTCTGATGGCTACTTGACGGGCCAACTCTCGGTTGCCCAAGACTCAAGATGCGCTTATGTCCAGTAGCCCGTGCATAGCTTCCGTCCAACCGTGGGCGTGTGGATCTGTGATTAAAGTCAGAAGAGGCTAAACTTTCAGTGGATGAATAGGAAACCTGATCTCTTCTGGATCTCCTTCGTCTCTGACGATTCAGTTGGTTGGTCAATTCCGCGTTGGCATGAAGTTATTGGGTAAGTTGTTGATGACTCTGTGTCAGCAGTTGCATTAACAGTTGAAACTCTTCCTTGGTGAAAGGGCCTTGTGGATCTGAAGGTCCGGCAGCATTCTGGTCGGTAGGAGGAAGCTGGGCGGGGTTCTGTCTATCCCGTCCTTCTGGATCTGCAGCTGTTGAAGTACTCCTAGTGTTGACCATGGTGGATAGTGAAGCTCTCTCCTAGACTTGGTACAAATCTGAATAGGATGGAAGAACTTCTAGACTTGAAATATGGATTTTGGCAATCCGATATCGATAGTAGATCCAATGAGCAGGAGAAAAACTGGGTTTTCTTAGTGAAAGCACCAAAGTGTTTGTACCAAATCTGGGCACAACACTCTTCGAATGTGTTTGAAGAGATAAAATGAAGAATATAAATGGAAAATGAGGAAGATCTAACAAACACACCAATTGTTAAACAAGAAAATCACATAGAAACACATAGATTTAGAGTGGTTCGGCGTGTGGCCTACGTCCACTATGAATTGGCTGACTTTTATTGATTTTTGCTTGCTGGTTACAACGAGATACGACAGTAAAATTCGAGTACAATAGTGATTTCAGGAGAGTCTGGACGTAGAAGAGCCAAAAGTCCTTTTTCAGTAGGTCCTAGGCTGCTATTTATAGGCGTAGGCAGCAAATATCACTCCCAGATCTCGGAAGACCTCTTCTCTCACGTGGGTGGGCCCACGTGATCGATCCCTAGTCGTTTGGACTCGATCCATGATCGATACGAATGAAATTCGTATCAATCAAGATTTGACCAAATCGAGCCGAGATCGATAATGAACATTCCTGAGGATGTACGTAAGCTCTTGTGAAAGTTTGGTAGCATTTGGACTTGTAGATCTTGAGTTATGATCGATGCAAGTTTGGATTTGTAGAAGGTTGCTGAGTTCGCATCGCTTCTGTTCGCATCGCTCCTGTCGCATCACTTCTGGGCACGTGCTTGCTAGGTGACGTGGCACCAACTTTTAGGATCAATCCACTTTTCATGCCGAGCGACCGAGTCTTTCTTATGGGTGCGCGTCGTTCGTATCAACCCAGCTTAGCCTTGTTCGTATCCATTGTTTGCTACCATGTTCGTATCGATCATCGCTGCTCTATTTCGTACCGATCAACATAAGTGTCATTCGCATCGATCCATCTTGTATTATTCGCACCGATCATTGGCCGATTGATACGAGTGTAGTGTGTTAATGGATCGATACGAAGTAACGGTTTTGTATGGCTTCGATGGATACGAAGTGGGTGTTGGTTTATCGATACGAACAAGTTGGAGATGATGGATGCGAAGCAATATGAGGATGGATGGATATGAACCATGTGTGTTCTATGGATGCGAACGAGTTTGACCCCAATGGATACGAAGGAGGCCGCTGTGAAGGGATGCGAATGAGGATGGATACGAAGAACGCTGCGCTGGATGGATACGAATGAAAGCGATGCAAAGGAGGCAAATTATGGATACAAATGAGTTGATTTCCTTGGTTTGCATCGATCATATTTTGAGCATATAAACTCTGATTGACTTGAAATTTGGAACGTTGGCTTTCATAGCTTTGATCATCGTGTCATGCTAATTGTAGCTTGATCCAAACTCGGGAAAAATTCACCAGCATCCATAGCGAACTTGTGTACAATCGACCTCCAGGACGGACCGTCTTTAGTTTTCGGTCAATTCCTTGGTATCACGGCCTTGCCAAAAGGCGGGATAACTGTCTTGATGGGCTTAAGTTCCTCCCCTCCATTCATACAATCCAAGGGAATGTTAAGGTAAGTTCTCTCGCATGCACCAATGACGTTTTTGAATCGTTCCAGCACTTAGCAGAAAATACCTCTGAGGTGTCTATTGAGCAATAGCATGAAATCGATCGCCTAAAGCTAGAGGCGGTCAACGACAAAGATATAATCAAACTCCAAGATAGTGAGATCTTGGACTTGACGGTAAAACTGATCGAGGCTGAAAAAAGTGCCAAGGAAACATCTGAGGCGATGAGTCGTCTAGAGGCTGCCCACAAAAAAGGAACTTGATGCTGCTCTCAACCGCAGTGGTGCATTTGCCTTGGAAAAAGATACTTTGAGAAAGGAGAAAAATATTTTGGCCCGCCGCATTAAGGAGCCCAAAGAACTTCTTAAGAAGGAGATGGAAGAGAAAATCGAAGCTTAAGAAGAAGCGCAAAGATATTGCGAAGAGGCTGTTGAGGTCTGGACTTTGAAGATTAAGCTTATTGAGCAACTTTCTCAAATTGAAGTCCTCAAAGAAGAGGCAAAGGAAGCGGGCTACAATGAGATGAGAGAATAGCTCAAGGCCCAGGTAGAAGATGCCAAGGAAGCCGGTCGAAATGAAATTAAAGACATGTTCGATCCCCTGATCATTGAATACAATGCTAAAGTTCTTCTCCACCGTGATCTAAGCTTTCTTGGTGAGGGTTACCTTGAGTCGTTTGCTGAGGCCTGGGAATATATTATTGAAATGAAAAAGAAAACCCTCGGTGAATCTGATTTGGATGAAGAGAAACAAGTGCGGGAGACTCTTCGCGGAAATGAACCCCTAGACCTTGCCGCTGCGAGACTTTGATATTTCGACATTCTAGCCCCTTCCGGTAAAGGGAAAAATATCATTGAGTCTTTGGAGTCTGATCCCAAAGGCCCCTCTTCTTTTCAAGCAGCCGGGCATCAGTTTCTTTAGGCCCGGGATAGGATCTGAGCTACGATCCGTAAAAACCCGATTATCAATCTAAGGTGCTGACCCCTATTCTAGAAGGGAGCACTTCGACGACAACTGAAAGTAGTCAAATGCAGGTATTCCGCTTTACTCTCCACTTTTCTAGAGTTTTCGTTCTCTATGCCCAATAGTCATGGGCTTATCTTCTTGTTTCCACAAATCCATAGGTTTTCCAGGTCCCAGCCAAACTCTAAAAAGTAATGCCACCAGGGAGCAACAATCGACGTATATTGAGATTCTGGCAGCCACCGATGCTCCAAGGCCCGATGCTCAAGTTATCGGAGCACTCAATGATGATAAAGCTGAAGATCCATTGCCGCTGGATGAATCTGATGATGTTGTGATCACCGGTGCCACTAAACACACTGATGAGCTTAGCTTAAAGGAGCACATCGAGAGGTAGGAGTTGTTGAAGAAATAAGCCAAGACTGAATGTGGATATCGACAATCCAAATCTCGCCCCATTACAAGTCATCCACCTGATGGGTTGATTCTCGAAAAACTCCTTCCTGCTTTTGAAAGCCCTCCCACCAAAGGTGGTAAAGGATCAAGGAAACGGACAGGCGGAAGCTCGGGAGGCGCTGCTCCCGTAAAATCCAAAAAGGAGAGAAGACAAAAGAAATAGCCATCACTTCGGCTCTATTTGTACATAACTTGTATAGTTGTTTCCCTTTTGTTGGTCATTATTGTACAGGACCAGCCCCCGTTTTTCGAATAAACTCGTATCACAATTTTGAAGCTTATTATGCAAATAAAAGTTTTTTGTTTTCTGTTGAACTCTCGTGTGAATCGTTACTTATGTAGTTGAGTTATTACTTTCCATTCAATGTACTTGTAATTTGGTGCTCGTTGATTTGGATAACAATCCGTTAATTCTATCCCAAGGCCTCCACGTGGTTGTGGCCCTGAGTCAAACCGAACATGGGACCCGTGCCCTATTGCTACGTTGTCAGATTCGGCGGTTTGAGTGATTATACTCTTACGCACAGTCTTAGGTTAGTGGAGTTAGACGGTGGATGGTAGAACTCCATCCTTAGCAAGTTTATACTCCTCATGTCAGTTTCAGGCCAGAGTTCATGAAATAGTGAATGGTCGAACCGCATTCATCTATTTGTTTATACTCATATCCACACTCTAGGGATAAGAGTTAGTTGGTAAGTGGTCGAATCACATCCGACTTGTGTTTATACTCCAGTCCACGCTTTGAGGACTTGGAGTTATTTCGTAAAATAGTCGGATCGAACTTACCTTAATTGGTTGATTTACTCCAACCTTCGGGGGTTGACTTAGTGAGTGATCGATCGTATCACGATCGCTTTTGATTCATGAATGTCCCATTGCTTGGTGGGGTTAATTTGGTTATCGGATGGTGGGTCTCATCCATTCCTCGTTACGTACTCCGTCCATGGAGTGTGAACGAGAATCATCAAATGAATGGTCGAACCACGTTTATTTTGTTTAGTTCAACTAGGAACTAACGTAATTGGCTAGCTCCAAACTCTGGGAACCTGCTCGAACATGTCAAAATTATTCAGTTTTGTAATATAACTAACATGTAATGTTATAACAAACACATATGTGAAGGAAGCAAAACTTTGTGCCAAACAGAAAGAAATGACATAATGTGTCATATTACATATTTGGAAGAAAAAAATGCTAAAGCAAATCTTGAAACTAAATACAACTAAATGGAAAAGAAATAAACTAAGTGAAATAGCGTCGTAAATGCTCGTTATTCCACACCCTTGGGAGTGTGATGCCATCAATAGTCGCTGGTTTGAAAGTTCCCTCTCCAAGCCTCTACTCAATGACATACCGTCCTTCCCAAGTCGGATTCATATGTGACGGGGTAGAAAAAAATCTGTTTCAAGACGATATCGCTTATTTTGAAGGTTCTAGGTTAGACTTTAGTGTTGTAGTATCGGGCGACTCGGTATCGATGCGCAGCTGCCCTCAAATCAGCTTCTTCGCACTTCTCATCTACAAAGTCTAGAGATTCCAAGAGTAGATCTTTATTCGCTCTGGGATTGTAGTAGGTCACTCGATGAGAAGGAGCTTCAAGCTCAATAGAAATAGCAGATTTGGAACCGTAAGCAAGGGCAAATGGAGTATGTCCAGTCACGGAATTGTGGGTGGTCCTATAGGCCCATAGTGCTATCTGGAATTCATCCATACACTTGCCTCTAGCCTTTTCCAGATGCTTCTTCGGAATGGATTTTATGATTTTATTCGCAACTTCAACTTGCCCATTCGCTTGAGGGTGAGCAACTGCTGCAAATCTCTTTTAAATACGATGGACGGCGGAAGTCTTTGAATTCAGCACTGTCGAATTGAGTCCCATTATTTATTACAATAGTTCATGGAAGACCAAAACGACACATAATGTTCCAAACGATGAAGTTGATTACTTTCTTGGTTATGATCATGGCTAAAGGTTCTGCTTCGGTCCATTTGGTGAAGTAATCAGCTGCGAGAATAGCGTACTTCACACCACCTTTAGAGATCGGTAAGGAACCAATAATATCTATAACCCACATAGCAAACGGCCACGGGCTAACAATTAATGTAATTTCTATTGGCAGAGCTCTTGGAACTTTTGCATATATCTGGCACTTGCTGCATCACCTTACATAATCAGCGGCATCTCGATTAACGGTCGGCCAATAATATCCATAACAGAGTATTTTCTTTGCCAGAGATTGCCACCTAGTGTGATTGCCACATTCCCCTTCATGAACTTCCTTTAGGACCCGTTATATTTCACCATAGGCGATACATCGGAGAAAGGGAATGGAAAAACCCTTTCTGTACATAAATCCTTCGTGTATGATAAATCATGAAGCTTTACGAAGGACTTGTCGCTTTTTATTCCTTTGTCCGGGAAAAAAAATCCCCATAGCAAATAGTCTGTAATCGGAGTCATCCACGACTCCTTCTCAGACTCCGTCCCTAGTACCCGGTCGATTTCCATCAGGTTTATGCTTGGAGCATTTAATACTTTGACTGGAACCAATCCCATCTGTTGTGCGTCCCCGATGCTAGCAAACTTCACAATTGAATCACCCTCTCTGTTTTGATCCCGAGGATTGTGTGTAATGTCATAGTACTCAAAGTCAGTCAACAACTCTTGGACTTGGGTAAGATATGGGGCAAGTCGTTGTCCTTTAGCTTGGTAATCTTCCTTGACATGGCATACTACCAATTGTGAGTTACAAAAGATTTCAAGAGACTTTATCCCCAGTTCACTGGTGAGTTTAAGTCCAGCAATCAGAGCCTTATACTCAGCTTCGTTGTTTGTTGTAGGAAAATCAAGCTTTAAAGCATAGCAAATTGGCTGATCTTTAGGAGTTACAAGCACAATTCCAGCTCCAGAACAATGATCATTGGACGCTCCATCCGTATATAACTTCCACCATATGGTAGGGGTTTCACTGATCTCTGGGAAATCATCTTGTACAGTAAATTCTACTATAAAATTTGCCAGTTCCTGACCGTGGATAGCCCTCTGAGGAAGATAAGTGATTTCGAATTGGCTAAGCTTGATATTCCACTTGAGTAACCTTCTAGACGTCTCGGGTCACTGCATGACCTGTCATAACGGCTGATCAGTGTAAACATTGATAGGGTGTACCTAGAAGTAAGGGCGGAGCTTTCGTGATGCAATCAGCAAGTAGTACGCCAGTTTCTCTATCTTTGAATAGTTCCCTCAGCTCTTGTCAATTGCTTGCTAAAATAATAGACCGGTCCCTGGATTTGATTCTCTTTGCGAAGCAACGCGACACTTATAGCGTGTACCAATACGGCTAAGTAGATATATAAATCTTCATGATCAACTAGCTTTAATAAGATGGGAAGTCTCTCTAAGTGGTTCACCAAAGCTTGAAATGCGTCCCTACAATCCTATGTCCATTCGAAATTCCTTTTTCCTCTCCTAATTAAGTCAAAAAAGGAATGCATTTTTCGATTGCTCTGGAAATAAATCGACTTAGGGCAGCAACCTTCCCATTCTGGCTCTGTACTTGTTTGATAGTCTTTGGCGCTTGGATATTGCGAATAGCTTGGATCTTCTTGGAATTAGCTTCAATTCCATGGGCATTAATGATGAAACCTAAGAACTTTCCCGATGTAACGCCAAAATAACACTTCAGAGGATTAATCTTCATCTTGTAATATCGAAGGATGTCGAACATTTCTGCCAGATCTTTAATGTGGTCGCTTGGCCATCATGACTTCAGGAGCATATCATCCACATGTACCTCCATCGTTTTTCCGATCTAATCTTAGACATTCTATTGACTAAGCGCTGGTAGGCCGCTCCTGTATTCTTTAGTCCAAATGGCATCACCACATAGCAATATAATCCAACATCAGTAATGAAACTGGTGTGCTCTTGATTGGGAATGTACATCGGGATTTGGTTATATCTTGAGTACAGATTCATGAAAGATAGCAATTCATGTCCCGTGGTTGAGTCTACCAGCTGGTAGATCCTTGGAAGGGGAAAGTTGTCTTTTAGGCATGCCTTGTTCAAGTTCGAGTAATCAATGCATGACTGTCATTTCACATTCGCATTTCTCACAAGTACAGGATTAGATACCCACTTAGGGTAGAGGACATCACGAATAAACCCATTGTTTTTTAGTCTATCCACCTCCTCTTTAAGAGCGGTAGATCTCTCCGGATCCATGCCACTTCTTTTTTATTTCACCGGGACATGCCTCGGGTCGATATTCAATGCATGGCTCGCAATGGCAGGCGAGATCCCACACATGTCAGAGTGAGTCCAAGCGAATACTTCGAGATTCACTCGGAGAAATCTAGCCAGTTCTTTCATCATCGGGGGGTTGAGCTGCGATCTGATCTTTAGGACCCGTGAGGGTCATCATGGCCGATTGTGATGTCAATCGTCAGCTCAACCGGTGCAGCCTTGGTCTCTTTGGGCTCCTCCTCGTCATCTCTCGGATCTATATCTCTATAGAACTGACTATGGCACCCGAGCCAAGGCTCAGGCGCTAGTTGTCAATCTTCGGTGGCTTAGACGCGGACTGACTTGTCCACACCCTTACCTTTCTCCTTCCGTTGAGCATCCCTCAACTCAGCTACATAATAGGCATGTCTGGTTGCCTGATCACCATGAACAACTCCAATACCATTATCTGTCAGGAACTTCAAAGTCAAATGCCATGGGGCAAGAGCTGCTCGGAACTCAGTAGGGCTGGTCGGCCCAGAAAAACGTTGTATGGAGAGTCAACATCCGAAACAACAAAAGGCAGAATCTGCACTCTCCTACGGTCACCTTCTCCCTACTCTACAGGTAATTCAACAAAACCAACAGCTTTAGTTGTAGCACCATTAAAGCCATAAATGCATGCTTTAGACAGTTTCAAGTCCTTGGCTTCCATCCTCACCTGATCGTAAGTCTTTTTGAAAATTATATTTACAGAACTTCCATACTCAATCAATATCCTTCTACTAAAGCGGGGCCGATCATGGCCGAAATGACCATTGGGTCGATCATTGGAGCCTCCACCTTGTTTGCATCTCTGTTTCTAAACACGGTATCATCTGCGATTGTACGTTGTTGTTATGCCGAAGCTCCATCTTTCGTACTTCAACAACATTCAAAAACCACATGCTTAATCGCGCTAGTGTAGTGCTCCATCTCATGCCAACTCTTATCAGCCGAATGTGGTCCTCCGACTATTGTATTGATTACCAATATTCCACCGGTTCGTGTAGGCTCCTCATCCTTATGTGATTCTTGTCTTAGGTTGGGGTCGGATGTCCCCTGCCCACCATCCTACGGGGTTTTTACAAACCACCGTAACTTTCTCTCTCGAATCAGTTTTTCGATGTTATCCTGGAGATGCCTGCATTCATTTGTGTTATGACTAATATTCGTGAAACCGACAATATTTTTCGGTTTGTTTCTGCTTCTTCGTTTTCGGAGGCGGCTTCGTAAATTGTATGGTATTGCAGGTAGGCAAATAGATATTCTCCAAGGATGTATTCAGAAGCGTGTAAGTGTCATACATCGGAATTCTAGGCTTTCCTTTTCCTGAATCCCTCTATCATTCTCGGCTCCTATCTCTGCCTTTCTTTTGTTGATGTGTTTGTTTTGGACATTCACTTGAACTTTTCCAAAGCTATCATCGGACTACTTTATTGCAACATTACTCTGTACTCCCTCTCCACTTGGTCCTGCAACATTCTTCTTCCCAGAGCATCTGGCTTCTTCTTTTCTCAAATACTGAGCCACCTTTCCATAAAAGCGCTTCAACATTGTGTGTGTCTTACTAGCTAACCAATTGCCAAAATCAAACTCTGGATCAATAACTCTTGTTACGACCGTCAATATTGTTTGGTCATTCGGATTACTGGTTTCTGTGATAGCTGTATCGAATCTCTCCAAGTAATCTTTCAACGATTCTCTCGGAGCCTGGATCACACTGGATAGTGACATCACATCTTTGGGGAAGTTGTGTGCTACGAAACTGCTCCACAAACCTTGTTGCTAAATCATCAAATCTAGAGATCGACCGTCGGGGTAACCTTGTAAACCAAATTGTTTCTATTCCAAAGAGAGTTATGGGAAAACATCTACACTTGGTTGCATCATCTTCTCATGCAGAATCCATCGGCCATTCATATCTCATGATGTGCTGCCTGGCTCGGTTTTTCCCTCGTAGGCAGGCATCGACGGCATGTTGAACCTCCTTGGATACTCTGCGTGTAGGACATTATTAGTGAACGGGGTATGGCTTCTCGAGATTCCCCAGTCATCATTGGTCAAGCCTTGGCTCTCTCTCACTAACTCTCTAACCATAGCTAACAAATCCAGTGTTTGGATAGTTGGTGCCAAGCGGTGGTCGTGTTCCACCTCAGGTGAATGGTCCGGTCAATGTCTACGGGTCGTTCCATGCCTTCTTGGTTAAACGTCTTCCCGATGTATATCTCGAAATTCACTTCATCATCATTCCTAGGAAGCAAACTGGTCAATATTTAATTGAACTCCATCATCCAAATCAGCCACAACAGCTCTGGCTCAAATCCCAGTGTGCATAGGTAAGTTCCCTCCACTAGAGGAGGGATCGGTACCTATCCATGTGGAGGGATCGGCACTGATTGGTCCGAGTAGACCAGGATGGTCTGCTTGTTGACTCCTAGAAGTTTCTATGCGATATTCGTCTATTATGCGACGCATGTGCCTATGATACTCGTCCGATGAACTAGAACTCTCTGATGCTGAGTAGGGGTAGGGTCCCTCTTAACTTTCCCTCGTTGTTGCAGACCGAGTTGGTTCATTAGGTTGATATTGGCTTGAATCTGTTGATTTAGTTATCGATGTTTGTCCACTAGCTCTCTCATCAGATTCTAGAATTCGGCTCTTGTAATGGAATCGGCTGGATTCTGGACTTCAATTGGATCATCATTCACATCCATTGGTTGACTGCTCGAGACTCCTTGCTGGATGCTAGCATTCTCATTTCCTTTTGCGTTTTGAGAATTAGATTTAGTATTCCTCACTATTTTTGGCAGCTTCGTTTGGATTTTTTCAAATCTGAATAGAACGAGAAAACTTTCTAAAAATAACTACGGATCTCCTTCGGGGGATTTATGCGATCCAATAGCAACAAAAGGATCTTAATAAGCTAAGAATCAAGGTTCTCAGTGAAAGCACCAAAATTTTGCACCAAAAATTGGTACAACCACACAATAGAAATTTTGAAGAGAAATAAATGAAGAATATAAAATGGAAACAGGGCAAGAAAATAGTAGCAAATTGAGAGAATAACACACACAACGATTTATAATGGTTCGGCATTGTTTGCCTACGTCCACTTTGAATAGATTGCTTTATTAATCACTTTATAAACTGAGTACAATAGGGATCGGATGAAAATCCTTAGTTACAAAAGAATAGAAAGCAACTAGCAACGTAAAGGTCCCGAAAATGAACAACCAAGCATGTATTTATAGATGTAGAAGACCAAATATCTCCTTGAAAATTCGGCAGAAGGACCTTCATAACAATATGGACCCACAAGAGGGATTGCATGGCCCAATTCCTAAAGGAGAGGGATCGGTACCAATCCCTACTTTGGTGAAATTTTGGGGTATGATCCCTATGGTAGCTCCTCCATACATAAATATTCTTATCCTCCAAATATCATGTTAATTGGATCAGTAACACTCGAGTTATTGCTTGATCTTTGCTTCAATATAGTTTGCTTGCTGGTTTCTGCCGATCCCTTCCAATAGAAGTATACCGATCCCTCCAACTTCATCTCATTGAGGTGTGATCCCTAGGGTAGGGTCCCTAGGGTCCCCATGTCCTGCTCACAAAATTTCATATGCATTGGACTTGTAGATCTTGAGATATTAATTGTTTTCTATAGGAATGCTCTCACATCTTGAAACATGTCAATCCCTATTATTTGAGCTAATTTATGTTGATCCCTCCTATATGTTGAACCATATGTCATGCTTCGAGCATTCTGCCTTACATACCTATCAAGTCCATTCAACCTTAACTTCATATTACCATCTGTACTTGACTTCTCGACCCCACAATCATCACTTTGGAGTCATCGGCCTTGATAGCAGTCGAATCTAACTTGTGCAATTAGTTCAATATATCCGGGTTAAAATGTCGGATAACACGGATAGACCTGCAATTTCATAAGGTTCGGTAGCTAAGCCCATGACTTTCATTAACGAGATGTAAACCTTCTCGAATGTTAGGGAGGTAAGAGATATACCTTTATCGGATTGACCTTCGATTTAGATCGTAGTTCCGCCTTCAAGAATCGAAGATAGCTTAAAAGACTTGTGCATATCATGTTGATCTGGATTGTAGCATGTATCCTTTTCAAGGACATGAGAAGCTGAGGCACTTGTTGCCTGACTTGTAAGAGGGTCTTGGGAGTCAGACCCAGAGTTTTCACCGCCATCTATCTTCCACTCAGTGGTTGCTGGGCCACGAAATAGACTAAGCTGAGCAGCTTTGAGTCCATCAGGCTCTTCATCGTGCAAGATTTCATGCATGGGTTACTCCTCATCAACCTCAGCACGAACAAGGGATTTCCTCTTCAGCTCCACGATATAGTCCCAAGCCTCGACTAACGACTCAGGGTATCCCTCTCTGAGGAATCAAAGATTGTGGTTAAGGAGGATACTTGCATTGTAATACAACAGGGGATCAAAATCATCCTTTATCTCTATCCTACCGGCCTCCTTAGCCTCTTCTTCGAGTGTCTATATTTGCTTAAGTTGTTTTTCAGCCTCCTCATAAGTCATGCGAGCCTCAACGATTTTCTTGCAATATTCTTGAGACTCTTGTTGAGCTTTAACCTTCTCTTTATTCTCCCTTTCAAGCTCCTTCCCAAGCTATTGAATACGGAGAGCCAAATCGTTGTTATCTTTTTTCAGAGCATCCTTGTCTTTCTGCAAAGCATCCTTCTCGAGAGCTAAAGTACCATTGCAATGAACTACAGCATCCAGTTCAATTTGGTTCTCTTTCTTTATACGCTCAGCTAATTCAGAAGATTCGTTGGCTCTCTTCTCGAGGTTAACTAGCTTTGTGTTCAACCCCTTAACTTCCTTTTCCAGGTGTTTAATGGTTTATTTATCGTGGACCGCCTCGAGAGTTAGGCAATCGATCTCATGATTCCTTTTCATTGACACTCCAGAGATTCGCTTAGCCATATGTAGAATTGTGCTATGCAGGTCATAGACATCACTGGCATAAGAAAGCACTGTGTCCTTGGCATCTGAAGGAATCAGGTGCATAGCAAGAACGAATTTGAACTTATCGAAGCATATCTTTTGGAATGTAGCCTTAAGTGCAGCCATCCTTTCTGTAGCAGTAGCACCAAGCGCTGTTGGATGTTTAACTGGAGCTGTTGAAGCTACGAGGGTCTGTTTCCATGCCTATGAAATGATGTATCAAGGCTTCCTTCATCGGACCGACGTTTAGAGGATGGTAGGGTGTCGGAAGAACCCGAATGTTGCTCGGGTACTGTAGCCGAAGTGGGTGCGTGAGATAATGACTTGTCGCCAATATATACAGCGGGATGTGGATCGACGTCCTTGTGATGAAAAGACTAAGACTTCGACTTATGTCTAGACGACGAGTCCTTGGACTGGTAGCTCCTGTCCCGATCATCCCCTTTGTCACAACCTTCCCTCTCTTGGCCAGATTGCCGGCCAGAGTCCGGACCACGACTGGGCTCAAAATAAGAAGGCTAGGAGCATGATGACTTCTTAAGCGATCGAAGTTACGAGAGCGCCCTATGTAACCTAAAAATAAAAAATGGATGTATCGACATCATTAGAATTAAAGATGGATAGGTGATGTGTAGTGCAGTGCACGTGGATATGAGTGTCCTAGTTTCCTCCCAACGGACCAGGTGATGGAGCTTTGCTAGCCGGAGTGACCTCTCCCATGCTAGTGGGAGGAATGTTAGCACCAATTCTGATAGGAGAATCAAACTCCTCAAGGCTCATATTGGCAAAACCATAGCTCCTGACATCCCCCGGTATCGGGATGTTCGCCAGTCCCTCGAAAATACCTTCCGAAGACATGGAAGGGAACTAATGAATGGAGGTAGTGGTTGGCTTGGGTTGCTTGACATTTTTCCCTTTGTGAAGCTCGTAGACGAGCTTCTTCCCTTTTCTCTCCTTTGAAGCAAAAAGCTGTGTGTCTTGAGATGATCCGACTACAGGCTCTTGGCTTGAACCTACGTCATCGCAACCAGGCTCATTAGCGTCACCCCTTATTTTTCCTCTTCGGCATCATCTTGAGCCTCCACAACTGGGGGCACGACAGGATTAACATTACCACCTCCCTGCTGAGCAGCACCTCTTCCTCTTATCACTTCATCCTCGGCATTTCCTGATAACTCGGTGCTACGGCCCTCTTCAAGCAAGCCAAAAGCAAAAAGGTGCTCGTTGGTAATAAGGATTTTAACATCTCTAGCTTCCACTAGTATATTCCTGAGCTCTGAAACCGCCTCTGAACACATATTACAACTGGGTCGTAGATAGTTACTTGCAAGATTCAAAGAATTATTTAGTTCAAGCTATGGCTTGAATAAATGCACCCAAGATTGAGTTCGAAATGACACTTATATCCTTTCGGCCATTGTCCTACGAAACCAGGTAGGCAACGCACATAAAACCATTCGTTCTTAAAAGCACTCAATGTATTCCAAGCATCAGTTACGACCTGACGGTTACCGATTGACTCAAGAAAAGTGTATGAGAGGCTCCCTTTTAGTCGCTTGAAATTGTAAATGAATCTAATGTCCTCTGGGGTTAGTTCACGATATAAGAACTCAAGAAATATCATATATGCAATGCAAAAATGCGTAGCCGTTTGGATGCAACTAGATCGGAGCCAATTTCAAATAATGCAGCATCTTCCAAATGAATGATTAAAAGGCGGAATGCATCCTGCCAAACACATATACTTGTTAAAGGCAATGTACCCTTTCGGAGGCAAGTGATCACTATCATTACAAGATGGGGTTCGTACATCCTCATACGGGACTCCGTGCTTAATACAAATTTTGTAAAAGGAAGCCTCGTCGACACTCAAAGCCATGGAATCTTCAGGATCCTCCAAAAAGATGCCATCTTCCAGAGTGTTAGGGCTGTCTCATTTTTTGCTTCTAGACTTGGAGGGATTTCGGGAACTCGATGCTAGCTTTCAGGTTGTTATGATTGTTGACAAGGAGAATAGCGAGCAAAAACTATTGCAGAGACTACAGCATCAGACACATCATGCATAACAACTTGCACAGTAGCCATAGCAGCCGAATGCTCTGAGTGTTTGGAACACATAGCTATCAAAATCAATAGATAGTCATTGTTAGATGAAGAAACCTATTCCCCCCCATATAAATTGTAAACTAGTGCAGTGTGGTGCAGTGTTGTGCAGTGATAAACAAGTTAGGATTAAACAACAACTGTAATGAGACCTGGAATTTGACAGGAGTGACCGTCATCACTGACCGTCCCAACCGGCTTTCATGTCAATGGTTATTGATTTCACATAAACTCTAGGATCAGTTAGCGGTATACAGGAGTACGACATTCATATCCAAGTTCATACAGGCATATGCGTTTGTTTACAAGTTCAAGTTCCAGCCCAGAATCCATGCGCTCAAGTCAAATGTGTTCAAGTTTTAAGTCATGTTCGAGTTCAAGATCATATGAAAGTTCACTAGTCCCAGTGTTCAAGTTCAAGTGTGCTCAAATCAAGCCAAATTTACCTAAGTCCTGTATAGGCAAGGGATCAAAACTGATCCTATTGCTTAGGTGAACTAATTTAAGCATATTCAGACTCAATTCGATCACCTCTAGCATGCCTATACCGATCCTAACAGAACCGATCCCTCCATCTTCTTCATTATCTCAACCACACCGATCCCTACCATGTTGATACCCTAGAGTTCGCCACTCCACTTTGTCTTCTATAACTTAGCACTAAACCCTTCGCTAATCCCTGCTCCATTTTGCCTCTCCTATATCCATATTGACCCACTCCTACACAACCACAAACGCAAATGAACCTCGTCGCTATCACTATAACCAAATTCACCCTCTCCAAGTCATGATTCAAACTTTACTCTCACTCACAAGCTAATAGGGATTAAGAATCCACCTTTAGCGCAAATGAATCAAGCATGAATCGGGGTTCGAAATTAGTTGCAGCCCAGGGCTTGAACTTGAGTTCGATCCAAATAAAAATCAATGGGATTAGGTTGGAGTTTGATGGGAGAAGGGGCGGGGCGAGGTGGAGGATGAGATGATGGTCAACATAGTGATGGTTTGTTGAAGAGATTGTTGGATTGCTCGAGCTTGAGCTCGTTAATGGCAGATGTGAGAAGAAAAGGGGGATCGGGTCGGTTGCAAGATAAATAAAGAAGTGGAAAGAAGAAAAGTTAAGTCATTAGCTATATATGGTTGCGGCCTACTTCCTAAAATCCCAAAGCGGCTAAGTCAGCAAAGGGACCAGTACCGATCCCCCAACTTAGGGGATTGGTACCGAACCCATATTCAAAAAAATGCAAATGATTGAACACTCGCATTTGAAATCTAATGGAAACTGACAACGACCCATAAACATGTGAACATGCCTAGGAGCCAATGACAAAATATGTACATAAATGAACGTGTACTTGTACATACTCAACATTTGATTTCTTGACTCGATAGAAATTGAATTATTAATTGAGAACTCCTAAGGGAGAAGACCAGTTCAAATAACCGACGCCTACTAACTTGATCGACAAGCTCAATGGAACTGAGCTTAGACAAAGACAAAGGATTACATTCCAGATTTATACTAACTAATATCGATCAAGCGTCACTGTGAATAGAGAGAGATATGAATCTTTGGAGGGACAACTCGACGGAAGGGTAATGACGGTTCAGGAAACTGAATGGAATCCTTTATGATGATTCTAACTTGCTTCAACTTAAATCACATCATGTTTGAAACAAGACGTGCTTTGGGGGCAAGTGTTATCTGACATTTTGACCCGGCTATGTCCAGATTGATTGGACAAGTTAGACTTGATGGTAGACAAGGCAAGTAGCCCAGAGGAATGACCACAAAGTCTGGAGATCATGCATAGAAAATGGTATGAAGCAACGATCAAGCAAGACTAAGAGATAGGCTCTCTGGAATGTTCTAAGTATGGATTAGTGTCTCCCGTAGGTAGGGGATCGGTATCTATCCCTTTCCCCATGTAGGAGATCGGATCAGATAATTTTGGCTATGAACAACTTAAACCAACAGTTCAACCCAACAGAAATCAATCGGTATCTCCACAAAACATGTAGGCGACTATGCAAAACAACTTTGGAAACACGAAGCTACAATGGAGGGGGACCAACAAGAAGGATCTCATGGGCCTACGTGGCCATCTTGAGCGATCGGCCCCAATCGTTCATACTTTGGAGTTTGGCCACGAAACTTTTTAGGCGACCTCATCTACATCGTGAGATTCTGTCGGCGAAGTTTCAGGGAGATATTCGATCGTCTACATCTATAAACATTGAGTTCATTGTTCATTCTTAGGATCTTTACGCTACTTTTTTACGTCAACTCTATTGTAAATAAGGATCTATTATGATCTGATTCCTCTGTAACCAGAAAAGAAAATATTTAATAAAGCAATTCCCTTAAGTGGACATAGGCAATCAACGCCGAACCACTATAAATTTATTTGTTCATGTTTCTGCTTGTTTACTCTTTGTTTTAAGTTTAATTCTTTACTTTATTCTCTACTTTCAATCTATTGGATGTTTGTACCAACTTTTGGAGCAAACAATATATATATATATATCAATTAACACTTAATCAATTATTTATCAAATAAACTATTTATTTAATTAAATATTTTGAAAATTTTATTAAGTTTACCATAAGAAATTTTAAGATAAATTTTCAACTATAACATTCATAATTATATACATATAACAATGTAGACATATGCAGATAAAGTGCTTAGTCGTTCTATGGTGATAGAGGTGCAAAAGGTTATATCAAGGATATTGCAAAAAAATCGTAGGTGCAAAAAGCTTCATTAGATATAAAACTAAATGTTCAAAGTTAATTTATTCACATTCTCACATTGTTTGTATATGAAAAGGAAACATAGTTTAATCTTATATAACAAAATCAAAAAATATCATGATTTATGCAGATTAGATTTGGTGACTACAATTTTTCCTAACTTATATTGAGCATTTATGCCTTAAAATTAGGTTTTTACCCTAACTTTGTTGATTTAGTTTAAAAGAGAACTGGTCAGATCAACCGTTTTATATTAATATTGCTAAAGCAGATGCTAAAAAGCTTTGGTTTAACGGATGTAGAGGAGAATAGTGGGGTTTAAAGTGAATATATTGTTTGATAGCGCTAAATTGAAACAGTGTAGCAGTCGAAGAGCACTATGCGCTATAGCAGGGATTTTGTGCTACTTTAGCATGGCTTTAACTACACGGATGTAAAGACACACACAAATATTATATATATATATATATATATATATATATATATATATCTGTGTGTGTATGTATGTATGTATATACAATTAACTTTTAATTAATAATATATTTGATTAATCAAATTAAGTAAATATTTATAAATTTTCAAAATGTATTAAATAAATTTCTCAAAACCGTTTTGAAATTTTTTAATTTATCTTATAATATTAATAAAATTTCCTTTTGTATTTTCAAAATAACATTGAAATTTAAGATACATTTTAAATTTTCAAATCTTAATTTGGATATTTGCCTAAGGCCCAAAATAAATTTGAGTCTTACATTTGGGCCAATCTTTTGGACTTACTCCACCCATTGGGCCATGCTAGTAACCAGGGAGGGGAGAATACTTTTTATCCTACCTAGCCTAGACACTACTATTCTATACATCCATCATATAGAAAAGTTTATTGGTTGGCCCTAAATGTTGACTAATTAGATTGCATAGACTATACAGACTCTGATACAATTGATGGAACTGGCTCGTTTAGCAGCAGTTGAAAATTTCAAAGAAAATTACTATTTGGATCTGAATGATTATATCTTATACATTCATAATATAACATGATAACATAAGATATACATCACACTTAAAATTCATTATAAGCATAATGTGTGTATGTGTGCGTGAGATTCAGTTAGGTGTTTATAAAATATTATTTAGACATGTAAAAGATTATATTATTATTTATGGGGTATAAATTAATAGATCATAGATATGACATGTGTGAAATTAATTAGGATTGTTGTTTTATCACCATTTGGTATTTGAACGATCACATGAACATATAAGGTATAAATTTCAAAGGAATACATATATATGACATGATAACGTAATAATATATAAACATGTGATAACTATATATATATACACACACATATAGATATCGAGATTTATATATATGGTATATACATATATGTTATACTTACATATGCATATGATAAATTCATATGCATATCAAGAACATATATGCTTAACTAAATATATACGTTAATAACATATGTATATGGTTTGTATACACAAATAATAATACCACATATATATAGTTTAGATATATATGTTATATTGTCATTTATATGTTTATATATGTGTGTGTGTGCGCGCGCGTGTGTATCTACTGCTAATAATGAAAGTCCAATCAATAGGAATTCCACTATGTCCTTTTGAATTCTGAAAATACCCTATATAACATCCCCTTTCTGATCACTCATCAACATGATACACTATGGATTTATAATATGCACTACCATCCCCTTCGTGACCACCTACCAATGGAATTTCACTATCAATTTGTGACCACTGCCAACAAGACTGCTTGAAATAAGGTGTTTGTGATCACAAAAGGTATTTTTACTTATAACACACATAATAGAAACCCTATTACTGCAATAAAATTGGTTATCCACATTAAATATTTATTAATTAAAAAGTAAATATCTGTATTATTGGATGCACATAGGTGAGTGCATTTATACCGGTAGGAATATTATATAAATAAAATTAACTGTGTATATGTAACAACCCCCACTCGGAGGCCCAAAACTAATGGCTACAGATGCTGCAGTCATCCATAGTTATTAATCCTCGGCGACCAAATATGGTAATGTTAGATACATTGATATAACAGAAACACATGGATATGGAAAAAATTTAAAATCAACAAACAACTTTCTAATTCCATTTCAAAGCATTTCAAATTCATTACATAATCCCAATACGAGGACCACGTTCAGAGAAAATATAATTATTACAACATACACCAAGAGCGACATATGAAGATGTCCCCTTGGATGATCAGAGTATATAACTAGGCAATTAAACAACTTTGCCTTTACAACAAAACACAGCGGAGTCAAAATAGAAAAGAACTCTAAATAGCTATCATGCCTCCCACACGTCTCCGAAAGCTTATTCGTCTAAAGAGCTACCTGAAAGCCTCAACTCTCAAACTACTCAAAATCAATTGAGCACCCGAGAGCTTAAGGAGAAAACATAAACTTTGAGTCAGACATAAAGCCTGGTATGAATAATCATCTACCATCTCAAACCATTTAGATATCTAGTAAAACCATGCCGCTTGGTGGAACGGGTTTTCCCCTCACCGGTATCTTATTCAAAAAATTTATAAAACCATATACTATGCTCCTACATCCACAATGGTTAAAACATAGCAATTCAAAATATTATGATGATATGCAAGCAAGTAAATCAATTCTGGTATACTCATCCCCATTCATTTTTGACTGTCTATCTCGGTTATAGTTTCTAGGGTCACTATTAACCTAGTAGTTTTCATGGGCTAACTAATAACATGTTTAATACTTATGGACTCCCTGTCCGATTTCATAGTTTTCATGGGATCACTAAGAACCATTGGCCCCTACCAATAACTTCATTGTTTCATGGGTTCTCCCTGAACCTATTGGTATCTCCAATAACTTCCCTCTTATCATAGTTTTCATGGGTTGACTATGAACCTATTGACTCATGTCAATAACTTAATCTGGGTATAGTTTTCATGGGTTCACTACAAACCTATTGGCCCCTGCCAATACTCTTTTTGATCATAGTTTTCATGGGTTTACTATGAATCTATTGGCCCCTGCTAATAACTTATTCTAAGCATAGTTTTCATGGGATTACTATGAAACTGTCTATCTGAAAACTTCTTTAACTAGTATTTAGGCATCCAATATTCTGGTCTACCTGACCTCATGGATGCAATTATACTCATTCAGGAGTTAACTCAATTTATATTCACTACTGGGTCAACCTAGCTGGTTATTCTGCCCTTTTTCCCCAAATTACAGTTATGGTGCCATATTAAAGTGAATATGTAAACTAGAAGAAGCAAACATATTAACATAATAATCACCAACATCTGTGGTTTAATATCCTTGAAATCATTATCATATAAAACATGGTTAATCCCTTTAACCTATTATTTTATCAAGGAAAACTTCTTCAAAAAATCCAATTTAAAAGCATTTAAAAGCTCTTCTATAATGCTATGGTTTTTACCTTTAAAAATCGAGATGGGTTCTTTGTTTTGAAAACTAAGGCTTTCGAAACTTTTAATCTTTAATTTTGAAACCATTGGAAAACTTCCTTTCGAAAGCATTCAAATCTTCTTTTCAAAACACTAGTCACCTTCCTATCGAAACACTTTAAAACCTTTCTTTTGAAACCTTTCGAATGTATTAAAGTAATACCATTCAATTATAGAAGCATATCTTCGAAACCATTTGAAAGTACCCCTTTCGAAACCATTGGATTTAATTTAAAACATATCTTATTGGGTCTAAGTGAATACAAGCGGAAGTACCCCTTTCAAAACCATTAAAAAGAGTTTAGGGAAAAACAGATGGCTTCGGCACTATCCTTTCAAAAGATTAGAACATTTAAGTAAAACATTTGTAGGTTAGCTTTGAAACCCCCTTTCAAAGCCATTCCCTTCGAAACCCTTAACCCTTTCGAAAGCTTTAGAAAGTGGCTTAGTAGCGGTTTTAAACAAAAGCTACCTTTCTAATTGGTTGATGACTTCAATCCATTCGAAAGGCATAGGGAGGGAAGAAGGGTTTCGACTTGATCGAAACTACCCTTTTTGAAAGCATTGATTTTAAAACTAAGCAACTCATTCGGAAGCTACAATTTAAACAAGAGGCGGTAACCCCTTTCGAAAGCAATTTAAAAAGACCCCTTCGAAAGCATATGTTTCGAATCCTTCGAAAGCATTTAGTAAAATGGGCAAGCGCATTTCTTTGGAAAATAAAACAAAGGTTTCGACCCCATCGAAAGCTATGTTTCAACACCATGTCTTTCGCCCTTATCCAATCCATTACGTACCAACATTGTGATACCATGTGTATTGGTTTTGGCTTAGTTGTTTCCAACCTGGTAGGTTTCGACTTGGTTGAAGGCGGAAGCATAGGGTCGAAAGGTGGCTTCTAAAAGAGGCGAAACTTATTTTCTGAATAAATTCTGATTTAATGCCATTTAAAGTAAATACTTTATAACTAACCTACATATTTGTAAACATTTGATTGATTACCATAACTTTTCAAATTCTTTACAAAAATAACTGCCGCATAATTTCAGATCTAAACAAGGATTAATTTAACAAATAAGCCCTTCAGTTAAGCAAAACTAATAAAACAATTAAATCCTTCATCTAAAATAATTTTATTTCCATAGTAAATTACTTAGGAAAAATCCCCAAAAATCATAGAAATTCAATTTCAATATGTTATCTAACATATAAAAATTTCAGACCCAAATTCCTCATAAAATAACCGAAATTAATTTCTAAACCCAATTATTCATATTTTCCTTTGAAAATTCATAATAAATTTTCCATAGCTTGGAAAATTATAAAAATTAAAAACCATCTCCAAAATCATATTTTACATAACATATAATTTCCTCATGGCATTCGAAATTAAATTTAAATGATTTTACCCTTAAAACCTTGTATAAACAATTATCAAACAATCTTGTTTGAATCAAACATACCATAAAATCCAAGCATATCATCAATCAAAATCATCATAACGATTTTAATCTTAAACCCGAAAATCAAATGATCATAAAAAAAATAGAGATGGTTTTGATTGTTATTCACCTTGATTAGGATAAGGATTTTGAGATTTGATTGAGATTAATTCCCCTTGCTTAAATCCTTGTCTTTAATTTGATTTCCTCCTCCTTTCTCCTAAGTAATGGTCGGCTTCTCTTTCTCTTGTTTACGTTTTATGTTTTGAGAAAAATGAACGTGAAATGAAAGGAAACAAGAATATTAAGGGTATGGGATTATGGTGCGACTATTTCCTAATAAGCCCTTGTGTTAATTAATTGACATATAAACCCATTTATAAGCCCATTTGTTTAATTAAGCTCGGCCTCTAGTTTATTTTCAAATCTCAATTCCCCTTATCACTCTAAGATTTACATTATTCTATTTAATTTATCTAATTAAATCTCCTGAATAATGTTATTAAAAATTGGGGGTGTTACAGTATATTTAAAAATTTCATGACCTGGTTAAGCATATATATTTGAATTAAAATTGATACTTGAAAATTTTCTACATTAAAATCCAATTTGACTTAACCAAAGATATTCTAAATTCAATTTGTAAATCAAAAGACCAATTTAAAATATCTTAGATTAAAAATATTAATACAAAAATCTATAAAGTTGAATTATAAAAATAAGTTGATTTTTGAAATATACGTATGTATGTATGTGTGTATGTGTTTATATATGTATATATTGTTCATTTGCGTTTGCAATTATTGATAATTTGAAAGAAATCAAAGCTTACGTCTAAATTTAAATCATTAAATAAATCATATAAACATGTGTTAGGCAATACAAATATATATACGAGGGATGGTGATATATTCTAAATAAGAAGAAGAAATACCTTAATAGATTCAGCCCTTTGTAACAACTTGACTTGTGAATAGCCTTCTACATTGCTTGAATCACCACTTGATGTTGCTAGGATTGAATGAACACTTTGTTTTAATTTTATTTGATAGTATTAGGCTGAAAATGAGATCGGCCATAGGGGAGGGGTAAGCTTGGAATGGCTGACCTAAAGATGGAGGATGAAGGAAATGATGGATTTTGAAGGCATGGTATTTACATAGAAATGAAAAGACCTTCCACCTTCCTCTCTTACAATCTCCTAATTAACTCTTAATTAAATATGGATCTAATATCCATACTCCTTCTCTTTCCTTGTTTAGCCGGTCATACATGGTCTCTTACATGGACCAAATGTCCCAAAGCCTGTTAAGTAACTAAATATATTTAAAGCATGTTTAAATATATATCGATATCGTATATCGATACGTGCATATATACATCCGAATAAATGCTAATAGCACCTAGAATTTTTTTTATGATCTATCACACTTGCTAATAACACTTCAAATATATAATTAATATTAATTAATTTAATTAAACTACAACACTTTATAAATTAAATAAAATATATGGTATTTTATAGAATTCACAGATACGGTTGTATGACTCAGATTTACATAGTATATTTATTTGTTCGATCTAAAGTTCTTACGAAGGAGATACGAGCGAAATAAGTTTCAATTTTTGGTTAGGCTTTGGGCTTAAATTGGATATTTGAATTTGAATTTTTAAGAGATGCTTCCCTTCAATTATAAATAGGCCTAGAACGGTAACTTTAACTTCTTTTAAAATCATTTCTTCTTCACTGTTAAAACTTCTCTTCTTTCCCACTTCCACTACCAAATTTCAAAACCCAATATTTCACTTAGTTCATAATGAAACTCAATGAAACTAGCGGTAAATAGAAGGGGATGATGAAGACTAAATCCGGGATAATAAGTAGGACAAAACTCTAAAGTTCAAGCATGTAGTAGTCCGGACAGCAAGCAATTTCAGGATTTGGACTTCATTTTTGGTGATTGGATCATCTCAATTAAGTTATTAAATCATTGATAGGGTCTGATTAGGTAGAATAACTAACTAATAAATGGATTTTAATGATTAAATTAGATTAAAATGAGTTAATGAAATTTACAATAAGTATAGTTAGTCAAATTAAAGATAACCTAACATATATTGAATTTAACGAGTATAAATTGATGAATTCATGTCAAGGACTAATATAATGATGAATAAACCATGTATAAATAAGTTCTAATGAAGTATAATCAAAATATAATGAAGTATGATTGAACGTAATGAAATAAAGGAAGATAATAACGATCAAAAGTGTGGCGATCTTGTCGAACACTTCGTCTTCCAATATCAAAAAAATTTGAAATATAAGTAATGTTATAAATATGATTTTATAAACTTGTTAGATACTAATTAACTAATAGATGATGATAAGAAACTTGTTTTGAAAATTATTTACAAAAATATACTCTTTGGAAAAATATCGATAATGTGACCGAAAATTATTTTATTGATAAACAGCTTTTTAATCGTCGGAAGTTGTTCGGATTTTTTTCACATATACTTATTTGCTTAGGAAATCAATAAAATGAAATAAAAACTCGTTACACTTATGGAAATAAACATTTTGGATTGTGTCATGGGAGATGTCATCAAAGATATTTTAAAATGAGCTTAAATGGAAATAATTAAGTGTTAAGAGATGATAAAGGAGAAGTGATGGCAGTTCAGCCCTACATGACATGAAAGGGGGGGTCAGAACAAGCTTAGGCAATATCATCTTGAGCCTATATAAGGAGAGTGATACCCTTGTATGATATTCACAAATTCACAAAGAAAAAAGTTATCATAAATCCATGTCTTCTTCTTCTTCTCTAAATTCCTAAAGCGTTATATTTGCAAAACTCATCAAATCAACTCAAATTTGGAGTGAAGCCTTACTACCACATCACAACAACTTCTACCTTGTTAGACTATGGAAAAGCAAAGCCAAAATATCACTCTCTTATTAGGCCGTGAGTGATTTGTGAAGGGAGAAGGAAAAAGCAATGTGAAACAAGGAAAGGAGGAGGTTGCTAGGTTGGGTTTGGACTTGGGTTCTTGGATCATGGTGGTTTGTTGGAAAAAATGTGATCTAAATCACCGCTTTGATTGAAAATATAACCCATATTTACTTGTGTTTGATTTTCTTAAAGTTGTTTGAGATGATTTGTACATATGTTGAAAACATCAGTTTTAATTCTTGCTTTGAAAGCAAGTGGCATATGTACGGACTTGAACCAGTTTGAATGGACTTGAATGGAGTTATATGACATGTACAATGGCCTTGGAACAAATCATATAGGTTGTATTTGAACATAGGTTTGAATATGACTTCGATTTGAAAGTGCCCTTATAGCGATGGTCACTATCGATGCACTTTGGAATTGCCTTGTTTTTTTATGATTTCTATGGAACTTTGTAAAGAGATCCTTAGGGATTTCCTGCCATATTTGTAATGTTATATGTATGTTTGTTGCCATAAAAATTTTGGACAGTAAAAAATTAAGTAACATCTCGAAAAGTGGCCAAAACTTCACTTGTGCAAAATTGTCCCGTTTAGGGTTGATTTTTGGATTTTAAAGGTTTGAAAAGATATTTAAATTTAAGTATTTTGTTTCATTCTTTTTACAAGTGTTTACTAACTATTATTAGAGTATTTTAAAAGTGGTTAGAGGTTCTTATGAATATTTAAAGAAGAGGTTTTTATAAGGAAAACTTGTTTTTAAAGTTTTAAAGATTTTATAAACTTGTCATTTTAAAGTAATATTTTAGATAAATATTTTAAAACCTATTATAAGTATTTTAAAAAGTATAAACAAATGTTTTCAAAAAGTGGTGAGAATTGCTCAGTGGCTAAATCATTTTGTTATGTGATTACTTATAGCAATCAACTATGCTTAACACTAAAAGCCGAGCTAGGTAGACTTCTCTATTTGTGAGAGTTAAGATTGATGTTCGAGTAAGGACGAAACAATAGAGCTTTAACGTACCGACTTCCTTCTTGACCAAGGGATAGTTAAGTTGGAATGTCAGAAATGTGTTAATCTTGTTGATTTCTTACCTGTTTATGGACATCATTAATACTATATTTAATACTAAAAGCCGACGAGTAAACTTTTCTATTTGTGAGACTCAAGAATGAAGTGCCTAGGCAAGGCTTTGATATGCAACCAGTGCTCTAACTTAACTGGCTTCATTCCTAGATGAGGAATAGTTAAGTTGAAATGTCGGAAATGTGTTATGTATACAAACATTGATTTGTATAACAGACGTTTTAACTGGATATCGATTAGTTGACTATCGATCTTAACCTATTATAATTTAAGAAGTAATCGAAAGGCTTTGAGATTTCATACCAATGAGAACCCCTGGAAAGGAGTATTGGTATGAAATGTTTTTGGCTTTTGCTTACTTTTGAAAGAACTGAAATTGAGTTAACTGGAAATTCATCGATTAGTTTTGAAGAGTCCGGGATCGGTAGGTGTTTTACTTACCAAATACCACTTCAAAACTAGTATACGGTTTCTATGTTTTGGGTTGAAAAATGGAATCTATGTAGAGATTTGTGATCTATTCAAGATGCTTAAATCGATGTAGTGATTCATGATCTATTCGAGATATGGGAATCCATTTGGGGATTCGTGTTATGTTCGAGTGATGAAAACTCACATAAAGGATGCCGAATGTAAACTCGACATCAGAAATGACTAAAAATAGAGTAGGCCTCATAGCCTGGGGTTTAGCTAACCCACGATAGGATATATCAACTCCATATCTAGATTATGCTTATCAATGTTGCTAGCAAGAGTTGACGATATTTGGGATCATGTGTTCGGGCGTGGACTGGCTATGTTTACCTAAAGGTATAATTTATCTAGAGATATATATCGCTCGGAGGTAGTTTCTGACCCTTGTGTAGAAGATTGGATTCGGCGTCGAACGAAGAGATCTCCATAGAAAAATCCATTATGCGAACGTACCTTTGTGATTTTGAATGTAACCAAAATATGTAGTGGTGTGACCAATGTAAGCATCCCAGCTATTTGATATGATTTATATTCTACACTCTACACATTATCTATCATATCACTACATTAAACTTAACGAATGGTTAGTTTCTTTTGAGGGGAAAACCATTATGTGAATTCGTATGGTCTCAATAGTTATTGTTACATGTTGCATGTACCTTGAGTTCTCTCATACTAGACTTAAGTCTAACGCTTGGTTTTTGTTTTTCCTAAATTCTTCGCGTACTCCTTCGAGTAGGCTGAATATAATAGGTTTTACCTTAGGATGCTTTAGAGTTCAAAAGACGAGTTAGAGGCTTCCATTATCTATTTATTTCTATTTCGGTTGTTTCGTATTAGCTATGTATATATTAGCATTGTGAGGACAAGCAGTTATAACTATCCAAGCTGATCATAGTACTTAGGTTTTATAACTACGAAATTCCTATGTTCAGAGTAACCCTTTGTATTATTCTTTGATATTATATATTATCGTTCCATTATGAGATTATGATGTTGTATTCTTCCTTTCTTGTTCTATTCTTTTTTTTATTTTACCCTAACTTTCCATTTTTCCAGCACTTGAGTGTTCGGCACACTAATAATGTTGATGTATTTAATGTCAACATTCGAGGGTCAAAAAAACAGGTCGTTACATTTGGTATCATAGCCCAAGGTTGAGCAAACACCTTGGCTTTGGATGGGTATGGCTCATCAGAGATAGGGTAAGCGACACCCAAGAATGAGTCGATTGTATTATATATATGAGAGCATATTTATAAACCTATACCCCTTTTCGGCTTTTCTTTAGGAAATTCTCTTTCTTTGAAATAACTCTAGCCTTTTATATCCTAAATATATTATGCTATGTTTAAGTAGTACAAATCATAAGTACTAGAGCTGCCAATGCTCGAGGAGATAGAGGTAGAGCTGGTCGGGGTAGTACCATCACTAATGAAGGGAATCGATCACCAAGGAATATTGCTCTGGTCGAGGAACCAAGGGTGCATGTTGTGGAGGAAGTTGTGCAGGCCAGGCCTCAAGTGAATTTTGCTTCACTCTACCATGATTATGAGAGGTTGGGAGGTAAGAGGTTTGGTGGTACGGAGACGATCATAGAAGTCCAGACTTAGATCCAATTATGTTATCGAATATTTTGGGATATGGGGTTAGATGACGCGATGAATCATCGGTTGGCCTCGCGACATCTGACGAACAGAGCCATGGATTAGTGGAGTTCTATCATTGATGATGTCCAAGAGAATGACTCCTCTTGGGCCCAATTTAAGGAGGGATGAAGTTTGTCCCAGAAACCAAGAAGACTTTGTTATTTAGGAGCTTCCCCGACTTGAAGTAGGGGGCCTTGAAAGCGATGGAGTATGATAATCGATTCATTGCCTTATCTTAGTTCGGGCCTGGTTTGGTACACACGTCGTTGAAGAGAAATGAAATGTTCATTATAGGTATGCATTTATAATTCCAGGGTAATATGACAAATCACATCTTGGGGTCTTTTGTAAATTTGGTAAACATGGGGTTGAAGTTTGAGAGCTTAGCACCGTAGCCGTATATTGCTATACCAAGTGGGAATAACAAGCAGAAGTTTCAGCTACAGAGGGATATTTTGAGTTTTGCTTGTCACAAGTGTGGGAAGAAGGAAATTTTACTGGGAGTTGTACATCAGTTAGGGGAAAACAAGCGGCAAGTCGCCGTTAGTGAAGGCACCAATTGTTAAGGTACCTAAGCTAGAGCCACAAGTAACCAAGGCACAGTTTGCACTAAGGGCCTGCTACAACTGCTATCAACCGGGCCATTTTGTTGGGGAGTGCCTGATGCTCCAAAAGGGCGAACAGCCTCAAGCTTTTACACTTACTTCATCACCTTCCACTTCTGCAGCTGCAAAGGGGAAATAGGTTCTGGAAGGCATTCTATCTATTTTTGGCATTCCTATTCGTGTTTTTATTTGATGTTGGTGCTTCTCTTAGTTTCTTTTCTCATACTTTGGTTGATAGACTGAAACTTGAGCTAGTTATGGCTTTAGATTCTATTTATATCGAACCCTATTAGGGGCTCGGCTTGTCTTATCATGGTTTGTTTAGGAGTTCCGATTTCTTTCTTTGACAAACTCTTCTCTGTCGATATGTATGTTCTGGGCTTGTTGGGTCTTGATGTTCTGCTCAGAATGGATTGGTTGTCACAGAATAATGTTGTCCTATATTGTGTTGAGCGAACTGTGTCATTAATAAGGAAGGGAAGGAAGGTGATGGTAGTGTCTCATGAAGGGCCTAGCTCACTTATGGCTAGTTTTCTTTATTCTTTGGATGTGATGGAAGAGGAGTTGGGTTCGATCATAGTTGTTCAGGAGTTTGATGATATCTTTGAAGAAGTGTCGGGTTTACCACCTCGCCATGAGATATAATTTCATAGTGATTTGGTCAAAGATGCAAAACCATTGTGCTACTTATTCGTAGACTTGCCTCGAAGGTTGGAGCTATCAAATCAGGTTAGTGATTTGTTACAAAAGGGTTGGATTCGACCAAGTCATTCGAGTTGGGGAGCACCCATCATCTTTGCTATGAAGACGGACAGTTCCTTAAGGTTGTGTGTAGATTATCGCGAGCTTAACAAAGGAACTGTTAGGAACAAGTATCCTTGCCTAGGATAGATGAATTGTTCAATCAGATTCATGTAGCCCGCATATTTTCTCTGCTTGATCTTGATACAAGGTTCCATCAGTTTAGGGTGGTGGAGCAGAGTGTACCCTTGATCGCTTTTAGATCCGACCAGTTTTATGAGTGATTAGTTATTTCGTTCGGCCCTAACTAATGCTCCAGCATATTTCGTGGACCTTATGAATCGGGTTTTCCGAGACGTGTTGAATAAGTTTGTCCCTGTATTTATCAATGATACTTTGTTCTATTCCAAGACCAAGGAGGAACATTCACTCCTTTTAAGGGTTGTTCTAGAAACACTAAAAGAGCATGTGTTGAAAGCTAAGTTCTCGAAGTATAATTTTTAGCGTTCAGAAGTTGTGTATTTAGGTCATGATGTTTCAGCAGAAGGTATTTATGTTGATCCTGCTAATGTTTGCACAAAAAATGGACAAACACCTCAAAGTTGTATGATTTAGTAGATCTTAAGTTGTTCTTAGTGATTTGGGTGATTTATGCAAATAAATGAAAAGCAGGGGCTAAACTGTAAAAAGACACGCAGATTTATAGTGGTTCAGCCAGAATGTGCCTACGTCCACTTTATATGTTATTTCTCTTCTCTTGTTTTGATTACAAGTACAAAGCTTTGATACAAGTAAAAGAAAGTTGTTTGAAAGTTCTCTCCGTGCTTGAGCTCTCCCACTTGTCCCCATTGTTGTACCCTTGCCCCTCTATTTATAGAGTGAGGCTAGGGGTAGGGGTCCAGGATATGTATAGTCGTTGATGGGCCTGGGCTGAGATGATCTGGCCTGGTATGCCTTGGTTCGGCATTGCTTGGAACGGCGTGGAGATGGACGTAGGTTGGACCGGTAGCAGTTGGTCCGGTAGTAGGATGGTTGGACCGGATAGCAGTTGGTCCGGTAGTAAGATGGTTGGACCGGATAGCAGTTGGTCCGGTAGTAGGATGGTTGGACCGGATAGCAGTTGGTCCGGTGTGGAGACGGTTCGGTAGTTCTAAGGAGGAGGTGTATACCGGATGGAGTTGGTTCGGTATGGGTTCTAAGGAGTTTGGTAGGTTGATTCGGTGGGAGGCCTGGTTCGGCGATGGTGGAGCAGGAGTTGGTTCGGTGGGAGGCCTGGTTCGGCTCTTCCGGTCCGGGGTGAGAATTCACCCAACACTTGCCCCCCAAAGTGGGGCGCATGCTGGTATACGGCCTACTTTGTTCCGTGATCGCCCTCATTCGGTCATTGAGTGCCGGACCATCTGATTTGGTGTCCCGTGTTTGCCTATAAGTAGGGGAGGTACGCCTTCGTCATTCCTTTCCAATTCTAGATAGCCGGACTGAATATCTCTACCGAATCAAGCTGTCTGCTTCAGAAAACACCGAACCAGGTACTTCTCTTTCCTTGGCCGAATGAAACTCGTATGTTTGTGCCGAATGAATTTTTAGTTATGACAATACCGAATGAGCCTTTAGCTATGACAATGCCGAATGAACCTTTAGCTATGACAAAGCCGAATGAACCTTTAGCTATGACAAAGCCGAATGAACCTTTAGCTATGACAATGCCGAATGAACCTTTAGCTATGACAAAGCCGAATGTACTATCGATTTGTACGACCGAATGAAACTATTGATTTCGAATTTTTAAGCGAAATTCCAGATTACGTTGCTTGTTTATTCCAATGATATACCTTTCCCATGTTTGCAGATAAAATGTCTCGAAAAGTTGAAACTCGATCAGATAAGAGGAGATCCGGGGGTGAAGGAGAGTCCTCGGCTGTGCCCCCAGCTCAATCAGGATCGGAGCGTCATGGGCCCGCCCCGAGGTCATTAGTGGATGGATATGGTCCCCAGGAGTTGCTGGATTCCCCGCCTGACTGCTTTCCTAGCCTTCTCAAAGAGGAGCAACTCGATGTTATATCTCGTTCCTTTGGGATTGATAGAGCCCTCATGCTGCTGCCGGGTCCAGGAGTCATGCCATACAGTCCTCCCGAAGGATACTTTGCTTATAGCAGGTACCATTGCATGTGTGGTGCCATCCCGCCTCTCAATGCTTGGATAGTCAGCTTCCTCACGTACCTGAAGGTGGCCCCATTTCAGCTTCAGCCCAACTCTTACGCCATACTGGTGAGCCTTTTCGTTATTTTTCGGAGGAAGTATGGTCGCGCTCCCTCCAACCGGGAGATCCGGTACTTGTACAATTTAAGGGGCTACAAGAAGGGGTCCCCATATATTAACTTGGAATCTGCTGTGACCTTCAAGCCAGTCCTGGACCTTTATTCCAAATTCAGCATGTTCAAGAAAGAGTGGTTCTTTGTTAGGGACGACTCCGTCTCTATCCGGCGCTTTACCTCTGGATGTAAGTTGATGCTTTTACTTATAATTTCTATCCTGATTGTGATGCTTCTTCTCATACTTTCTCATTTTTGCTAGCGACAGGTGGCTTTCCTGTTGTGGAGACTGACCGCCTGGTTCAGACGGCGGCGGAGATAGAAGGCATTCTTGGGAAATACAGATCGTCCGCTTACTTGATTAGAAATGCGATCCTTCTAGAATACAACTTGATCCTTCCGCAGCAGTCTGTAGTTAAGTTGAGGGAAACGGCGGAAGAGAGGGCAGCTGCTCAGGCCAAGGGAGGCGTTGCGGCAGAAGGTGGAAAGAGAAAACCATTCACGAAACCTCCAGCCGTTGGAGGTAAGAAACTTAAGAGGTCAGACGGTCCTTCTCCCAGCAATTGTCCACTTACTCAGGGGGAGATAGACGCGGAGGAGGAAAGAGGTGAGGCGGAGGGCGGAAGTGACGTTGAGCGTCTTGGTGACGAGGGTGGCGATGGACAGGGTGGTGATGGTTCCAGGGCTCTGTCTTCTGGGCAAGTAGGCGAGATGCAAGAGTGGACGGATGATGCTCTCCGTCAAGCTTTTGAGGGGTTGGGTGATGATCCGGCTTTGGTTGAGAAGACCGGGGAGGCGGACAAAACCGGGACTGGTGCAAGTGAGTCTTCTCCGACTATTCCGGCCAAGGTGGCTCTGACAACTCAAGGTGAACTCTTGACCCCTGCATGCTTCACTAATGATAGGGACTTAGGAATATTTTATGACCCGCTCCCGTCCTGGAATGAAATCCGGGACTTATTGCAGTATCCTACTCCTCCCTAGGGTTTGTACAACCACAGCTGTGTTTCTTTTCCTTTTCTAACTTGTAACCTACCGCGTTTCTTGAATCATATAGTAATGTAAGATTATGACACTTGTTCTTTATATCAGGAGCAGGCAAGACGCCCAAAGCTTCAGACCTTCGACACAGGCTCGAGCAATATAAACTTTCCAAAATTTCTGCTAAGCCGAAGCCCTCAGCCCAACGCTCCGGAGATGTAGTCGGGTACCGTCCTCTTCTTGGGGTCATCGAAGAGGGTATTCAGCAGAGGAAGAGGAGTCATCTTTTATCCGAAACTTTGCTCGGTCCTCAGCCTCCGGCTCAGCCTATTCATGACATTACTGAGGGGGATAGCGAGTTTGTACCCTCTCCACACCCGTCCGGAAACCCTTCTGTTATTCATATCGACCGTCCCGACTTGGCCCGTAATCCCTTCGCGGGTCACCCTGATCTGGATCCAGGTTCTCAGGATATTACTTTTGACGAAGTTACTGGTGAACACCTTCTCCCCCGTAACCCCATGGTACGAGTACTTGACGAAGCCAAGTCCTTAGACCTCGATCTACTCACCACTCGTATAGTCACTATGGGAGATGAGGCCAAAGCTAATATTGATCGGGTGGCAGAGGAGGCCAAAAAGCTGATGGGGCATCACGCTCGGCTGGTTAAGGCCGGAGAGGAGATAGGGAGTGCCAATATCCGACTTCGATTGGTGGTCTCGGATCAGGCCAAGCAGCTTGCGGATCAGGCTATCCAGATTTCTCAGCATGAGGCTGCTACTGGGCGATTAAGGAGAACCATGGAAGAGGCCAGTCGGGCCGAATTGCGAAAAATGGAAGCTGCTTGCAAAGAGCGGATTGACATGGCTATTACCACGGTGGATGAGGTTCGGAGAGCGGATCTCGAGCAGGTGGAGGAATTGTCCGAGAAGCTTGGGGCTGCAGAGCTTGCTCAAGCTAAGTTGAGGGAAGAGATGGAGGTGATGCGGAGGTCCCTTCAAGCTGATTGCTCGAGATACAGACTGGAGAGAGATGCTGCCGTGGAAAGGTTGTCGGCCTCCGATGCCCGGATGAAGGAGTTTGAGGAGAACGAAGGAATGATGGATGACATGCTCCAGGACATGTATTTCCGGACTTGGAAGCAGGGTAACCTCTCTTGGATGGATGATTATCCCAGAGTCATGGCCAAGACATATCTTCGGGCTTTGGAGGAGGCTAAGGCTGATGCAGATAAAGAGGGTGGAACGGTCTTCAGTATGGATGTGGTCACGGCCCAGTTCACCAAGGAGGAGAAAGTGGCGGTAAAGGAGGGTATGCGGCTGCTTGCTGCTGAAGAGGCGGGTGTGCAGGTAGAAGATGACGACCAGGATGGTCAAGAAGCTAGTACTGGTAAGCCTTCCTTTCCAGTCTTTCTGTTAACTTGGTTACTCATCACTAATGAATCCTTTTTATGACCGGACAGGCGGGCAAAAGAACAAGGACAAGACTTCGACGCAACCAGCTCCATGACTGAACCTGAAAAATTCTTTTTGTAGGCTTGGCATTGTTGTATCTGTTAGTCTTAAGACAGTAGAGTAACTTCTAAGTTGTAATTCTTGCTACTTGTAATAACATTATTCTTGACGTGTAATTTTTTAGCTCAAGTTGATTTTGTCATTTCTCGAATATTCGTTGCTATTTCGACATATCGTATGAGAAATGTAGCTATGTATAATTCTTGTAATTAAATTGTGTTGGATGTCAGATTCTGGTTTTAAATCATAATCTCATGACTTGCAATTTTAGCGTGTGGTGTGAAAAAATCAAATTATAGTCATGCATTTGTACATAAAGGAAGAAAATACCGCCTTTCATGTTCTGTTTGTAAATGGCAGTTTCGGATATCTTGTATGACCAAGCATGGAGAGCAGTTGACTGCCCTGCCATCTGATTGTGAATCTCTGCATCCATTGGCGGGTATCTCTTACCCTGCATCCTGTACTTTACGGTTTGTTATAGAGGATAGGAGGAAAGTTTTTTTTTTAAGTAAAATTGAAATATGTGAAATAGTAAAACTTCCAGTCACGGAAGGCCTTCGATGTGCTTAAGTTCGTGGCAAACGGGTTTTGTAGTCACTTTCCCTAGCTGTGGGTCTTGGAGACATTTGTCACCGATCTTACGCCTCCGCGGGGAGTTGATTCTTTTTTACCACAGCCGCACTTAAGACACACCGGAGCCGAGATCGCGCACAGTAACTACCCGGGCCATTATGGCCCGTACTCATGGGTATTATTCGACTTACTGTGGCCGGCTAGCGTGGGTGCCGATCGTCAACTGTGAACTGCCCCTGGCTGGCCACACCTTATGTTGGGGCTTATAATCGGTTCACAGTCGCCGGCGAGCCTAACGCCGTAATGAGCTGCCTCGGCTATAGTCGGCCTTCTCGGTGGCTTATAATCGGCTCATTACAGTTGGCTTTAAGGGCCGTCGCGAGCAATGAGTTAACCCGCAGCAGAGGGATGCTGGAGCAAAAGTGTCTCATTGGCGAGGGCATAGATTCGCATAGTACCTGTTGGGGTTTGTCCACGTGAAGTTGCATTGTGGAGTGCTTTGAATAGAAATGCTATATGCTCAGGATTTTGTTCAACAGAAAAGGATAAAGTTAACAAGCAGCCAAGATACAAAGGAACAAGTTAAAAAAGAGACAAGGCTTTTTTAAAGTGGTTCGGCACGAAAAAATGCCTACGTCCACTGATTCTCTTTGTTAATTCACTTCATATGGGCAATACAAGTTAAGAAAAGTATCGACGGAGGTGTTGGATGTTCCATGCCCTCTGGAACACCTCTCCGTCCACTGTTGACAAAATATAGGCTCCGTTGTGGAGATCTTTATGAATTACATATGGTCCATCCCAGATTGGGTCTAGTGCTCCGGGGCGAGGGAAGATTCGCTTGAGGACAAGATCCCCTTCTTGTAAGGTACGATGCTTGACTTTGGAGTTGTATTGTGCTGCCACCTTTTGCTTGTGGGCTGCTGTTTTTAGGACTGCATCATTCCTTCTCTCCTCGACTAGATCCAAAGACATGTTGAGGAGTTCTTCGTTTTCTTCTGGGTTATAGTGGATCCTACGGTGGGAAGGCACAATGGTTTCAACTGGGAGCATCGCCTCCGATCCGTATGCCAAAGAGAAAGGAGTGTGCCCTGTTGACGTTCTGAAAGATGTGCGGTAGGCCCATAGTGCCGTAGGGAGTTCATCCACCCAAGCGCCCTTTGACTTTTCGAGCTTCTTTTTGATCAGAGTTTTCAGAATTTTGTTGACTGCTTCGACTTGTCCGTTTGCTTGGGGATATGCTACGGATGAGAAGCTTTTGTGAATTCCATGTTCTTGGCACCAGTTGGCGAACTCCTCGCTGTCAAACTGAAGTCCATTGTCTGATATGATTTTTAGTGGGACTCCGTACCTGCACAGAACATTTTTGATTAAGAAGTTGATAACTTTCGCTGAAGATACTTTATTTAGAGGTTCTGCTTCCACCCATTTGGTGAAATAGTCGACTGCTACTATAGCATATTTGGCGCCGCCTCGACCCATTGGCAGTTCACCGATTAAGTCAATTCCCCATACTGCAAAGGGCCAAGGGCTGGTCATCTGAGTAATCTCGGTTGTTGGTAGCCGAGGGATCTTAGCAAATTTTTGGCATCTGTCACACTTCTTGACGAAATCTAAGGCGTCCTTGCTTAAGGTGGGCCAGAAATATCCGTATCGGAGTATCTTTTTTGCTAATGTTTGCCCTCCGGTGTGATCTCCGCAGCTTCCTTGATGAATGTTGGATAAGATTTCCTTGGCTTCCCTTCCGGCGACACACCTTAATAATGGGCTAGAGAACCCGCGCCGATAGAGGATGTCTCCTTGTATTGTGTAGCGGGACGCTTTCCTCAAGATTTTCTTGACTTCGTTACGCCCGTCGGGTAGTGTGCCATTTTGTAGGTAGTCTCGGATGGGAGTTATCCAAGTTGCTTCTTCGGTTGCAGCTATCAGATTCACTTGTTCAAAACTCAGGATCATTTGCTTTGAGACAGTTACTGCCCCGAAGATGGCGACGTCTCTCATACTTGCTTGCTTTGCCAATTCGTCGGCCTCTTGGTTCTCTTCCCGAGGGATGTGTTTGACTAAGTAGTGGTCCAATCGGCTGAGAAGTAACTTGGTCTTCTTTAGATATGCTATGAGTCGTTCTTCTCGAGCTTGGAATTCCCCCAGTATTTGATTAACAATAAGCTGAGAATCGCTGTGAAGACACAAAGAATTGGCTCCGATCTCGATAGCAATTTCTAATCCGGCTATTACCGCTTCGTATTCTGCATCGTTGTTGGTGGCAGTGAACTCCAACCTTATAGCATAGTGCAGTTTATTCCCCCTGGGAGTGATGATTACCACACCTGCCCCCGAGCCTTGTTCGTTAGATGCACCGTCCACAAAGAGATTCCACTTGATATCTTCTGCTATTTCCAGTTGCTCCTTATCCTCGTTGGTGGTGAATTCTGCAATGAAATCAGCCATGGCTTGTCCCTTGATGGCGGTGCGAGGGTGATAGGTGATATCATATTGACTCAGCTCAATACACCATTTAAGTAGTCGCCCGGAAGTGTCGGGACGATGGAGTACCTGCCTTAGTGGTTGATCAGTTAGAACCTTGATGGAATGGGATTGGAAGTAATGACGTAGCTTTCGTGAAGTGATTAGTAAACAGTATGCTAACTTTTCAAGCTTAGGATATCTGACTTCTGCCCCAGTAAACCTTTTACTGACGAAGTAAACTGGTCGTTGCGTACGGTTATCTTCTCTTACCAAGGCAGCGCTTAGAGCGTGAGATGACACAGCAAGGTATAGGTATAATTCTTCGCCTTCGCTTGGGGTCGAGAGTACTGGTGGTTTCTGGAGGTGTTCGATTAGGTTAAGGAAAGCGGTCAAGCATTCGTCCGTCCATTCGAACTTTCCTTTATCTTTCTTTAGAGCTTCGAAAAAGGGGACGCACTTGTCCGTTGCTTTGGAGATGAATCGGCTTAGGGCAGCCACTTTTCCATTTAGGCTTTGCATTTCCTTTCGGGTGGAAGGTATCTTGATGTCTCTTAATGCTCGGACTTGTTCAGGGTTTGCTTCTATCCCTCGGGCATGGACGATGAATCCTAAGAATTTTCCTGATGACACTCCGAAGGAGCACTTTAGTGGATTCAACTTCATTCCATACTGTCGAAGTACCTGGAACATCTCGCCCAGGTGGCTTACGTGATCTTTGGCTTTCCGTGATTTTACCAGCATGTCGTCTACATATACTTCCACTGTTTGTCCTATTAGCCCTGCGAACATCTTGTTGACGAGGCGCTGGTAGGTGGCTCCTGCATTTTTAAGTCCGAAGGGCATCACTTTGTAGCAGTACAAACCCCGGTCGGTGATGAAACTGGTGTGATCTTGGTCGGGAGCATGCATAGGAATTTGGTTATATCCTGAGTATGCATCCATAAAAGACAGGAGTTCGTGCCCGGCTGTGCTGTCTACAAGTTGGTCGATTCTGGGAAGCGGGAAGCAATCCTTTGGGCAGGCGTCATTTAGGTTGGAGAAGTCAATGCAGGTCCGCCACTTCCCATTAGCCTTCTTTACTAGAACCGGGTTGGCGATCCATTCTGGGTAAATAGCTTCTCGTATGAAGTCATTGGCGAGTAGATTCTTTACTTCTTCATCGAGGGCCGCTGATCGCTCTGCCCCCATACTTCTCTTTTTTTGTTTTACGGGTGCCTTGGTAGGATCAATTTTTAATACGTGGCACGCTATGTTGGGGGAGATTCCGGTCATGTCAGCGTGTGACCAAGCGAATACATCCAAGTTGTGGCGGAGAAAATCAACGAGTTGTTCCTTCAATTCAGTTTTCAGCTGCGACCCAATTTTCAGTAGCCTACTTGAGTCGTGCTTGTCTACAGATATAAACTCCATAGCCTCTGCAGGCTCGGCGGTGGCCTCCTCCTCTTTGTCCCTAGGGTCTAATTCATTGAAAGGGTCGCTGGTGTATCGAAGAGGAGGGGCTTTCTTTAGTTGCTATGCTTCAAGGCTTTTTGTGCAGAGGGCAATCTCTACACCTTTCCCTTTACCTCTCCTGTGGTTGTTGCGAAGTTCGGTTACATAGCAGTCTCGTGCAATATCTTGGTCTCCTTCCACTTCCCCTACCCCACTGTCTGTTGGAAATTTCATTTTCAGGCACCACGGGGCTAGGACAATCTGGAAGTCAGATAGGGCTGGTCTTCCTAGGAAGGCGTTGTAGGCTGAATGGTTTTCTATCAGCACAAACGTCTGTTTCCTTACAACGGAGCGGGGATGGCTTCCAATTTCAACGAAGAGGTCCAGCTGCCCGATGGGCATTTTCGCATCTCCAGTGAAACCGTGTAGCGGTTTATTGCAGGGAGATACGTCCTTCATTGACAACCTCATTTTGTCGAATGCGTGTTTGAACAGGATATTTACAGAGCTTCCAGTGTCTACCAGGATTCGGTAAACTTCGGCGGGACCGAGTCGGGCAGAGATAACCATGGGATCCATGTGAGGGTACTGTCTTCCTTCTAGGTCGCGTTTACTGAATGTGATGTCATCACTTTCTTTCCGCTTTGGGTGGCGCTCTTCTATAACCGTATTGACACAGTCTCTATCGTCTCTGAGCGACTTCCCATATCTTTCCATCTCTTTCCAACTTCTGTCTGCGATGTGTGGACCTCCTGAGATGGTATGGACCACTATCTTCTCTTGACTAGAGCTGCTAGCGTTGCGGTCGCCTCTGCCGGTCCCTGGTGAGGGTAGCCTTGGGTTTTCATTGGCAGGAGCTGGAGTCCTGTCTTGACTTTTTACATAGCGCTCCAGTTTCTTTCTTCTGATGTGTTCCTCAATCAGATCTCGGAGATGATGGCATTCGTTGGTATCATGTCCGTGGGATTCGTGGAAGCGGCAGAATTTTCCAGATTTTTGTGCGCTATCTGATTCCTTCTTGTATGGTGGGCGTTTGTATCTAACTTCGCCTTGGGTGGCAAGGAAGATGTTTTCGACGGTCTCGTTCAAAGGGGTGTAAGAGTCGAATCTTGGTCCTGGCCGATATAGGCGTTTCTCTACTTTCTTGCCCCCAGCATTGTCTCTGGAATCATTTCTTCGAACGTCCCTTGCCATAGCAGGGGCATTGCCATGGGTCGTCTTACTTTGCTGTCCTGACTGCCCCTCAATGGCAGCATCCTCAAGCCTCATGTATTTCCCGGCTTCATGGAAGAAATCGGGTAAAGTAGCTGGTTTTTCTTTTGTCAATCTCCTAGCAAATTTAGTGTCCGGATGCACCCCACTGCAGAGGGCCATTAGGATAAGCTTCTCATCGGCATCTTGAACTGCGGCTGCTGCGGCGTTGAATCTGGTTAGGTATTGTTGCAGCTTTTCTCCAGGTTTCTGTTTGACGCTGGATAAGGAATAAGCGTCCTTAGGTTGCTCCACATGAATGCGGAACTGACTGATGAATTTTTCTTTCAACATTTCCCATGAGCTGATGGATCCTTGGGGTAGATGACAGAACCAGGAGGTAGCAAGATCTGCTAAGAAGAGCGGGAAGCATTTGCACAGCACTCCCTCCGTTGCTCCACTCATGAGCATATGCTGCGTGTACCTCTGTAAGTGTACAACGGGATCGGAGGTTCCTTTGTAGGGTTCCATTGTTGGCATCTTCCATTCTCGGGGAGTGATAGCAATTTCGATATTGCGGGCGAAAGGGCTGGTTACCCTAGCGCCTATCCCTCGATCTCTTTGCTCCCGTTGGACACACTCTCTGAATAAGCGTGCCATCCTTTCATCAGAATTTGGAGCGGACAGAAATGAGTTTGGTTCCGTTCTGTGGGGTTGACTCCGACCAGACAACCTGTAGGGATGGTAACGTCTATCATTCCTCATATTTTCCAGTGGCTGCCTTTGATCTTCTGGGAGCATGCTTGGGTCAGCTACAGTTGGCCCTTGCCTTGATCTTCCCCTGTTGGGTTCTGATCTAAGCACTTCCTCGGGTCCAACTTCGGGCTGAACTCTAGCTCGGCCCCGTTCATTGGTGTTCCTGTGGTTAGGCAGCATGACCGGCTCAGCTGCAGTTGACCTCCGCCCGGTACCTTCCCCGTGGGGTTCGGCACCAAACGTTTCCTCAGGCCTAACTTCGGGCTGAGCTCGGTCTCGGCTCCTACCATGGCTACTCCTGCCGTTAGCTCCTTCGAAGAAGGAAGATCTTTGCTGTCTCTGAGATCCTCCGGATTGGGACTCGCCCCATGATTCAGTGTTGCGGTTGGATTCTTCAGCGTCCCTCAAGCGTGACATGAGATGGTCCACCAAGGCTTCCTGTTGGGACGTGAAGCGGTTAGTTACTTCAACAACAACTCTGTCCAAATCTGCCCTAGTAATTGCTGCAGGCTGTTCTGTGGCAGGAGTGGCTGGGTTAGCCTGTCCTTCATTTGTTGCCGTTGTTGGAGGAGGACGATTCACTTGATTCGCGGCAGCTGGATCAGGAAGGCTGCTGGAGGCGATGTTTTTTCCTTTGTTAACATCTTTTCTCTGTTTGGGAGGCATGTTTTCCAAGTGGCGGACGATGCTGTTAGGAAAACTTGTTAAGTGGATGAAGCTGAAGCTTCGAGCTTCTAGCTCTCAATGAAAGCACCAAAAATGTTTGCACAAAAAATGGACAAACACCTCAAAGTTGTATGATTTAGTAGATCTTAAGTTGTTCTTAGTGATTTGGGTGATTTATGCAAATAAATGAAAAGCAGGGGCTAAACTGTAAAAAGACACGCAGATTTATAGTGGTTCAGCCAGAATGTGCCTACGTCCACTTTATATGTTATTTCTCTTCTCTTGTTTTGATTACAAGTACAAAGCTTTGATACAAGTAAAAGAAAGTTGTTTGAAAGTTCTCTCCGTGCTTGAGCTCTCCCACTTGTCCCCATTGTTGTACCCTTGCCCCTCTATTTATAGAGTGAGGCTAGGGGTAGGGGTCCAGGATATGTATAGTCGTTGATGGGCCTGGGCTGAGATGATCTGGCCTGGTATGCCTTGGTTCGGCATTGCTTGGAACGGCGTGGAGATGGACGTAGGTTGGACCGGTAGCAGTTGGTCCGGTAGTAGGATGGTTGGACCGGATAGCAGTTGGTCCGGTAGTAAGATGGTTGGACCGGATAGCAGTTGGTCCGGTAGTAGGATGGTTGGACCGGATAGCAGTTGGTCCGGTGTGGAGATGGTTCGGTAGTTCTAAGGAGGAGGTGTATACCGGATGGAGTTGGTTCGGTATGGGTTCTAAGGAGTTTGGTAGGTTGATTCGGTGGGAGGCCTGGTTCGGCGATGGTGGAGCAGGAGTTGGTTCGGTGGGAGGCCTGGTTCGGCTCTTCCGGTCCGGGGTGAGAATTCACCCAACACCTGCTAAGGCTGTGGCCATTCAGCACTGGAAGAGGCCAAAAAGCACAACTGATATAGGAGATTTCAAGGTCTTGCAGGTTATTACATGAGATTCATACAGGATTTCTCGGAGATTGCCTCTCACTAAACGAACTTGATGAAGAAAGATGTCAAATTTGTATGGACGGATAAATGCGAGCAAGAATTCTTGGAGCTAAAGGAAAAGTTGACTAGTGCTTTTGTTCTTACTATTCCAGATGCTGGTGAGGGTTTGACTGTTTACAATGATGCATGTGGAACATGTTTAGGTGTTGTGTTGATGCAGCATGGGAAGGTTATCGCTTATGTGAGTTGGCAGCTCAAACCGCATAAAGTAAGGTATGCTACTCATGACTTGGAATTGTTGGCGATGGTATTTGCATTGATGATGTAGAGACATCATTTGCTTGGTGATAGATTCGAATTATACAAGGACCATAAATCTTTAAAGTATCTTTTTACGCAGAAGGACTTGAACATAAGGCAGCAAAGGTGGTTAGAGTTTCTTGTGGTCTATGATCTAGATATTTTATATACACTATGAAAAGCTAACGTGGTAGCTGATGCTCTCAGTAAGAGGTATGCAGTTATGGAAAATGTTGAAGTTTGTCCGGCTCTGATTAGTCATATCAAAGAGAATCAATTTAGAGATCTTCATTTTGCTAGAATAGCTAAGAATGTAAGCGAGAATGAGGCACCGGAGAGGTGGTTGTGATTCGAGGTGGATGGTCGTGGCATTTAAAGGATGAACGAAAGATTGTGTGTCTCGAACGTTGATGGGATTAGGCAGAAAGTTCTAGTAGAGGGTCACCATTCTAAGTTGACGATACATCCACGGGTCACAAAGATGTATCAAGACATGGAGAGGACATTCTGGTGGGAGGGCATGAAGAGGGATGTTTCTATCTTTGTGAGCAGGTGTATTAATTGCCAGTAGGTAAAAGGTAGTCATTAGAAGATGGCCGAACTGCTTCAGCCTCTCGAGATTCCTAAGTGTAAGTGGGAGCATATTTCTATGGACTTCATAAATAGATTGCCTAGGTCGAGGAGGGGTAACAAAGGTATGTGGGTTATTGTGGATCGATTGACCAAGAGTGTGTATTTCTTACCTGTTAGGACTACAAGGACAGCTTCTAGATTGGCTAAGTTATATATTAAGAAGATCATCAGATTGCACAGTGTTCCTTGTGATATTGTAAGTGATAGAGATCTGATATTCACAATCCAATTTTGGAAAGGTTTGCATGTGGCATTAGTGGATGAGCTTAGTTTGAGTACCGCTTACCATACGCAGACTGATGGGCAAATAGAAAGAGTGAATCGAGTATTGGAGGACTTTCTCCTAGCATGCATTTTAGATTTTGGAGGTTCATGGGAAGAGCACTTACCACTTGTTGAGTTTTCATACAACAACAATTAACGAGCTAGTATTGGATTGACACCATTTAAAGCAATGTATGGAAGGGCTTGCAAACCGCCATCGTGTTGGGTAGAACCTAGAGATCGTCTTCTGTCTTGGGCCAGATATGATTCGAGAGGTATCAGAAAAGGTCATAGAGATTCGAAAGCAAATCAAGAAAGCACAGAATCGATAGAAGAGCTATATAGACGAGAGGCGCAGAGACTTGGAGGTCTCAGTTGAAGACTTTTTATTTGTAAAGTCTTCTCCGATGAGAAGTGTAGTCCCGTTTGGAAGAGCTGGGAAGTTGGCCCCTCGATATATAAGACCATTTCCGATTCTTCAGAGGATTGGTACACTCGTGTATAGAGTTGAGTTACCGATTAGGCAATCGAGTGTGCATAATGTATTTCATGCATCGCATTTGTGTAAGTTTATGAATGATCCTTCGACAATAATGGAAGCATCGTGGCAAGAAGACTTAGAGATCGAGATAAATTTGACTTTATTAAGAGAGCCTATTCGTATTGTTGATAAAGATACAAAGCGATTGAGGACTAAGGTTGTAAAGTTAGTCAAGATACAATGGAGCGAGGATGCTCGGGATTGTACATGAAAAATTGAGGAACTCTGAAGGAGTCTTATCTGGATTTGTTCTTAGACTAGAGTTTTCTTATCTTATTATGCATTAGGTTGCAGCTTAATTTGTATATAGTTTCATCAGTACTCTATATATGTATCTTGTTCCTCTATCTTCTTTGATTATCGTTCTTGTTTGAATTTCGAGGATGAAATGTTCTAAGTAGGAAAAATGTAGCGACCCTTAAATTCGAATACTTCGTCTTCGAATATCAAAAGGTTTTGAAATATAAATAAGTGTTATAAATATGATTTTATAACCTTGTTAGACATCAATTAAGTAAAATATGATGATAAGAAACTTGTTTTTGAAATTTTTTTATAAAAATATAGTCTTTGGGAAAATATCGATAATGTGACCGAAAATCGTTCTATCGATAAACAGCTTTTTAACTGTCAGAAGTTGTCTGGATTTTTTTACATACACTTATTTGCTTAGGAAATCAATAAAATGAAATAAAAACTTGTGACACTTATGAAAATAAACATTTTGGATTGTGTCATGGGAGATGTCATCAAAGATATTTTAAAATGAGCTTAAATGGAAATACTTAAGTGTTAAGAGATGATAAAGGAGAAGTGATAGAAGGTAAGCCTTACATGACATAAAGGGGGGTGAGAACAAGCTTAGGCAATACCATCTTGAGCTTATATAAGGAGAGGCATACCCTTGTATAATATTCACAAATTCACAAAGCAAAAGGTTATCGTAATTCCATTTCTTCTTCTTCTCTAAATTCCTAAAGCAAAATATTTACAAAACTCATCCAAATCAACTTAAATTTAGAGTGAAGCCTTACTACCACATTACAATACCTTCTACCTAGTTATATTATGAAAAAGCAAATCCAAACTCTCCCCATCTTATTAGGCCGTTGTTTCCTGGAGATTTGACCAGGCAACTAAGTACTCGGCATTAGCATACTGTCTGGCATCTGTGCGTCATTCAGCATTCATACCTTTCGGCTCAGCTGAGTTGTTCGGCATCTCATTACGCTCGGCATTAGCAAGCGCTCGGCATCCAAGGAGCGCTCGGCATCCAGGAGTACTCGGCATCCATGAAGCGCTCGGCATTGGCAAGCGCTCGGCATCCAAGGAGCGCTCGGCATCCAGGAGTGCTCGGCATCCAAGTTCGTCCGACATCCAAAGATTGTTCAGCATCCCGAGAATGTACGGTAGCCAGAGGTGTTCGGCATTCATCCAACCTCGGTCTGTTGAATATGCGACTATATGATTTTTGTTTGATGATAATAAACATATATATATATATTCATTTAAATGTATTTGTTATTGTACTATTTTATTTTCACAGATTAAATATTTGCTGAATAAAATAGATAACATAGAATTTAAATTCAAACAGATATTTTATTCAAACAAATATTTATTACAATTTTGAATAGTAAAAATTCAAGCTCTCACTATATAAATACAATTTTGACTACATCACAATTCTCATCTACAAATGCACCTCACTACATTTCACTCACACTCGTATTTATCTTCAACTCTATTCCAGCTTGAATCCAGCATCTGAGCAATCTGTAAAAATACACATTGACGCAGTAAAATTGAAAAAGAAATATTTTTTGCAATGTAAAATAAAAAGTGATTTTGAAAATATTATTTGCCTCAGTTATTTGGGTTGTTCGTCATCATTTAATTTTGAATTCATTATACACGAACAACTTGTGACACGCACAGCTTGTCACTGTACATGCCACAAGGCCGTGCACACCGATATATACACTTGATAAAATTACAGGGACAGGTGAGCACATGTCAAACCAAAAAATCGGATTCAACTCAAAGTCACGACACGAGCACAAGGTCAAACCCGAGCCTATAAGCTGGATTCAACACAGGTGCAATTCAAAATCAAAAATGTACAAGTACACGTGTGCACTATCTCAACATCTCAAATAGTCAGTACACATGAATATGAGATCAAAGAATAGAACGAACAGCAAAAGCAAGTGGTACAGCAGTACAAAGGTCATAGGCAACCTCAAATCAGCAAAGTCCATGCATACATACATACACGTCGACCAGGCAGCGAACAAAGTCGACAAGTACTTCAAGTCCGAATGCACAACTGGATGCATGAATAACACTCAGACTTGGAGTGCCAAATATACGAAGTCAATATGTATGCAATAGTGAAACGAAGTGTAAAGTGCAACTCAATGCAAATCATGGATGAAATTCACAAGCTCAACAAATTCAAGCAAACAACCAAGACTACAATGTACACAAGTGAATGTGACAGCAGTTTTAAATATATGAAGATAAGTATACAAGCACACACAGGCAACCAGTTCAAATACCAAAGTGAAGCCACCAGACTCAAATAATTCAACAAGCTTTATGGTACTACAGCAGCCTCAACATCAAAGATCGAAGATGACAACAGTGGTGCAACAAAACCAAATACATTGAACTACAGTGAACCAGACCAGATTATGAATACAAACATACAGGAAGTGGCCGAAGTCATGGAACAGCAAGCAGAAATCATCGATCAAGTCAGAGTATAAACTTTCCAGACTATCACAAATCAACAGAATAAAAAAATCCTAAAATGGCCGAGCAATGAAACTATTACAGTAAATTTAACAGTTTTAACAAGTCAATGTCATGTTTCAAATCGAAGTCAGAGACGTGATGACCAGGGAAAGATCGAACAGCTCAATATCAAAGCCGTGGTGACCAAGATTCAAAGCCGTGGTTATCAAGTAAACAATCGTCAAATTATACGAATTGGAACAAGTCAGAAATCATCATCAACGTCCAAGCATTATTGAACGGCCAAAACAAAAGAGTTGACGAATTCAAATAAATTGATACGAACGAAGAAATAGGAATTCGAATCCTATATAAACAATTATCATCATCGGCAAAATAATCATCGAGTTCAAGCAAGCAAATCAGAAGAAGCAAAAGCAAAAAATTTATATACCAAATCATACCGAACTCGATCAAGGAGGAGGAGCCGCGAATGAATCAATTGAAGTAAGCAATCGAAGCATCAATCTATCAAATTAAGCGGCGACTTCACAATTACCAGAAGCCCTAATTTTCGAGCAATCAGAGGAACGAACGCCATTATTTTCAAGAGAAAGGAATGAAGCAAATAAAAAAGGAAAAGGGGCCGGCATATTATTTTGTGATAATTTAGTTTGGGCCGGTCATTCTATTTCTTATTATTTGGGCTTTAGAGATTAAAATTAGGGTTTATTTATTGTTTCGAAGTGTTTTTAATTTCTTCCTTTTAAACCGTTGTATTTACTAGTCGTGTGACTAGGGGACAAACTACGTGGCGTAGTTTGAGAATTCGCAACTCAGTGGCTAAGTTGTGGCAGGGTTTTGAGCGTAGAGTTAAGATTAGTCAGTAGCGGGTGTCGCGAGTTTACGTATGTAAGCATGTGACTATCTAATTTCTAGTAGAAACCTTGGGGGCAGCACGTAGGCAGGGTTTTGCCGAAGTTGGGTAAATCTGTGTGTTCTATATTCTGCATTTATTATTCTGCTATATTTGTGCTGCTATTATTCTGCTATGATCTGTGTTGAAAATATTTTATATAAACTTCCGCAATAATTTTTTATAATTGATAGTATCACCCTATTCACCCCCCCCTCTAGGGTGAAATCGATCCTACAAGTGGTATCAGAGCTAGGAATAGGAGTCGAATTTTTGTTTTAAAAATTCGATTTTTCAAAAATCAATTTTTATTTTAAAATTTTGAATTTTTAAAATGGCTTCTTTTAATAATGCTTTTGCTGAGGGTCAGTCGATAGTTAGACCACCAATGTTCAATGGTGAATATGCTTATTAGAAAAATAGGATGAAAATTTTTCTGGAAACCATTGACGCTTGGAATATTGTTGAGACAGGTTATAGAACTCCAACTATAACTGTAGATAATCAGGAAATAGAAAAACCAAAGAATCAATGGATAGAGGAAGAAAATAAACTACAGAATATTAATGCTAAAGCTATGAATTCTATTATTTGTTCATTAGATCAATTTGAATTTAATCGTGTCTCACATTGTCTAACTGCGCTGGAAATATGGCACACACTCAAAGTGACTCACGAAGGAACGTCTCAAGTTAAAGAATCTCGCCTTGCCATGCTAAGCAGCGAATATGAGAACTTCAAAATGGCCAAGGAAGAAAATGTCAAAGAGATGTTCGGGCAACTTTCCAATATCGTATACAAATCAAAAGCTCTTGGAAAATCATACACCGAATTGGAAATAGTCCGAAAAATCCTCAGAGTCCTTCCATGAAGTTTTGAAGCAAAAGTAACTGCCATTCAAGAATCAAAAGATTTGAAACAACTCAAAGTTGAAGAACTCATCGGAAATCTCACCACTTATGAGCTAGAGATGAAATTCAAAGAAGAGCGTGAAGGAGGTGATACTCGAAAGAAATCAATAGCTCTCAAAGGAACAACTGAAAGTGATGATGATGACGATGATGATGGTGCAGCAGAACTAGAGCTGATAATAAAGAAATTTAAAAAGTGGAATCACAGATACGGAAATCCAGCTCTAAATCAAAAATTGAAAAGCAGAATAGCTAAAGCACTAAACGACTCAGAAGAACAGAATATCTTCTGCTATAAGTGCAACAAACCCGGTCATATCAAGCCCGATTGTCCACAAAATAAATTCAGTCATGGAAAGAAACAGAAAAAGAAAAGTTTTGCTGCCACTTGGGACGAAACAGACGAGGATGATCAAAGCACTGGCAGTGAAAGCGAAAAAGCAGAATTGTGCCTTCGAGGTGATATAATTGACAGTGACGATGACGAGCCAAGTGAGGTATCAAAACTTACCCATTCTGAGTTGCTTATTTATTTCCATGAAGTAAACGGGTGTTTTGAACGACTTAGGGAAAGATACGCTAAACTTGAATCACAAAAAGATAGTTTGATAGAATTAAATGAGCAACTTGATTAATTAGTTAAAAACTATCAAAGTAGAATCCCTAAGTGTGATAAGTGTCCAACATTCGAAGAAGAAATTAAAAAATCAGAAATTAAAATTAAATCTCTTGAAAATGAAATTATGATTTTAAAAGAAAGTGAAAACACAAGGAGAGAAAATTCTATCAAAAAGTGCACATAATTATTGAATGAAAACGAATCACTCAAATCACAAGTCCAACAATTGTCTACTACTTTAGATAAATTTTCCAAAAGTGAAAAATCATTGAATATGCTATTAGGGAAACAATCTGTCAATATTGATAGACAAGGACTTGGGTATACTCAAATAGAACGGTATAGAAGTGAAATTAAACAAGTCAAGTCAATGTGCACTATTTGTAGGAAAACTGGACACGATCAAAATAATTGTTGGTATAGACCCAAACACGTGAAAACAATTCCAATTTGGGTTTCAAAAGGCACAAATATAGAAACCCTCATAGTTAAACAAATCTGGGTGCCAAAAGGAACATATATAAATAGTTATGGGTCTCCACAACATTATTTTTCAAAATTTTCTGCCACTAACAACCATGGACCTATAAAAACAAATAGGTCACAAAAACCTTTTATCGTGTAGGTGTGGTGGCAGGCTAAGGAACAACATTAGTGTTATCTGGATTTTGGCTGTTCCAGACACACAACAGGCGACAAATCAAAGTTCCTTAGCCTAATATAAAGGTGACAGATTCACAGTGGGCAACAACGAAAAATTATCGAAAAGGTAAAATAGGTAATGATATTTATTTTGAACGATATATTAAATGTGATAATCTGCACCATAATCTGAATTAAAACAACCAGTTATGATTGATGATGTTGATTCTGACTTATTCAAAATGTTGACTAATCATTTTTGAATTGCTTGGATAAATTGATTTCTGATTACTCATGATACAATTGGATATATTTATGACACTATGCTCACTGCTTGTTTATTTCAACGGCTTCAATTCAAATTCAAGAGAACTTCATTTAAAATGCTGTTAAAAATGATTTCAAAGAAATTTGTTTCAGGTTCACAAGACTGGTCTATAACATTTAAACAATGGTACTGTTGAGTGAAAGAAAAATTCAGATGCAGATTACACTGGCAATCTAGTTAATGAAAAATTACTAGTGGAACGTGATTTAACATTCAGTAATTGCATCGTTTTTTCAAAGAAAATATCTGCATATTTTTCATTTCAAATAATTTTCAATTAACAGATATTTTTCTTAGATAAACCCTTCAAGAAAATCATTTTTGACCTTGTTTCAGATTAGTTATTTCAGAAAAATTGATTTTATAATTATTTTTGAAATTGATTTTAAATCACTACATTAACTAATCTGACCCCTTACTAATTATCGAAAAGATAAATAATGATTGAAAAAGTGATGAGTGTTGATATTAATCATATATTATAACTCAAGACAGTATATTTAACAAAATTTCTTTAGAAATTTAAACAAGAGTTATAAAAACTTTCGTTTGACAAAAATTTCACGACCATTTCTATTTCTATCATTTTTCTATTGACCATCACTCATCAAAATCCAATATAGTAAGTCAATATGTGGTATTTTAAACGGGAATCATTCATTTTTCATTTTATTATATTTTTAGCAAATAAAAACATCCAAAGTATTCACTCTCATTTAAAAGTCCTCACGGTTATGCATGGGTGAATTACTTGGATTTTTGATTATGTGCTTCCATGCTCATTTAAAAGTCCTCACGGTTATGCATGTATGGAACACATATCAAAATTGATTAATTAAATAGACAAGTTGATTCTAATCCCATTTAAAAGTCCTCACGGTAATGCGTAATTAGAAGATACTTGAATTCATTTATTTATTTATAAATTTTGGAATACTACTAATCTCATTTAAAAGTCCTAACGGTTATGCATGGTTAGTAGATATTCAAATTCCTGATATAAATATACCACAAATAGACACAACTATATGTTTTATATGATGAAATTATCCCTATCATTCTAAAGTGGAATATGCGTCAAACAGAGTATTTATGATTTTTGTTTGATTTTTTATTGAAATTTAATATTTATACTCAATTGGGAATTAATATTGTTTTAATGTCTATCATTTTATCTCTAATTTTCTAACACTATTACTCTTTTGCCGATAACAAAAGGGGAGAGAAAAGTTAAGATTTTGGCAAATAAAGATCAAATATTTTCAATATTTTCAATTTGCATCTAAGCACATTTGCATATTTTTATTCACATGCATATATGAAGGGGGAGTTTTGTGTAGAGAGGGAGCATTCAAATAGGGGGAGCAAATTGAATGATCAAATACATTTAACAAATTCAAATTCAAAATCTTAAATATATGTTATCATCAAAAGGGGGAGATTGTTGAATATGCGACTATATGATTTTTGTTTGATGATAATAAACATATATATATTCATTTAAATGTATTTGTTATTGTACTATTTTATTTTCACAGATTAAATATTTGCTGAATAAAATAAATAACACAGAATTTAAATTCAAACAGATATTTTATTCAAACAAATATTTATTACAATTTTGAATAGTACAAATTCAAGCTCTCACTATATAAATACAATTTTGACTACATCACAATTCTCATCTACAAATGCACCTCACTACATTTCACTCACACTCGTATTTATCTTCAACTCTATTCCAGCTTGAATCCAGCATCTGAGCAATCTGCAAAAATACACATTGACGCACTAAAATTGAAAAAGAAATATTTTTTGTAGTGTAAAATAAAAAGTGATTTTTGAAAATATTATTTGCCTCAGTTATTTGGGTTGTTCGTCATCATTTAATTTTGAATTCATTATACACGAACAGCTTGTGATATGCACATCGTATCACTGTACATGCCACAAGGCCGTGCACACCGATATATACACTTGATAAAATTACAGGGACAAGTGAGCACATGTCAAACCAAAAAATCGGGTTCAACTCAAAGTCACGACACGAGCACACGGTCAAACCCGAGCCTATAAGCTGGATTCAACACAGGTGCAATTCAACATCAAAAATGTACAAGTACACGTGTGCACTATCTCAACATCTCAAATAGTCAGTACACAAATATGAGATCAAAGAATAGAACGAATAGCAAAAGCAAGTGGTACAGCAGTACAAAGGTCATAGGCAACCTCAAATCAGCAAAGTCCATGCATACATACATGTCGACCAGGCAGCGAACAAAGTCGACAAGTACTTCAAGTCCGAATGCACAACTGGATGCATGAATAACACTCAAACTTGGAGTGACAAATATACGAAGTCAATATGTATGCTACAGTGAAACGAAGTGTGCAGTGCAACTCAATGCAAATCATGGATGAAATTCACAAGCTCAACAAATTCAAGCAAACAACCAAGACTACAATGTACACAAGTGAAAGTGACAACAGTTTTAAATATATGAAGATAAGTATACAAGCACACACAAGCAACCAGTTCAAATACCAAAGTGAAGCCACCAGACTCAAATAATTCAACAATCTTTATGGTACTACAGCAGCCTCAACATCAAAGATCGAAGATGACAACAGTGGTGCAACAAAACCAAATACATTGAACTACAGTGAACCAGACCAGATTATGAATAAAAACATACAGGAAGTGGCCGAAGTCATGGAACAGCAAGCAGAAATCATCGATCAAGTCAGAGTATAAACTTTCCAGACTATCACAAATCAACAGAATAAAAAATCCTAAAATGGCCGAGCAATGAAACTGTTATAGTAAATTTAACAGTTTTAACAAGTAAATGTCATGTTTCAAATCGAAGTCAGAGACGTGATGACAAGGGAAAGATCGAACAGCTCAATATCAAAGTCGTGGTGACCAAGATTCAAAGCCGTGGTTATCAAGTAAACAATCGTCAAATTATATGAATTGGAACAAGTCAGAAATCATCATCAACGTCCAAGCATTATTGAACGGCCAAAACAAAAGAGTTGACGAATTCAAATAAATTGATACGAACGAAGAAATAGGAATTCGAATCCTATATAAACAATTATCATCATCGGCAAAATAATCATCGAGTTCAAGCAAGCAAATCAGAAGAAGCAAAAGCAAAAAATTTATATACCAAATCATACCGAACTCGATCAAGGAGGAGGAGCCGCGAATGAATCAATTGAAGTAAGCAATCGAAGCATCAATCTATCAAATTAAGCGGCGACTTCACAATTACCAGAAGCCCTAATTTTCGAGCAATCAGAGGAACGAACGCCATTATTTTCAAGAGAAAGGAACGAAGCAAATAAAAAAGGAAAAGGGGTCGGCATATTATTTTGTGATAATTTAGTTTGGGCCGGTCATTCTATTTCTTTATTATTTAGGCTTTAGAGATTAAAATTAGGGTTTATTTATTGTTTCGAAGTGTTTTTAATTTCTTCCTTTTAAACCGTTGTATTTACTAGTCGTGTGACTAGGGGACAAACTACGTGGCGTAGTTTGAGAATTCGCAACTCAATGGTTGAGTTGTGGCAGGGTTTTGAGCGTAGAGTTAGGATTAGTCAGTAGCGGGTGTCGCGAGTTTACGTGTGTAAGCGTGTGACTATCTAATTTCTAGTAGAAACCTTGGGGGTAGCACGTAGGCTGGGTTTTGCCGAAGCTGGGTAAATCTGTGTGTTCTATATTCTGCATTTACTATTCTGCTATATCTGTGCTGCTATTATTCTGCTATGATCTGTGTTGAAAATATTTTATATAAACTTCCGCAATAATTTTTTATAATTGATAGTATCACCCTATTCATCCCCCCCCCCCTCTAGGGTGTTATCATTCATGGATGCATACTCAGGATACAATCAAATCCCGATGCATATTCCGGACTAAGAACACACCAGTTTCGTCACAGACGTCGGGCTATATTGCTATGTAGTAATGCCTTTCGGATTGAAAAACGCAGGAGCGACTTATCAACGTTTGGTGAATCGAATGTTCAAAGACCAGCTTGGTAGAACGATGGAAGTCTCTGTGGTTGACATGCTCGTGAAATCATGACAGTCAAATGACCACATTCGAGACTTAGCGGAGATGTTCGATATACTCAGATAGTATGGGATGAAGATCAACCCTCTGAAGTGTTCCTGAGGCGTTGCGTCAGGGAAGTTTTTGGGATTCATTGTTAATGCTAGGGGAATCGAAGCGAACCCAAAAAAGATTCAAGCTATTCGAGATGTGCAAGCACCCAGAACTATAAAGCAGGTGCAAAGCTTGAATGGAAAGATGGCTGCGCTGAGTCGATTTATATCCAGAGCCACGGACAAGTGCATTCCTTTCTTCGATACAATAAAGAAAGGGAAGAGAAATTTCGAATGGACATCCAACTGTGAGGAAGCGTTCCGAGATCTGGTGAGGCATTGGGAGAGTCCTCCAGTGCTGTCAAAGCTAGTAGACCACGAAATGTTGTACGTATACTTGGTCGTATCCCCATATGCTATAAGTGCGGCTTTGGTCCGCGAGGAGGACCGAGCCCAAAAGCCGGTGTATTACGTTAGTAAACGTTTAACGGGGGCAGAAAGAAATTACCCTAAAATTGAGAAATTGGCCTATTGCTTGGTGATTGCATCACGTAAGCTGCGCCCATACTTTCAAGCACACTCAGTCAGTGTCTATACCGATCAGCCCCTACGGTAGGTACTCCAATGACCAGAAACTTCTGGAAGGCTGTTAAAATGGAATATCGAGTTAAGCCAGTTCGATATTACCTATCTGCCACGAAGAGCCATACAAGGGCAAGCATTAGCAGATTTCATCGTTGAGTTTACTGTATCTGACGAACCAGATAATCACAGTGTCAGTCCCCCCGTTCGATGGAAATTGTACACCGATGGGGCATCAAACGACCGTTGCTCCGGAGCTGGCGTAGTTCTTGTAACTCCAGAAAATCGATTGATTTGTTACGCTTTGAAGCTCAATTTCCCGGCTACGAATAATGAAGCAGAATATGAAGCACTGGTTGCTGGCTTAAAACTCGTTGGAGAACATGGGGTTAAATCAGTTGAAATCTTTTGTGACTCGCAGCTAGTGGTGTACCAAGTGCGAGGAGACTACCAAGCAAGGGGATAGAAGCTTGCTCCGTACCTTGTTCTGGTTCAGGAACTATTGTCGAACCTCGAACATTATGACATTTTGCATGTCCCGCATGAACAGAACAAAGAAACCGACTCATTGGCTAAATTCGCAAGCACTGGCGATGCACAGCAAATGGGATTATTTCCCATTGAAACCTTACATGCTCCAAGCATAGACGCGATGAAAGTTGATTTTGTGTTGGAAACAGGAATCGAGAGAGAGACATGGATAACCCCATTCAAACTATACCTGACGACCGGGACTTTACCAGAAAAAAGGAGCGAAAGACGACAGGTCATTCGAAAAGCCGCACGATATGTGATGCAGGATGGAGTAATGTATCGGAAGGGGTTCTCGATCCCCTTATTACGATGCATTTCCCATGAGGAGACAAAGCGGGTCCTGAAGGAGGTTCACGAAGGAGAATGTGGCGACCATACTGGGGGGCAGACACTAGCAAAAAAGATCCTCCATTATGGATACTATTGGCCAACTGTAAATCGGGACGCTGCAGACTACGCAAGAAAATGTGACAAGTGTCAAAGATATGCGAAAGTCCCGAGAGCTCCACCAACAGAACTCACACAAATGGTTAGTCCCTGGCCATTTGCAATTTGGGGAATCAACATAATCGGCTCTTTGCCTATATCCAAAGGTGGTGCAAAATACGCGATAGTTGCAGTCGACTATTTCACAAAATGGGCCGAGGCAGAACCTTTAGCCACAATCACCTCTAAGAAGGTCATTAATTTCGTTGTACGAAACATTATATGCCGCTTTGGCCTCCCTCGAACCATCGTTACGGACAACGGAACGCAGTTTGAAAGCAGAGAGTTCAAAGATTTCTGTTTAAAGTATGGCGTTGAGAAGAAGTTCGCCGCCGTTGCACATCCGAAAGCTAACGGAAAAGTCGAGGCCGTAAACAAAATAATCAAGCCCATACTGAAGAAGCATTTGGAAAAAGCTGGAGGCAAGTGGGCATATGAACTCCCGACAACATTATGGGCTTATAGAACTACCCACAAGTCTGCGACTGGCCACACTCCATTCGCCTTGGCATATGGCTCGGAAGCCGTTATACCCGTGGAACTTGAAGTTCCATCGCATCGAGTGACATATTATGATCCCAGGACGAATCAAGATCTCTTGTTGGAATCACTGGACTGCATCGATGAAAAACGTGGAGAGGCTGAACTAAGGGCGGCAGCACATAGGCACCGAGTCAAGCGATATTACGACGGCAGAGTCCGCCCAAGGATCTTTGATGTGGGTGATCTCATTTTGAAACGAGTTTTCCCGGTACCATCACGTATGAATCCCAACTGGGAAGGTCCATACGTCGTTGAACGGAAGCTTGGAGAGGGAACATTCAAGCTAGCGACCGTTGATGGTGTGACACTCCCCCGAGCGTGGAACAGTGAACATTTGCGACATTATTACATTTAGCATGTTTCTTTCTTGTTTTAGGCACAGTTATTTCCTGTATGTTTTCGTTCCGTTATCACTTAGTTTCTTTTTGACCGTGGAATCAGGCAATTTAGTTGGTTTTCATTAATTAAGGCTTGAAGCCGTCTTTCCCATGAATTACTAATGTTTCTATATCTTACAGTCGGGTGATGAATTGCTGGAGTTACATTATTATGTATGATGTACGAACTCGTATAACCGACTTCAATCTCTGAGTCCCCTGAGTGCGGACTGGAGTACTCTAAGTACCTAGAGCGCGGACTAGAGTATAAACGACTTCAATCTTCGAGTCCCCTGAGTGCGGACCGGAGTTCTCTAAGTCCCCAGAGCGTGGACTAGAGTATAAACGACTTCAATCTCCGAGTCCCCTGAGTGCGGACCGGAGTACTCTATGTCCCCAGAGCGTGGACTAGAGTATAAACGACTTCAATCTCCGAGTCCCCCGAGTGCGGACCGGAGTACTCTAAGTCCCCAGAGCGCGGACTAGAGTATAAACGACTTCAATCTCCGAGTCCCCTGAGTGCGGACCGGAGTACTCTAAGTCCCCAGAGCGCGGACTAGAGTATAAACGACTTCAATCTCCGAGTCCCCTGAGTGCGGACCGGAGTACTTTAAGTCCCCAGAGCGCGGACTAGAGTATAAACGACTTCAATCTCCGAGTCCCCTGAGTGCGGACTGGAGTACTCTAAGTCCCCAGTGCGCGGACTAGATTATAAACGACTTCAATCTTCGAGTCCCCTGAGTGCGGACCGGAGTACTCAAAGTCCCCGGAGCGCGGACTAGAATATAGGCGATTCGAATCTCCGAATCCCCTGAATGCGGATCGAATTACTCTAAATCCCTGAAGCACGGATTTAGAAAAAATTCTAAGTACCCAAGAATGTGGAACAAGAAATATGCCACTCCAAAGAATGTTCGAACAATGTAAGAATGGATTGGGAAATTATGTAACTCATAAGAACTTGAGTTTTGACCATAGTTGTTCAGAAAGCTAAAAAAGCAAAAGAATCGTTCAAGTGACAAAGAAACTAAACTTTATTTAATGGTCCAAAATGGGGTTACACGACTATTCCTCCAAAACTTGGAGTCAAAAATCTATCTACACAAACTACGGAAACGAAAAAATAAAAGTAGTTACAAGACCTAAGCAAAATCTCGTTGAACGAGTATAGCGACTATTTCTTCGGTTTCTTCTTCTTGTCTTCCTTTGTTTTCTCAGATGACTCCTCTCCCTCACGCTTCTTCTTGGATTTTTTGCTTGCCAAAGAAGTGGAGTCAGGAGTGGGAGAAGGAACATCCAGCGGTTTGGATTTGCCAGGGATAATGATTTTCAGAGGTCTATTCCGTGGGTCGGTAAGTTCCAGTATTTGAGGCTCGACTTTGATCTCGACCTTCTTTTTCTCCTCTTCTGCGAGTCGCTCCTTCATGCTCATCTTCGAAGTATGTTCGGAGACGCCAGAGATCTCGATTTCATCACTCCCTTCGACGGGAGATGAAGTGTCAAACTTATCATCATCTAGCGCCCCGATCACTTGAGCGTCAGGGCCAGGAGTTACTCCTGCATGAGCAACATCGCTTGTTTTCTCTGCCTCCTCCTTGGCATCGTCGCTCCTCGGAGTTGGTTCAGGATCAGAGCAGCCTGCATGAAAACATAAAGAATGAACATTAGGGCCAATAACCGCTAACAGGAAGTGACCGATCTTTGAACTTCTAAAAGAAGAGTTTTATACCGGGTTCTGGCTAGCTATCAGCTGCACACGGAGTTTCACCCTCTAGAATAGGGGATAGCACATGAACGCCAAGACCGGGATCTTCCGGATCGTAGCCGGCATGCTGCTCAAATGGGTCAAGTGTTGGCCGACCGGCCATTTGAGTAGTAGGAGGAGCAACAGAAGGAGGAGCTGCAGCCTTAGCCCCAGATGGACCAGCTTCGTCATCTTTCTCTTTTGGTAGGGCAGAGCCCTTGCTATAAAGAGCCAAAGCTGCAGACAAGTCCGCTGGCTCGTTCCCTCTGAGAAATTCTTTCACTAGAGCCTCCTCATCAACTTCCTCAGTGCCCGACTTGATCTTTTTGATCTTTATTAAAGTCTCCCAGGCCTCAGCTAGAGATTCAAGATAGCCCTCGCCTAGGAATGTCAAGTCACGGTGCATAAGGACGCGGGCGCTGTATTCGGCAATCAGCGGGTCAAACATGCACTTGACCTCTTCTCTACCAGCCTCTGCAGCTGCTTCGAGGCGAGAGTCAATCTCCTCAGAAGCTTTTCTCTTGCCCTCCTCACGGGCTTCGTCTTTCATCATCTCAACCTTAGCGAGCTCATCGTCGACCTTTGTTTTTAAGAGCCGTGTAGCAACAATTTCGTTGCAGTATCGTTGGGACTCTTCTTGAGCAGCTATTTTCTCTTCTTTCTCCTTAGAGAATAGCTCTTTCAACTCTTTGACTTGCAGGGCGAGCGCGTCCCTTTCTTTTTGGATAGAGTCTTTTTCTAAGGCAAGGGCCTCGCTGTGCTCGACTGCTTCATCAAGTTCCTTTTTGTGGGCCGCCTCTAGACGTGTGATGGCCCCAGCAGTGTCTTTCGCATTTTGCTCCACGGCTTCAAGTTTTGACTTATATGAAGCAAGCTCTTCATCTTGACTCTTGATGATGTCCTTGTCGAAGATAGCTTCCAGCTTCAAACGGTCAATCTCCTGTTGGCACTCAACAGATACTTAGGAGACTTTTTCGACCAAATGTGCAAACGCGTCATGTTGAACATAGACGTCGTTGTTGCAGGCGAGAGCGCTCTGTTTGACGTGCCCTGGGATGTGATGAATAGTTGGGAGAAATTTCAGGCCGTCGAAGCAGATTTTTGGAAATTTAGCCTTAAGATCGACCATCTTCTCTGCTATTGTTGGGTCAGCCGCAGTAACAGGGGAGAGGCTTTGAAAGTTCTGTTTTCTTCCGGTGTTCCCGAGATTGCTATGTACTCGATGAATCAGAATGTTGGTCTCGGGAGACATCAGGTTGAGACCCCTTCTACGAAAGTTTTTCTCTATCTGGCTTAGTTTGAGAAGGGGGATCACGAGAATATGAAGACTGGGAATATGTTTTCTTTCGATAAGACGAATCACAAGGACGGTTGTCTCGATCTTCGTAATCGTCTCTGTCCCTACGTCTACCGGAGCCTGAATTCCATCCCGGATGGTGGAATACAGAAGAACCGTGGAGGCGATCGAACCCGTGGGAGCGCCCCATGTCACCTGCATAGAATAAAAATAACGACGAGTTAGGAAAAATCAGGGTAATGGAAAAACTTGAAGTGTATGGTGAAGTGCGTGTGTGCGTGTGTGTCCTAGTGTTCCCCCCGACGGACCGGTTCCTTTATCTTTACTGATTGGAGTGTTATCTCCCTGAACTGGGGGTTGAACTCCCGCGTTGCCTCTAGCGGGCGAATGAAACTTAAGGGCTTCTGGATCGTCAAAACCATAATTGAGTAGATCGTCGGGAATGGTAAGGTTCGACAGACCATTTAAAGAACTTTCCATGTGCTATGAAGAAGCCTCTTTCTCTGGCGGGATGAGCGTAACTTTGGAAGTTCCGCCAACTTTCTCCTTCCATATCTTATACGTCGATTTATTTTTCCCCTTCGAAGGGGAAGATGACGTTTCAATATCATGTACTTCGACCAGCGAGTCCTGAGTAGGACCCACATTCTCGCCTTGTGTTTCAGGAACTTCGCTCTCTTTGATTTTCTCCCCTTCCTGTACGTCAGGGGTATGGCGTGATGACGATTCAGCTAGTTTCTTTCCTTTACCGGATGCGGACTTGGGAATGGAGACGCCCTCAGGAAGACTAATCCGTCCCTATGATTCCTTCTCTCAAGGTAAAGCCGCCTTAAAGCCGCGCTGCTGATGCTTCTAAAATTTCTCCTAATGCTTCTGAGAAGTCCGAGGATCCCATCTAATAGACCACTATGGAAGAGGTTTCCACTTTAAAGAAAAGCTCCCCAAAAAAGAGAAAGAGGTGGAGAGGGAGGGTAGGGGATAGCCTTCGTATAGAAGCATCCTACAAAGTAGTTGACAAGAGGTGGCAAACGAGGGAAGATGAAGTAGATGACTTACGCATCTTTTGAAAATATTTTCTTTTTATATTTTTCTCTTTTTGGCTTTTCATATATATAGGTCGTCGTTGTGCGAAAGCGGCCCCTTCAACTTTTGTATTAAAAGATATGTAAATACAAAGATTGTTTTGTTTCAACCTTCATCTCATTTACAATGTGCACCTTTCATTTTTGTCGCCTATATACTTACCTGCATGTACAATATAATCATCTGTAATTCAATTACTTATATATTATTCATGCTTTTGTCTATGATCCATGCAATGCTATTATGTACCATAACTCCATACATATAAATAAATTTCTACAATTTCTCAGTGTCATTTCATTGCTGAGCTCTATTTATCATAGCCAAAATGTTTCTTATTTAGCTAACAAGACTATATTTCTTTAGCCAACTTTGTTCATTTTCGGCTGGACGTATTCGTCCAGCCGTAAACAAGTGTGAAAGTTCATACTTGGTTCCATCAATATATGCAAGCGACCGGTCAAACCAGTGTAAACCGCACAGAACTTGCATGTGCAACCCAAGGAGTGGTTTTGGTCCAGACACCACCGAGTGTGCATTTTCCAAAGTTGTGTAGGGACTTTTCCAGTTTGGGTGGTTGACCTTTTGTTGAAACAGAGTTGTGTGCAATAACTCGAGCTTGGCTTGGCATGTGTGAGAAAGTTTTGAATCTTTTGGGTTTAAGTGATACAACGAAGCGACAACTGGCTTCTTGGCACCTCCAAAGAGAAGCAGCATATCGGTAGGAAATTACTAGCACCGAGAATGATGAAGAGAATATCACATAGGTAGATTTTAAGAGAAAGTTTGAAATAAAGTTTTACCCTAGAGCATAGAAAGGATTATTATTGGAGAGATTCATTCACCTTAAGTAGGGTAACATGGTTGTAGGTGAGTATGTGAACTAATTGAATGAGTTAGCTAGGTTCGTGTTTGAATTGGTCAATACCCCGGACAATAAAGCGATGAAGTTTGCAAAAGGATTAAAATCACCACTTAAGGAGTTAGCATTGAACCAGATTCTATTTGGAGCCACGTTTGAAGAGTTAGTTGAGGTAGCACTATTGAATTCATTTAATTGAGAATTAGGAAAGGAATAGCCAAAGAAAGAGGTAAACCAACAACAAGAGAAACGTAAAAGCAAGGATGATCATGGAAAGCCCAAAAGGAGAAGGTGTAACCGATGTAGGAAGAAATGGCATGTTGCGAAGGACTGTAGAGTTGACCTTGCTCAGATTAAATGCAATAATTGTAACCAATTGGGCCATATAAAAAGGGAAAAGCCCAAGTTTACCAACGGAAAATTATATTATTAAGGCCTATGCACTAGAAACAGTCCCAAGTTTTTGTGTACTGCCATTGGCTCGATAAAGGAAATCAAATCGTGATTGAAGGTAAGTATTTGATTTTGAATCATGAAGTGCTATTGTTGATAGTTATGCTTTTATATCTCAAATGGTGCGTAAGTCATTTAGTAGTGTTGGTTATGGTTTGAAATAAGTGTATATGGTGTAGAGTCTTTTAGTGATACTTATGTATTGAGATTTTTAGGGAATGGGTTAAACTTTAGAATAGGGTTGGATGGCTCGTTATGACATAATATTGGATGATAATGGTATAATTTGAATAACAAGTAAAGGAGTGGGTACGATTTTTGTTGTACATCATGATTTCGATAGTTATAAGATGACGAGTTGATATATATCTTTGACGTAGGAGTCTCATATACCTTTATTGCAGATTTTAGTCTCCCTCCCCAAATAAGTTAAACTTAGTCGGCCCGTTTGGCATGCCAATTTGGCATATGATTTTAGAATGGTAGTTGAAAAATTGAGAGAAAAGGATTTACGAGTCAGTAAAGGAGAAAGATTAAATTTTAGGTTAAGTTTAGATTGTTGAATTATATTGGTTGAAACATCATAGAGAAGCAACATTTAATATTAATTAAGATATATAAAGGAGGTTGGATTAAAAAGATATTTACTGGGTATTGAAGAATTGAAGATATATTCGAATTAGAGTTGACTCGGAAATTTTGGTAGGAAAAAGAGAGAGAAGTGATAATAAAGTTTCAATTGATTGGGTCTCATTAACCAATTGATTGAAAATATTTCAAGACATGGATGAAGATTTTTGTTTGAAGGGCCTAGACTTTATTTTTGGACAGGGTCCCGGTGACCCAACAGTATTGCTATGTGATCTGATGGTTGGTCCATAGTGTAGAAACTGAAATAATAGACATTCAAATTTTTTTTATTCTATGTCATTGCGGTAATGATTGGACATGGGAAGTGAATGATATTTATAATACTTTATTGTTTGATATCTAGATTATTTGAGTCGATCTGTGGATGTGTGTCATTGAACCGACATTGTTGACAACGTACACCACACATGTTGTTGGTTGATGATTTAAATTGATTTAAGGATGGATGTTGTTAATGTAACGTTACACAATTTATGCTATATGGCTTGGATGGATGTTGTTCTCCAAGTTAGTGATTGTCGTTTTATTGTATTTGTTTGGGGTGATGGTTATAGATTGATGATACTTGAGTAATAGATGTGATTGCAAGTATATGGTTTAGATTGGATTTGCGACATGGATTTGATAACATATTCACTCTGCTAGGACATCATCCCTTTTTCAATATTCCTAGATATGCCATGGCGTAAGACGTTGCTATGATTAACTAATATTTTGTTGATTTAATTTATATAGCGAGATGCTATCCCTGTTGAGTTGTCTCGTCCATGGCATGGTAGAAAATTAAGTGGGTAAAAAGACACTTGAGGAACAATACCATTAGTTTGTTTATCTTAGAAATATGATTTGAGCTTGGATTTTAGTTGTAAAGGGTATTGAGCTTGGATTCTTGACTTTAAAGGATATCCCAGATTAGATTTGGTAACTAATATTTTATAGGGATAAGTATTGTGGTATGGTTTATGGATATGTAGAAATACTCATACGTAGATGGATACCAAGATCATATTGGTTTATATTATCATTGATTGAATAAAGTAATTGCAATTACTGGATGGTAGGATTTGCCAAGAATAAGAATTGATTAGGGATGGGACCTTTGTTTGTAAAGGATGTACCAAATTGGATTAGTAGTGGGAGTATTACGAAAAGTATTTTTGATTGGTATAGATAAAGGATGTAACGACCAGATATTTTCAACCATTCGCATCCGCACATATCAGACTTGAATTGCTCAAAATACCAGATTGTTACTTTAAATTTGGCAAAACTCAGCATGTACAGTAAATAAAATAATCACAGAATCACAAACACAGAGTATTATAACAGAATGCAGCGGAAACAAGAGAATAGTAGTTCATGAAGCTACCATTTATATATAATAGAGTAAAACAAAATACAACAGAAGTCTCGAATACACGGGAGTCTCGATACAATAATCAAATCTGGGTACAACACTGGAATCAACTGAATATCTAAAAGCTGAATCGATAGTTGGATCTCCAAAAATGCTCCAACTCCAAAGGTGAGTCTCAAATGCTGTGACACTCAGTCTGACCCGAGCTTAAAGCAAAAAACACAAAACACTCGAGTCAGGATTAACGTTTTTATATCAATAAATCCAACTCAAGTGAAATATCAACTGAAATACAAGTAACTTAAAGGATGTTTGGGATAACCATCCTCTAAGAATCCGTGGAACTATCTACTATGTAGAAATATACGCTATTAACAACCAAACGTCATTATAACACCGTGGTCATTCAAAATAATTTATACTTCAAAACCAAAATATCATTTCCATTTCAAATATATATATATATATATTTCCAAATTATAGCACTTTCAAAACTAAATTGATAATTTCATATATATCTTATTTTAACTTCATTATTATTTAGTTTTGAAGTATTCACTTAATAAATCCATTATCATTTAAATAACCTTAAATTACATTAAACTAAATATTTCCTTCGATTTATTTACAACTTGAAATATTCATTTAATCACTTTAAATCAAAACCAAATTATAAAATCATATCTTAAAACCCTCAAATTCAATAAGTTTCAAATCGATTTAATTAAACAAAATTCTTAATTAAATACAATATTGAATAAATTCAAATTTATCTTTCCAACTTAACTTATAGAATCATTATAAAAATCTATTTTTAAATAAATTTAAATAAATATTTAAACAAAATATAAATATTAATTAAATCAAACTTTATTAAATCAAATCTTATTATTAAACTTCTTACATATTAAAACTTATTATATATATATTTAAATCATATAATATCTTAAAATCAATATTTAATAAAATCATATATTCATTTCAAAACCTTGGAAAAATCATTTCAAAAATATATATAGACCAACGGTGTCCTGTATAAAATTTTCTATTCTAGGTCAAGTGATACGGATATTTATCATTTCAATTCGTAATTTAAATATATACGGGTATATATCATTTCAACTCGCAATCCCAAATTCAATTCAATGAAAATCGCTTGGGTTTATCATTTCAACCCATAACAATTTTCCCTTATTCTACATATCGTTCGGGTATGTATCATTTCAACCCATAGTGAATTCTATATTAACAGGGAACTTGCAGAGTGATAACAGATATGATAATAATATAACAGGCATATATCATTAATAACAATATAATATAAACAACAGGATATGGTGTCATATCTCACAGGTGAACAATTACATATAGATGCATAACATATATAACAATTTAAATAATTAACAGTTCAATTTAGCAGTATATTTCAATTGTCGTTTCAATTGAAATCAAATTTAATAAATACAAGAACGTTAATCGTAAGTGATTGCTCACCTTTCGAGGCTAGAGAGAGATAAGAAGATGATATGGACATAGGTACGCATACGGAACAGCGACAGGCTGGGAATGACTGCGACAATTCGATATTGAAATGATAAGTCGAGATAGGCGCGATATTTGATGAAGTAAGATATATTATGTATATATAAATTCCAAAAAGAATCAATTTTAAACATAATTTAAAATAAATATATATATTTTTCAAATCGACATTAAATACCAACATATAAAATATTTATATATATTTGAAAAACCAAATTCACATAAAACCTACATGTATATAAACGAATATACAACTTACAATACATGTTATAATTTAAAAATCAATATTGTTTAACATACTCTTTAAAGCAATATTACTATAACATTTTTTTTTACTACAGAACTAAATATAAAAAACCAAAATGATATAGAACTCATATTAATTCATATATATATAAGAAAACGGATCTTTACAAACTTGTAGAAACATAAATACACTCAAATCAATATATATATATATATATATATATCAATAAAACAACTACCCTACAAAGTATACATATACTAACCCACTAACTCCCCATATATAAATACAAACAGCTATATATAACTCATGTAGATTTAAATAAATAACCCTCAGATTCAAAGTTTTTAAAATAATATATATATAGTACATTCTTCTCTTTAAACATACGAAGAGAGGCAATAGGCTGAAACTCCAAGATACAATATAAAGATAACAAATGCCTTACTGTAAAATTTCTGAAATCATCTTATATATAAATACTATAAATATATATAAACGAACAAATTGACACACAGTTGCCCCAAAAATGCAGAGAAAATAACATATATACCATACTGTATATATATAAATGCTAACCTATACGAACACATATATGCGAGCATTCATATATGTGAACTGTTAAGATCATGTACATAAATATAAAACATAAATATTCATGAATATCTTTTCAAATCCATATCCAACATCATCACAAAATCTGGGAAAAATATATATATATATTTAGTTTGGATAAATAATATATTGTATATACGTATGGTCTAAAGTGCAACAGATTTTATATATATATTATATGTACTGTATAAATTCTTAACTTATAATATATGTCGAACATGTCATTTTCAAAAGTATAAAACTAACACCTATCAACAGCCAAAACTTTAGATGTATGCAACTATCCTACAATATATACAACTATTATGAAATATCTCTTTAAAGCCCAATAGTTTGTTTTTATATAACCAATTATATATACTATTAGCTGTTATACTTACATACATATTAATACATCAAATCAAACATATATCTACCAAAAATATACATACTGTAAAGAATAGATCTATAACCAACATTATAAACTTACATACATACAAACAATCAGATAAAATATTTATATAAATATACCTTTATATGAAATCACATATAATACTCTGTAACTAAAGATACCGTTGTAGATAGATAAAATAATTTTCTTACAATGTAAATTACTCTAACAAAGATTCTACTTTCTCTATAATATAATATACTGTAAAATAATATATTATACCTTGCACAAAAGAAGACGTGAGGACGGCATGGATGCTCGGCAGGTTGGAGGAGGTGCACGGGTGTGAGAGAGACGGGGAGGCGGGTCAAAGCGGCTGGGGAGACGTTGCAAGCACGGTCAGAGGTGATGAAGGCCGGACTGGGTTGCGGCGTGACCATGTGGGCTGCTGACGTGGGTAATGGCCGAGAAAAGTGGGGCCAATGTGAGGTGACGGCCAAGCAGTGGGAGTCAGCAATTCAATGGTGGAGTGGGTGAGCACATGGGCTACGGAGGGAGGCTGAAGATGCTATTGTGGTGGCAGCTCGCGGCAACTTTGGTTGATGGTGGAGGGGTCGGAGAAGGTAATGGGTTCAGGTGGAATGGGTTGGAGATGTTCGGCTAGTGAAGGAGATAAAAATTTGAAAATGTACAGGCAATAACAAAAAGAAGAAAAGAAGAGAGAAAGTGGTTTCATAAAGGTGAATAGACTTTGTAAAAGAAGAATACTGTTAATGTAAATGAATTGGCTCATCAAAATTAACAACAGAAAATAAAAGCTGAAGCTAGGAGATGAATCGGCTAAGGCTATTCGTATTATACCGTGTATAATATAGAAAGACACAAAGAACCCAAAAGGTTGAAATAAGGTACCGTTATGGTTACCGGTTTCACGGATTCCGCTGTGAACTGGACTTCAAAACACAGAGTTGAATATACCGTAGAGATCAGCACGACGAGACGATCAAAATGGTATACAGATATCAGTGGTACAATCATCCTATCAAAAGTTGATAATCGGTAACGAAAATGCTGCTATTTTGCCAGAATTAAGATAAACGGAGCAATAGCAGTCCAAATTTGACGAAACAAAATATAACGTCTCACTCAGAAGATGATTTACAAATTTATTGTATAAAAATATTCAGGTTTGGAAAACATTTTATTATCATCAAATATTAACTGATTTAAATTGAAATAAAATTACACAATAAAATAAACTTAATATTATCGGATGAAAATTTACCAGTTGCTATGTTAAAATAGACGTATTCCAAATATCAAATTTTTATTTCAAAATTCAATTATTTAAAATTTTAGTTAAATATATATTTAAAACTATTAAAATTTTACGGGTCGTTACAAAGGATTTCGATAATGGATTTTGAGCTAAACGGATTGACCCTATTTGAGAAGTTGAAGAAGGGATGTACTATATTGAATGGGTACTAAGGTAAATAAGGAAGTACCATTGACTGATGGAAATTCAAGTGTTCAATGATAATTGAAGAAAATTTGGTAAAAATATTAAGGTAAAAGTATGATAGCATGCATAAGTAATGTAGAGACGATTTTATGGAAAATGGAAATTTGAAGGTTTAGACATAACTTTGAATGAAGAGTAGATATAATCTTTTCAATCATCCATTGGATTGAAAAGAGCTTTCCTATTCAAAAAACTCTTTTGAAGTAGCAACTTAAAGGTGCATAGTTTACATCACATATAAGGTGTATGTAGATAATGTATTATATAGTCGATTATTTTAACTCCATCTCCATCTTAGGTTAGTATTTTCCTTAGGTTAAAACTCCACTTAGATATAGGATTTTGACTGCTATGTTTAAGATAGTTGAATTTAATAAGATTTCTTTTGTTTGGATGATTAAATGTGCTTGGTTGTGTATTGTATAACTTAGAATGGAATGTTTGGATAATTAAAGCGGTGATACTTTGGGTATCAAACTTGTTGGATATTGGAAGAAGTGATATCATAATCGTAACGATACCACTTAAGTTGGATTGGAGATTTGGATGGGAGATATGCTATGCTCACCAGATTACAACATCAATCATTTTGGATGTTCTTAGGTGAAAAAAGAAATAGTATGGTGATTCAAGTTGTTTGGATTTGTTTGGGTAAGACACCATTCACTTTAAGTTGCATTACCTTAGCAATCTGAAAGAAGATTGAGGAAAGTACTGCTGGATGATTTAAGTGTTGATTGTGTGCATTTAGGAATGGTATGAGAGACTACATTTTGTTTGGGCAGGTCTGTGCTAAGCCTACCCGTTGTTATGTATCGTGGCATCATTTATTTGATTTGGTAGTGTGGATTGTAGAAGTTGTAGATATGTACATACATTTGTGGTCGATGTTTCAGAATGAGCAGTAGTAGATATTAGATTACGTTGAAAAACGGTTTAGTTGGGAACAATTGAAAAGCGAAGGAGTGATCTGATCTTTTGAGTTTGATTCCTTTCCAAGATCTCTTTTCATTTTCTTGCTTTTTAGTTTAGTTAGCATCTTGGTTTGGTTGGATGATTACTATAGACTTGTTTAGTTTTGCTTAAGATTATTTAATATTGGTTGGATAGTTGCTTTGGGTGATTTTTATTTCATGTCATTGATTATATTATTATCTTTATATGTTTTATATACTATGATCATATCATATACTAATATATATTCAACTTATGTTATGTTGATGTGATTGGTTGTGCATACATATAGAATTTATATGTTCATCCTAGGATGCTTGCATGCATGCTTTATATGTCATATCATCTCATTTATATAGGAGGCCAAAATGTTAGATATTTGCATATATATATATATATATATGCCATATGTCATATGCATATATATTTTAATGTTATGTTATTGGTTATATTCATAAAGTACACAAGCACCACCGTATGTATTTATATATGCTGATAGAGTACATGTACACTTATTGATGAATCAGATTTCAAATTTTGTATGTTATGTACGGATGTTTGGTTTGATTGGTTTCTTTGTTGTATGGTAATTGCTTGACTTGAATGAATGATAACTAGAATGGATGTTAGAGTATGTTACGAACAGCGTACAAATGATATGGAGTGAGAGAGTGTGCGAATTACATTCATTATCCTTTGAGAATTTTAGGGACAAAATTCTTTTTAAGGGAGGAGAATGTAATACCTCGGTATTTAGTAATTAATAATGTTGAATTTAAATTAATGATTTAATTAATTTAAATTATCAATTTAAATCCAATATTATAAGTAATTAAAATATTAAGGTTGAAATGACCCTCCTAATTTCCACCCTAATTTCATAAGGATTTTTTTTTTTTTGCTAAGAGATGATATACAGATATATCATTCTTTACAAATATATTTCCCAGGGTCATTTTCTTTTTCTAATAAACAAAATATATCCAGGATCAAAATAACTTACCAATATAAATATATCAGTGTATATCTAATAACATACACATACATATGAAGATGTATGTGTTCTTCTTGTTTAAATTCAGAGTATATACTTTATCTTTTTTTTTGTACAAGAACATCCTGTTTGATTTAGATTTTTAGCACTTCAGATTAATTATTGCACCCTGATTTTTGGACCTAAAATCCACTGGAAACATGTATTTTAGACTGTCATTATAATTTAGAAATGATCAAGTAATAATCAGTGGTAAACAAGCTTTCAATATAGATGATTGTGTTAAAGTCTGGATAGTATCAAATTCAGTATAAAAGAAAGTGGATCCTAAGTGAACACAAGCAACATCTAGGCGTAATGGAAACGCGCCTAACTTATACATGAAAGGTCACGAGTTCGAGTGCTATGCTGGTCGGTTCAAACACAATTTTTGGTTTTTCTTTTTATTTTTCTCCTGTATGGTAGAAATCTGATACCTACCTATCATTGTGCATATATATTTGATTTTGCCTATAACCTATCATACAAAACAATTCTTTTTACATAACTATTTTTAAAACCCATTCCTACAACTGTTTTAAGAATTTAAATTTATATTTTTGCCCAATTTATCAACATGTACACAGGTATTTATGTACATGTCATTACCTTTGCCCAGTTTCCAGAAAACTGAGTGAAACAATTGCTAAATGTACTATGCTTTGAAATGCATCTATATTTTCAAGATACAATCTATCATGATCAACCAATACTTCATTTAGTTGAGGCTGGTTAACTCATGAGTCTGGTATATGCTATACACTAGTTCAAAAACAAGGGAGATACCTTTCATTTCATTCTATCTGAAGCTTTTATAAAAACATTTTACTTTTCCTAATTCAATTCAGAAATGAATTCAGATTTATTTACAAAGCATTTCAGTAAAAAGAAAATAAAATCCTTTAAGTTTACTTCTTGCTGAATCCAGATTTTAGTTCTAAAACTCAGTGCTCTGTTATGTCTCAAGGTTAACTAATACATAATATAAATTATACAAAACAGTAGCTCAACTACATGTGCATATTTCTCTTCCAAACATTCATATCAATAATTAAAATCATTTCATTGTTTCCCAGTCAGATTTTTCCTTTGAGATTTTAAACCTTAGTGCATAACAATATATTTAACATGATACAACTAGTTCATCTAACCATAATAGAATTCATTACATGACTGGAAGTCTTAGAAACATAATATTTTTCCTGAATACATGCAGATATAATCAATTTAAACTCTTATTGAGACTAGCTAGCATGTTCATTCACTCCTCCATAAAAGCCATAACTTCATTTTTACTTAGTGCCTGGGTTACCTGAAAGAACATAAGTGGCTGCCTCATTTTAAAATGAGACACCCCAGATGCCATGAGCAAACAAGGGTCAGATCTATGATCTGGTATGAATAACATCAATTCATTCATGATATTAAGCAATAGAGAATATAAGGGTACTAACTTGTTATTTAAGCAAATTTCTGCAATCAAATATTTTAACATAGTATAATTAAGTTGATTCAGGTATGATATATTCACTTATCATTCCTTCACTTGCATACATAATCATGCAAACATGATTATCTATTGGCATCAATTTCATTTACTGGAATCATCTTGGTTCCATACCATTCAACCTAAGAAATATCCACATTCCTATTTCTTCATTTACAGGTTGTAATATTCAATTTAAATCCCTGCCTCATCTGCTATTAAGGAATCACTGGGACACATTGCAATGAACTAATTCACATCATTGCACAAAGATCTCAGGGCTTAAACAAACCATGTGCCAACTTGCATACTTCAAATATGACAAGCATTCCAGCAGTCATCTTGGCCTTCCCTTCCCTAGTTTATTTACTAGTGTATTGTCTTAAATCCTAACATCAAATATGCTAAGTGAACATGTCACTGCAAACATGGAAACATCCATAATTTCTTCTAGCATAATTTCCCCTCAGAAATAATCAGACAGTCATTTCCTAAATGGGGTCAATATGTCTTGATCTTAGTAAATATAAGAACATTTTCAACTGTAAAAGAGGCATGGCATGTTATACTGATCTGCAAGCCTTTATGATTGATTCAGATTCAAGATCTGGTTCAATCATAATTTTAGCTTGTGGGTTTTTTTTTTTGATTAAGGGCTCAGCACTTAGAAAATTTCTATTGCACCCTTAACATTTTTCTTTTCAAGCCTCAGCACTTATACCAAGTATAATGCAGCTCCAATCATTTTTATAAGATTTCCATGCCATAGATCTATAACAGTTGAGAGTATTCTCTATATAATTTTTAAGATCCTAAACTTTAACATTTATGAGTATAAATAAAACAGTATGATACTCATCCAAAGACAAATGTCTCAACCAATCAAAGATCATCAAAATCATCCATATTAAATCATATCAGATTTAAAATAAAACATCCAAAAAGCATTGATGAAATCATATACATCAAAACCAGAAATACATAAATGGCAATATAAAAAGTGGCTGCCTCAACTCAGGTCTTAATGCCATGAACTCAGTGAGATTACTCACCTAAATGTTTCTTCTTATTAATCCAGAAAATTCTTGTTTGAGTGTTTTCTCCTTCCTTTCAATATTTTCTTCTTCTTTTCTTATTTTTATGCAGCTCGGGGTAAAATAATTCTACTGGCTAAACTGCCTATTTATAAGCATTTTTCCTCTAGGGTTTTATTGAAACAGAATTCCATTTCTGTCCTGGCTTAGCATCATGCATTTTTCATTCATATTACCCCGGCCATATTAACCAATTTAAAGGCTGCATTTTCTTTCTTTTACTTTTTCAGAAAATGGCCACTCACTTAGTCATGTCAAAAGTGTGACTATTCCATTTATTTTAATTATTTCTGAAAATCCCCTTTGCTATTTTTGCCTACACAAGCATATTGACTTGTATCACATTTCATGTCATTTTAATGTTATGGTTTCACTTGCTAATATATATATATATATGTACTTTTCAGTATTTAAAAATGTATATTTGTATACATATCTTATCTAGGCTTATTTTAATTCCTCTTTTAAATTCAGAAACATATGCACCTATATGTATACAAGTTTACAAATATATATATTATTTTCTTTTCTGGGTTTTAAATAAATTTGTTTACTGATCTAAAGTAAAACTTACTTTTCTTATTTTCTAAGATGACCCATAAAATCTCAGAAATCAAATAACCATGTTGCAAAATCATGTTTGTATTGCTCTTTAATTCTTGTTTTAAATCCAAGAAATCTGGAGTTCTTTCTTGTGCCATTTCAGTGTGCACGTGCACACATATACTTGCACACTATTTATTCCAGAAATTTCACCATATTTAAATCTAAATATTTCAAAATTAAATCATTTTACAAAAATGATTTTTCACAAAATTTTGGGGTATTACATTCACCCCTCCTTTTAGGAATTGTGTCCTCACAATTTTTCTAACATTTAGTAAGCATCATTTTTCTTTTCTGAAAACTTATCAAATATATGCATAAGCAAACAAATTCAACCATATCAACCATGCATAACAAATAATTTTTCCAGAAAAAAAATTACCTTTTAATTTGCAAAAAGCTTAGGATAATCCATTCTAATCTTATCCTCTAACTCCCATGTGCAGTCATTAGGATCACTACTCCACTGGATCTTAACTAGTTTCAAGGTTTTGCTCCTTAATTTCTTTTCTTCCTTGGCTATAATCCCCACTGGTTCTTTTTCATAAACCAAGTCAGGATTTATTTGAATTTTGGTAGGCTTTTCCAAAATGTCTTCCTTATCATGTACCCATTTTCTAAGTTGGGACACATGAAAAACATTATGCATTGCTTTCATCTCCTCTGGTAGTTCTAATTTGTAAGCCAATGAACCAATTCTTTCCAGAATTTTATAGGGTCCAACATACCTTGGTGTAAGCTTACCTTGCTTGCCAAATCTCATGACTTTCTTCATAGGTGAAATCTTGATGAAAACAAAGTCTCCCACTTCATATTCCACTTGCTTTCTCTTCCTATCTGCAAATTTCTTTTGCCTATCTTGAGCTGCTGCTATTCTTTTTCTTATTAACCCAATTTTCTCTGTGGTTTCTTTAACATATTCAGGTCCAAGAATAGCCCTTTCTCCAGCCTCTACCCAGCATATAGGTGATAAACATGGCTTGCCATATAAGGCTTCAAATGGTGCCATCCCTATGGTGCTTTGGTAACTGTTATTGTAGGTGAATTCAGCTAGATGGAGGTGGTCTTCCCAGTTGCCTCCAAAGTCCAGTGTACATGCTCTCAACAAATCCTCTAAGACTTTGTTCACCACCTCAGTTTGACCATCTGATTGTGGATGGTAGGCAGTGCTTAAGCACAATTCACTCCCCATAGCCTCTTGAAAACTTTTCCAAAATCTTGAGGTGAAGATGGTATCCCTATCACTCACAATGGTTTTGGGTATGCCATGCAACCTTACTACCTCTTTCATGAATATTTGAGCCAATTTTGGAGCATTTCTTTCTGTTTTAACTGGGATAAAATGTGCTACCTTAGTTAGCCTATCCACTATTACCCATATACTTGTGTTTCCCTTCTTAGATCTAGGAAGACCATCTATGAAATCCATAGATATATCCTCCCACTTCCACTGTGGTATACTAAGGGGTTGCAATAGTCCTGATGGCCTTTGTGTCTCTGCCTTGACTTGTTGGCAAGTCATGCACCTTGCAACATATCTGGCCACATCTGACTTCATCCCCTTCCACCAAAGATTTCTTTTCAAATTTTGATACATCTTGGTGCTACCTGGGTGTATGGAGTACTTACTCCTATGGTACCCATTTAATATTTCCTCTTTCAATTCTATATTTTCTGGAACACATATCCTATTTTTATTCCTTAAATAACCATTTTTATCAATTTGATAATTTATTACTTCCTCCCCTTTTGATATGAGCATTTTCTTTTCCATCATGTTTAAGTCTTGTTCCTGCATTTGTCCAATCTTAAGAAGTAAATCTGATTGCAGAGATATCATACTTAATTTTCCTTTACCTTTACCTTCTTCAATAGGCATCATTTGTTCCTCACTGTTTTCCTCAATTTCCAAATCAGTAAGTATAGACAAATCCCTAAACTCTTCCATCATCAACATGGCTACCTTGGCATGTTGTCTACTCAAGGCATCTGCAACTTTATTTGCCTTGCCTGGTGTATACAGTATATCTAGGTCATAGGCAGCTAGGAACTCTACCCATCTATGTTGCCTCATGTTCAAATCTTTTTGTGAGAATAAATATTTCAGTGCCTTATGATCAGTGTACAAAATGAATTTGGCACCTAACAAATAATGTCTCCAAAGTTTCAAAGCATACACAACTGCTGCTAGTTCAAGATCATGGGTTGCATACCTGGTTTCATGTGGCTTTAATTGCCTAGATGCATAGGCTACCACCTGGTCTTGCTGCATCAACACAGCCCCTAACCCAGAGCCACTTGCATCAGTGTACACAACCAAATTTTCATTTCCTTCTGGCACTCTCAATACTGGTGCATCAATCAGGGCTTCTTTTATTTTGATAAAAGCTTGCTCACATTTTTCTGTCCATACAAAGGCTTGGTTCTTTCTAGTTAAATTGGTAAGTGGTGATGATATTTTTGAGAAATCTTTTATGAATCTCCTATAATATCCTGCCATCCCCATAAATGATCTAATCTCACTGATGGTGCTAGGCCTTTTCCATGCTTGGATTGCCACTACTTTGTTAGGGTTTACTGATATTCCTTTGGCAGAGATGACATGCCCAAGGAAATGCACTTCTTCTTTCCAAAATGCACATTTTGAAAATTTTGCCTTTAAATCATTTTCCCTTAGTCTTGACAAAACTAAATGCAAATGATTTTTATGCTCTTCCACTGTCTTAGAATAAATCAAAATGTCATCAATAAAAATCAGTACAAACTTGTCTAGATAATCTCTAAATATTCTATTCATCAAATCAACAAAATATGAAGGAGCATTTGTCAAACCAAATGGCATGACCAAAAATTCATATAAGCCATATCTTGTGTTAAATGCAGTATACTTAACACTTGAGTCTTCAACCTTCATTTGATGGAATCCTGATGCTAAGTCTAGCCTAGAAAATATTTTAGCTTCACTGAGTTGATCAAAGAGATCATCTATTCTAGGCAATGGGTATTTATTCTTGATGGTCACTTTATTTAGTTCTCTGTAATCTATGCACATTCTCAAGGTACCATCATGTTTTCTTACAAACACTACTGGAGAACCCCAGCAAGAATTGCTTGGCCTTATAAATCCCTTGCCTTCTAATTCTTCCAACTGATTTTTCAATTCTTTCAGTTCACTTGGCCCCATTCTATAAGGTTTCTTGATTATTGGACTTGCTCCTGGAATGAGATTAATTTGGAACTCAACTGGTCTGTGGTGTGGAACACCCTTAACTTCCCCAAACACATCCAAGTATTCATTAACTATGGGAATTTCTTCAATGGTTAGTTCACTCAGATCTTTTTCTAAGTCAACTAAATGATACAATTTCCCTTCCTTAGCTATTTCACATAGAACTGTGATTCTCTGGCCTCTAGAATCTTGCAATGATATGGTGGATGAGTCTAAATTAATTATGGCTTTAAATTGCCTTAACCAATCTACCCCCAATATAACTCCTATATTTGGGTAATTTAAAACATATAAATTGGAAATAAAAATATTTCCTCCTATGTTTAACTCCACATCCACACAATTCATGTTCAAAACACTAGAACTCCCTAGGGGACTTTGTACAAGCAATGGGGTTTCAACCAATTTGCAGTTTAATTTTAACACTTTAACTAATTCATAGGAAATCAAAGAGTGTGTTGCTCCAGTATCATATACTACTGGTATGGGTATGGCACAAATGAGTAATGTACCTTCCACTTGGCCATGATTTTCAGCATCAATTTTCACTGCAGATTTGCCTTTTCCTTCCAAAGTTGCCAATTTCCCTTGCTGTTTATTCTCAGGACAGTTCCTCTTCATATGCCCCTCTTTCCCACATAGGTAGCATTTGAAGGCTCCTCCTTTTAACTCTGGGCACCTTGGTTTGATGTGTCCTTCTTTTCCACAATGATGGCAAACCAATTTCTTCTTAGTATCATTGGCTTTAGTATCTTTACTCTTCCTGTTGTCTGCCTCCTCCTTCTTTTTATCATAAGGGTGATATCTTCCCTTATCCTTCTTGTTGTTGCTCTTAAAATTTCTATATTTCTCTCTTTCTTTGTCATGTTGTTCCAGTTTCAAAGCCAGATCAATTACTTGATCAAATGTTCTATCTGCATATGGTAGCATAGCTCTGCTAAGTCCTGGGTTCAGCCCTTTTATATACCTATCATTCTTGGATGCTTCATCTGCCACTAGCATTGCTCCATAATTAGATAGCCCCTCAAACTTTTGAGTGTATTCAGTGACATTCAAAGTTCCCTGCCTAAGTTTGATAAATTCTTCAAGCAAAATGGTCTTGGCTGATGCTGGTACAAATCTTGCCTCCAACATCTCCTTGAACTGATTCCAAGTGATTTCATTTTCATTTCTTCCAGCTATGATCACCTCCCACCAGCTTAAAGCTACCCCTTTCAGTTGTCTAGAAGCTACTTGCCTCTTTCTTTGGTCATCCAACTGCATGTCATTGAAAATCCTATCAAGTGTTCTCAACCATGCTTGAATTTCCATCACACTCTCTGTTCCTTCAAAACTCTTGCCTCCCAAATTGGAATAAGTCTTCAGTAGTTTTGAAAGCTCTTCATGTGGGTTCTCAGGCCTATGCCCAATTCCATCTCTTAAAACCCTCACAAATTCTTGCATATCAAGCATTTGAGGTGCACTGGTTCCTGCATTGTGATGAGATCCTCTTCCTACCATGTTCTGCTAACTAAATTCTGGGTAAATGGTATTAGTATATTATGAGTGCTTCTATAATTTCTAATTTCTTATCTAAATTATTTCATCCAAAACAAACAGACATTATACATTTCTATAATACTTAACAATCAATGCAACCAAGTGCTCTGATACCAACTGAAATGACCCTCCTAATTTCCACCCTAATTTCATAAGGATTTTTTTTTTTTTTGCTAAGAGATGATATACAGATATATCATTCTTTACAAATATATTTCCCAGGGTCATTTTCTTTTTCTAATAAACAAAATATATCCAGGATCAAAATAACTTACCAATATAAATATATCAGTGTATATCTAATAACATACACATACATATGAAGATGTATGTGTTCTTCTTGTTTAAATTCAGAGTATATACTTTATCTTTTTTTTTGTACAAGAACATCCTGTTTGATTTAGATTTTTAGCACTTCAGATTAATTATTGCACCCTGATTTTTGGACCTAAAATCCACTGGAAACATGTATTTTAGACTGTCATTATAATTTAGAAATGATCAAGTAATAATCAGTGGTAAACAAGCTTTCAATATAGATGATTGTGTTAAAGTCTGGATAGTATCAAATTCAGTATAAAAGAAAGTGGATCCTAAGTGAACACAAGCAACATCTAGGCGTAATGGAAACGCGCCTAACTTATACATGAAAGGTCACGAGTTCGAGTGCTATGCTGGTCGGTTCAAACACAATTTTTGGTTTTTCTTTTTATTTTTCTCCTGTATGGTAGAAATCTGATACCTACCTATCATTGTGCATATATATTTGATTTTGCCTATAACCTATCATACAAAACAATTCTTTTTACATAACTATTTTTAAAACCCATTCCTACAACTGTTTTAAGAATTTAAATTTATATTTTTGCCCAATTTATCAACATGTACACAGGTATTTATGTACATGTCATTACCTTTGCCCAGTTTCCAGAAAACTGAGTGAAACAATTGCTAAATGTACTATGCTTTGAAATGCATCTATATTTTCAAGATACAATCTATCATGATCAACCAATACTTCATTTAGTTGAGGCTGGTTAACTCATGAGTCTGGTATATGCTATACACTAGTTCAAAAACAAGGGAGATACCTTTCATTTCATTCTATCTGAAGCTTTTATAAAAACATTTTACTTTTCCTAATTCAATTCAGAAATGAATTCAGATTTATTTACAAAGCATTTCAGTAAAAAGAAAATAAAATCCTTTAAGTTTACTTCTTGCTGAATCCAGATTTTAGTTCTAAAACTCAGTGCTCTGTTATGTCTCAAGGTTAACTAATACATAATATAAATTATACAAAACAGTAGCTCAACTACATGTGCATATTTCTCTTCCAAACATTCATATCAATAATTAAAATCATTTCATTGTTTCCCAGTCAGATTTTTCCTTTGAGATTTTAAACCTTAGTGCATAACAATATATTTAACATGATACAACTAGTTCATCTAACCATAATAGAATTCATTACATGACTGGAAGTCTTAGAAACATAATATTTTTCCTGAATACATGCAGATATAATCAATTTAAACTCTTATTGAGACTAGCTAGCATGTTCATTCACTCCTCCATAAAAGCCATAACTTCATTTTTACTTAGTGCCTGGGTTACCTGAAAGAACATAAGTGGCTGCCTCATTTTAAAATGAGACACCCCAGATGCCATGAGCAAACAAGGGTCAGATCTATGATCTGGTATGAATAACATCAATTCATTCATGATATTAAGCAATAGAGAATATAAGGGTACTAACTTGTTATTTAAGCAAATTTCTGCAATCAAATATTTTAACATAGTATAATTAAGTTGATTCAGGTATGATATATTCACTTATCATTCCTTCACTTGCATACATAATCATGCAAACATGATTATCTATTGGCATCAATTTCATTTACTGGAATCATCTTGGTTCCATACCATTCAACCTAAGAAATATCCACATTCCTATTTCTTCATTTACAGGTTGTAATATTCAATTTAAATCCCTGCCTCATCTGCTATTAAGGAATCACTGGGACACATTGCAATGAACTAATTCACATCATTGCACAAAGATCTCAGGGCTTAAACAAACCATGTGCCAACTTGCATACTTCAAATATGACAAGCATTCCAGCAGTCATCTTGGCCTTCCCTTCCCTAGTTTATTTACTAGTGTATTGTCTTAAATCCTAACATCAAATATGCTAAGTGAACATGTCACTGCAAACATGGAAACATCCATAATTTCTTCTAGCATAATTTCCCCTCAGAAATAATCAGACAGTCATTTCCTAAATGGGGTCAATATGTCTTGATCTTAGTAAATATAAGAACATTTTCAACTGTAAAAGAGGCATGGCATGTTATACTGATCTGCAAGCCTTTATGATTGATTCAGATTCAAGATCTGGTTCAATCATAATTTTAGCTTGTGGGTTTTTTTTTTTGATTAAGGGCTCAGCACTTAGAAAATTTCTATTGCACCCTTAACATTTTTCTTTTCAAGCCTCAGCACTTATACCAAGTATAATGCAGCTCCAATCATTTTTATAAGATTTCCATGCCATAGATCTATAACAGTTGAGAGTATTCTCTATATAATTTTTAAGATCCTAAACTTTAACATTTATGAGTATAAATAAAACAGTATGATACTCATCCAAAGACAAATGTCTCAACCAATCAAAGATCATCAAAATCATCCATATTAAATCATATCAGATTTAAAATAAAACATCCAAAAAGCATTGATGAAATCATATACATCAAAACCAGAAATACATAAATGGCAATATAAAAAGTGGCTGCCTCAACTCAGGTCTTAATGCCATGAACTCAGTGAGATTACTCACCTAAATGTTTCTTCTTATTAATCCAGAAAATTCTTGTTTGAGTGTTTTCTCCTTCCTTTCAATATTTTCTTCTTCTTTTCTTATTTTTATGCAGCTCGGGGTAAAATAATTCTACTGGCTAAACTGCCTATTTATAAGCATTTTTCCTCTAGGGTTTTATTGAAACAGAATTCCATTTCTGTCCTGGCTTAGCATCATGCATTTTTCATTCATATTACCCCGGCCATATTAACCAATTTAAAGGCTGCATTTTCTTTCTTTTACTTTTTCAGAAAATGGCCACTCACTTAGTCATGTCAAAAGTGTGACTATTCCATTTATTTTAATTATTTCTGAAAATCCCCTTTGCTATTTTTGCCTACACAAGCATATTGACTTGTATCACATTTCATGTCATTTTAATGTTATGGTTTCACTTGCTAATATATATATATATATGTACTTTTCAGTATTTAAAAATGTATATTTGTATACATATCTTATCTAGGCTTATTTTAATTCCTCTTTTAAATTCAGAAACATATGCACCTATATGTATACAAGTTTACAAATATATATATTATTTTCTTTTCTGGGTTTTAAATAAATTTGTTTACTGATCTAAAGTAAAACTTACTTTTCTTATTTTCTAAGATGACCCATAAAATCTCAGAAATCAAATAACCATGTTGCAAAATCATGTTTGTATTGCTCTTTAATTCTTGTTTTAAATCCAAGAAATCTGGAGTTCTTTCTTGTGCCATTTCAGTGTGCACGTGCACACATATACTTGCACACTATTTGTTCCAGAAATTTCACCATATTTAAATCTAAATATTTCAAAATTAAATCATTTTACAAAAATGATTTTTCACAAAATTTTGGGGTATTACAAAGGTATTACAGCATCACCTTAAAAGGAACCAATATTTACAATAATTTATGCACCTCTCTTCATCGACATTATATCACATTAGGATATAAGGTTCTAGTATTGGTCAAAATCCCAATATTATTCGCATTTAACTTGATCGGTCCATAAACAAAGTCATTGGTTCAATAATAACATTTGTTACTAACCTTTCTACTCTGTTCAAAGATTTTGACTTTGAGTTGACTAAGGTTGATCGTCATACTAACCTCATACAATCAGTGAGACATATCCTCTCGTGGATAGCACTTCACTTCCAATGCTTCAACTCAGACCCAGCTATAGTCACTTGATTGTCGCCATGCCATGATTTAACTATAATCAAAGTGGAGTATCCACGTTGAAGTTCTACTGTATTCTCAAGTCCAAGGAACGACGTAACATCATCACATTGAGATTTCTTATTTGACCTAGTTGTTATCGACCAACAGTAAACTCTTAGATGAGTCATTCTATAATTATTCAATAACTACTAGCACGCAACCCCTTAGCAGTCCAGCAACCATGAGTGATACAATGTCCAACTTTTGGAGGGCATTCATGATTGAATCAGTATACTTTCTCGAATCAATTTGATTGGAAATATTTAAAACAAAAATTTATTTTATATCATGATTAATTACTTATTCGCAATTTTAACCATTTGCAATTACAATCACATGACATTTTATACAACGACTTTTTTAATCATATACTTTAAATTAATCACATAATTATTTATATCACGATATAACAAAGTATATATATATATATAATAATAAATCATCTTTATTACGTGCAAGATTAATTATAGAGTTAGATATATGTAATAAATTACATATTACCTCTAAAGCATACCACTAACTCTCTCGATATGCATGTCACTATAATCTTTCTTTTTTGAAAAAAGGCTCAACTTTTCCTTATCAAATAAAAAAGAATAATTACAAATTATTTACAACTGGCTCAATATGGCCCATAATACTACCCATATCCCTTTTCAACATAATGCACCTTTAAACCCGCACCTACAAGCCCAAAATCTGGATAATTCTGCCTACATCAAAACACTTCATTCAATGCAAATGCTTCAAATCCTTCTATTCCATATCCATCTCCTTTTCATGGCGACAATTTGAAACTCCTTAAACTCCACTCTCTTTGGCAAATAGGCAAAAATAAACACTCAAAAATTGTGGATTCATGCCATATCTGATGGTTGATGTTGGTTAGTGGTCTTTTGTACTTCGCTTCTTCTATTTCGAGCCAAATCAGCTCCACTGACAGTCAGCAGTTGTTGTTTGAACTTATTCCCCTTCCAGGACCTTTTCTCAACTTCGATTTTGTAATTTTTTACTTTCGTCTCCATTGTCTCTTCAATAATAGTTCTCTTTGCGTACATTGTAAGTGGCCATCTCACTTTGTTGGCTACCTGTAAGTGAATCTGGGTGCGAAGACTTGAAAAACATGGAGTTTGGCAACTAAGATCTATGGTTGTAATTATTCCTTCATTTGATTTATAAATGAAAACCTGTTGTAATTTGTTTTCTACTAAACTCCATGCCCATTAATTCGTTGCCTTGGGTAGATAAACAACATAAATTTGCACGTACCATGGCCAAAACTTTGATTAGAGCATTGATTGGATTGTAGTTCTATTCCTTAAAGTAAAATATGAAAAACAAGGGATCAAAATATAATAAAGGTGTTTCGAACCTATTTCGGAGTACTGATAGACACATGCACCATGTCCTAATTCGCCTGACCATAAACAACCTAAACTCGGTCTTGGACATGTTGCGGGGTAAGAACATCTAACTCCATTGTTTGCATATGTTCTCATTATGATAATTGATGCATGTGTTGTGCTTGGATATAGAAATTCTTACTTTTACCATACACACTATTTGCTCACACACTTCAAGCTCAGTTTTGGTTTTGGCTATTTAATAAATCCTTGAATTACGTTCCTTTCAGATACTCCAAATGCAAGTTGAAAATGCAATTTGGGCTATCTCTTTGCTTTTACATTTATGTTTGAATTGCTATTGGATTTGATTAATTTGTGAACTGATATTCAACACCTCTCAATGATTAATTGGCCATAGCAGTTTAATTCTTAACCATTTCCATTTATATATGCAGTAAATTTGTATTGGAAAAATAGGCGATTCATGCATTCATTTTCTGATTTGCATAATATGCACATTGGATCAATTGATACGTATTTCTATATCATTCGATCCTTAGTTAGTACTGGGTTAGCAATTGCTTTAAATATACAAAATGCGGCTTTGGGGGAGTTAATGCTTCCTTAAACTCACTTCCACCATGAAACATATTCATACCTTTGCCTTATTGTTTCCAATACTTCCTTCAACTTAAATTGTTTCGCTTCATGCCCACGCATGTCCAGAAATCTTGCTCCTCCCCATCATAAAATCCGATCGATTCAATTTCATTCCTTAGATTAACTAAGAAACTTAGTATGTCACATCTCCATGTCTTAATTGTCAATTATATCTTCTACGAAACTCCATTCTTTCAAAAAAAACTATTATCTATATTTTATTGTAGTTACCCCTTCGAGGGACACTATGGTAAGTGAAAATGTAAAGATATACTTATGTAATTGTAATATCCCGGAAATTTGGGGCAATATCAATTTAATAATCTGTTTAAATAATTAAATTGATTTGTTAATTTTTGATAACAAATTTTAATTGGTTTAATAATCTAATTAAATGGATATTTAATTAGTGAATTTACCTTTTAGAAATTAATAAAATGATTTCTATTTACAATGTATATATGTGTGTGTATTGTAAATAGATAAGCTTTGGTTTGGAAATTAATAAATAAATATAATCTTGTTTTTAAATTCTAATATACATTTTTGATAGTTTGGAAATTATGATTATTTAATATTAAGCTTTTCAAAGCTATTTAAACAAAATAACTATATGGTTTTGAAATGAGATTAATAAAATAGGATTGTTATTTCAAATTGAATGTGTTGTTTTAAATTGACTTTAAATTGGATTTTTAAATATAATTTGAATTCTATCCATTTCTTTGAAAAATTCAAAAGCAAAGAAAATTAAGTAAACTCAGATCTAAACTGAAAAAAAAGAAGAAAGAAACAAACCTGAAATCGTTTCCTCTCAAAAACAAATTTCTCATAAACAATCAGTAATAAAATCCCTCATCTCAATAATCTGTAACCCATTTTCCAAAATACAACTAAATCAAAGTTTCAGCCTGCATTTCAAAATCTGGAAGCAAGCAAACCTGCATCTTCTTCAAAGATTGAAAGCAAGTTCAAAGGGAAAATTAAAGCAAATCAACTATATTTCAACATGCAAGTTTTCTAGCAAGCAAACCAGTTTTCAAAAAGGCAATTCAAGTTAAAAGATTTTAAAGTTCAAAGACACTTCAGTTTTAAAAATAAAACCTGGGAAGCTCTGTTCTTCATCTGGTGAGTAACTTTTTATTTTAAAAACCTAAATAAAATAACTAGTTGCATGTTCATATCTATGAATTCGTATGGTTGTATGTATATTGGTGCATGTTTGGGTATATGTGTGAATGTATATATGTGTGACTATGTGATATCTGTGATAGTGTCTTGTCTTGTATTTGAGTTGTAATGTCTAGACAGATGTTTATAACTGTCTAGTAAGTGATGTATATGTTGTGTAACTCTGTAAAGTGTTGTATACTATGTAATAGTATATGTTATTAATATAATTTATTCGTTCCGCTGTGAGATCGTTGTTGTTGTTCTTTCTTTCTTCTCTTCTTTTCTATTTTCTACCCCTTTCTTTCTTATTAATGATACGACTTTCTGTGGAGAAAAAGTCGGGTCGTTACAGTAATAAAATGCATTTAGGTGCTCTGTTTACTTATTGTTGTTAAAAAACTTATTCCATTTTGTCGTTTGGAAATAAGTCTGATTATGACAACATCATCGACATTCATTTCTGGGTCTTCAAGTGGGGGATATTACAACTTTGTATTAAAGCATATGTTAGTACACCTAAGTAAAATATTGCTAAGTATAAATTTAGGTATAAAATATATAGTTGAAAATGAAGACCTTAGATAGGGTATATGCTATTTATACACACCCATACAAATGCGATGTACTTGCATTTTGATATAGATTCCAGATAGATGCATCCATCCTTCTGTTATTTCTTTCATTATCCTTCTATTTCTTATAAGGCCTTGCTTACTTAGAGAGCAGGAATGGAAATTAGGAGCGAACGATTAACTTTCAGAGGCGCTAGGGAAAATGCTAGCAGGGGAACTGCAAGTACGCAAATAAACAATCAAGGAGGAGTGGTAGTGCCAAATGTTAATGTTGAGGCTGATATTCAGATGCATGCCCCTGCAGCTGGAGCAATGGATATGAATGCTCTCTTTCGTTAGTACATGATGGAGATGATAAAGCAATAATGGTTGAAGTTATTGAGCCGAGACCAATGGTTAAAAGAGATTTCTCCAAAATGAACCAAGATTATCAGAACCGTGGAGGAAAGATGTGTACTGGAAAGGAATCGACACTAGAAGTTTGAACTAGTTGAAGGTGTGTGAGCGTGTTTTTGGAGATATGATGTATGACGATGCTCAAAAAAGGAGGTTGGCTTCTCTAGCTTTAAGAAGATGCTTTAAACTAGTGGGATGTGTTGACTACTAAGATTCCAAAGGAGGAGATCAATTGGAATCAAAGGAGCAATTTGAGGCTCGGTTTATTCTTGAATCGCAGAAGAATGCTTTGTGTCAGGGGGTTTTTGGAACCAAAGCTAGGGAATATGACCTTGGTAGAGTACATCCAGTGCTTCAGCGCTTTGTCAAAGTATAGAGAGGACATATTCAGACTTGACTGAAGGAGAATGAGATGTTTATTAAAGGTTTGAGGAAAAGACTGAACCACAAGGCGATGATGCATTTGTTGGTACCCTTTAAGCTAGTGGTGGAGATGGTGAGAATATATGACCAATTGTATTAAGAGGAGAGAAATGCTGATGCTAGACCCAAGTGTGGGCAGAAGAATGTTGGATCAGCTGATTGGCAATGAGGTAAAAGTGGAAAATCTCAAAAACATTTCTTTTTATTAATTTTGCACTAGATCTTATTTCGTGTTTATATAAATTGTTTATTTACACTAAAATCATATTTAGTTGATATAGCAGAAAGGAGTTTGTTATTTTATTCAATTATGCTTTATTTTATACTTAAAACTTTAATGTATGTATATGTACATTATGATTTAAACCTATTTATATATAGATATTCCAATTTCAGTTTAATTTAATTTTAGTTTATTATATTTTATTTGTTAGGAATTCACATTCACAATGTGAATATTATAAATATTATAAACAAACTTAGGACATTAGTATGAACATTAATATATGAAATATATACGTGAATAATAAAACAATATCAAGATTTGTTTAACATACTTGAATGATCTCATGATGATAGGTGATATTACGCACATACACATATGTATATATGAATTTTATTTTCATCCGTTAATAAAAAATATGTATTTTTGACCACGGTAAAATAATGTTTTTTTTAATTTATATGTATATTTTAAAATATTTATATACATTTCAAAATCAAATTACATATATTTATGCTTTATGTAATTGTCGAAATACACATGCACACACATATATTTATACTATATTATTAATACTGAGTATGGTTTCCTTAACTCTGAAGCCCCTTTGAATTTTCCAATGAAATTTTGCCACATGTATTCTGAAACTCAAAGGTCTTTTTTTTTCCTTTTCTGACCGAAAGGAAGAAAAATAGTACTTCATTCTCCTCTTCTCATCTTCTCTTCCAAACCCTACTTTTAATTTTATCTAATGCCCATCGAATTCACTCTGCCCAATTTTCCGATGCTTACATTCATCGCTCCATCATAGAGTGTAATTTTTTTAATATTAATTCTCAATCAACTCCAAGTCTTTTTCCTAAGCATTCCACTGAACAATTTGCAATCAATTCATCACATTGGGAAATAAATATGCAAAAATCAATTACCATAATCGAATTTATGTTATCTCCTATTCCTTTTCTCACAACCCTGGATTTTGGATCTAGACCGTGAACAAGTATCGGTCTTCTTCTTCTTATATATGGAGGTTTCATCGTTCTTCCCTCCTTTCCATATGTGAATTCACATCACCTTGCATCTTAGGCAATTTTCGAGCCTTTTTTACAACGTTTTCGATTTTATAATCTTCTCATCCTATTACTAATTTAGTTCACCTTCGTACTTTTTGGAATTAATGATCATATTATTTGATAGCGGTTGGAATTGATGCTTATTTGGGTTGGTTTGATTTTTGTTCTCTTTGATTTAGTTGAATCGGGATTGGGGTCACATGTATAGGAGTTTATTATAATGAAAATCCACTGAAAACTCATGTTAATGGGTTTAGGCTTTTTTAGATCCAACATCGGGTGGCTCTTATATTTAATTTTTTATTTTTGATATGTTAAACGATGTTGGAATTGTAGCTGATTGTGTGAAATTGATATAAGGGTGCAAATTGTAAAAATTTGAATGTAGTAATGTTAAAATTCTATGCCCTATATGTTTTATAACACATTATTTAGAGCTTATTACAATGTTATTTTTTCAATTACACACACACATACTGCACATTTTTCTTTTTTGATTTTTTTTTAAGTCCATAATATCTATATTTTCAAAAAGTTTTTCTTTTCATTGTTGTGATGTCTTTACATGTGAGGTAAATATACTGTCATATTTAAAATTATTTTAGATAATTTTCTTCTTAGCAAGTTTTTTTTTAAAATGGTGAAAGTTTTACTTCTTGCAAAAAATGTACGACAAATCTGTGTTATAATTTGTTTTCCCACATAGTGTATTATATTGATCTTATATCATTAAAATATGATTGGTAATGTTTGTTTTTTACATTAGCATCTTATACTGCTTAACCGAGGAATAAAGAATATAATAAAAGCATAGCATTATTTTTTACACTGTTAATGCAAGAACTTATCTTCAATATGGTTGTTTTATGTTTATTTAAAGAGATATTATGAGTATTAACTTTATTTTACTAGGACTAAACAATATTTGAATTGTTTGGAGTGGATACTTGAGTATGTATATATGCATGTGTATGTGTAAATATGATAGAAAATGATGATTGGTTTTACAAAGATGGGTAATAATTTTATTTTACAATAAAACTAAAGTTTCTACTGAAGCTAATTATTTTTACCGTTGGATAATATCTATAAACAAAGATGATTATCGTGCATATGTGGATTTGCAGTAGATTCATATTTATCAACAGTAACAATATATAAATTGTCCACGGTGGATACATGTGTATGTATATATGTGTATTTGTGTGCATGCGTGTGTGAGTGAAAGATTTGTACATATTATTTGTATTACATGTTTATCTAAAATACATTGTGTTCTATAAGGTAATTTTATATGTCAATTAATATCGCATAAACATGGCATTATTAAAAGTTAGACTTTATTTTCATAGATTGGAATTCCCATTACATTGATTCAAAGGCTTAAAATATTTCTTTAAACATGATAAGGTAGAACTCAGCGGCCATTTTATTGCTACATGTTAATTTTATTTCAAAGTTTTTTTGGTATATCTATTATCAATAATTTTAATCCATGAATTCTAACTTGTTTTTAATTGAATTGAATGATATTTACTTTATTTGTGATATATACACAACCACATATGTGTATGAATATACATTTCTTATATATTTTCCAAAAATTTGATGAGTTATACAGGTAATTTATTTGTAAGTTAAAATTGCATATGCACTGCCTTATCTAAAAGTTTGGTCTGAATTTTATTTTCATAGATATAAATTCCCAATTTTTCGATTCAAAATCGTTAAAAGCGTTTTTTTAGGTTTGGGTTTTACATTAAAACTCAAAAGATATTTTTTTACTTTTTTATTAATATATGTGTATGTATATATGTATGTATGCGTGTGTGTATGTGTGTGAGAGAGAGTGAGAGAAAGATTTGAATATATTCTTATTATATGTTTTCTAAAAATACAAATTGTTCTGTAAGGTAATTTACTTGCCTTATAGAAATGTTTATTCCCTCTTAGACAAATTTATCAAATAACCATAGCTTCTTACTTTCTCAACAAATTTGGTCAAACTTCCTATCAAAAATGTAGAGCGAAATGAAGGCTATGAGTAGATACCGATGCCAAGGCAAATTGAGTGACCTTTTGGACGACAAAGATATTCAGTCCAAACAAAGTTATGATTAAGTAATTTACGATCGTTGATGTTCGTTATTTTCTCTACAAATGGAAAATTTTGTTCTTTGTGTGGTATGATCAAGATGTAATTTTGCAAATAGATATAATACACAAGGTAGTTTGATCATTTTCAAAAATATAAAAGTAGATGCTTAAGGATGTTACAAACTCTATTTTTTATTGTTGATGCATAGTTTTATCTTTACACGTTATTTATTAATTTTAATTTTAGTTGGATATAATTTAAATTATATCTCACCTAAAAATTTGTTGCTATATTTCTTTTTCTTAATTTTGATTGCTCTCTTGAAAGATAATTCTATCCTTTATATCAAGTTTTGCTTTGATACTCTATTTTACTTAATTTGTTTTGAAGATAGAAACTTTTCCACCAGTTTAATGCAGAAATTTCTTATGCAAAAACTACACATATGGAAATACTAGATTTGTGTCCCATATAATTGTCTGTCTACTTTTGTTAAAGTAAAAGAACATGGTTAACCTACATTATGATTAACTTATGTTAGTTTTATAAAGAAATTTTAGACAATTAAATATTTTACTAATCAAATAAACCATTTTGTTTTATTCTACATAAACTTACCATTAATTTGTACATAATTTTTTCTATAACACTTGGACCTTCTCACGATTAGATTCAAAAGTTTATATATTGTACAAGGATTTCTTGATAATTAGCACATGGATTTCTTTTCAGTTAACCATTTTTGATTATATATTTATGTATAGGAGCCGAAAGCAATCCCACTTAAACTTATTTGCTTTAATTTGAAACAAGAGAATATACACCAATATTTTTGGATGCATTAATTATTTTCAACTATAATATATTTCGATTGCTAAGGGTAGCTCACTTGTGCTTGAATTTATTGCTACAAATTTAAAGGTTCTTATGGCTTCAATTAAACATAACATTCATCATCAAATTATGCTAGAAATCATATCCTTAGAATATTTCTATATAACATAAGTTTCAAGTATAACAACATGTATCCTTAGCATACGGTACATATATGAAGCGCGGGTGCTTCCATGGCAATGTTATGCATGTTATGAGTGGATGCAAATTTACCAATTGATGAAGCGTCGTTATTCTCCAACTTAATCCACTTGTTCCCTCTCCTAAAAACACACTCCATGAAATACCTAAATTAGTTTCGATAAAACTCGTTTTCATTTTTCTTCATATTTGAATATGGGATTTCAAAGTTATAAGTTTATTTATTTTTCTATAAGAAAATATATGTAATACATTTGGTTTGGCATTTCTCCTTTTTATTTATGAAAACGGTATTTGATGCTACTAGAAATCAATGTCAAAACCTCTACCTAAAAAATATAGACATACCAAACATACCATTTTCTCATAAGGGACATCTAATCTGGTATTTATGTGTCAAACCAATATATGTGAACTTGGTATCTTTTACATACTCTTTGCTAAATGATCATTTGCATATCTAATTCTTATTGTAGTAGAAATTTTTAGAAGTTGGGAATCAACAATTACGACTCATTATGTTAAGAAGGTATTTACTTTGAGAAGACAATATCTGAATGTGTTATATTCTCTAAGAGAGCCTTGCTATTGGAAAATTGGTATTGAATATTTGCACAAAGTTTCAAAGTTGGAGTATCTTTTCCCTGCATCGTGCCTATTGAGGTTGAATTTATTTGTAGATGTTTGATAGATATTTTGTTTGGATTTATTTGTAAATGTTTTATAGATATTCTAACAATATTATATAATGTTCACCTTCACATTAGTTTCGAATCCTTTCATATATACCAAATTTTTGCTATAATACCAAAAAAGAGGCTCAAGTTGAACGTTGGAGTCTCTATATACAAGGTGGTGGGGAAGATGTTGCTGGTGAAACGAGTTTAATACCTAAATGGGGACCGAGTTGTGAAACTACGAATAGGGTATTGATAAAACTTATGGAGAATGTGAGTATATTTTTAAAATTTATGTATACTTAGAATTGGGTATAAATTCATATTTCATTAATGAACACATTTTGGGTTTTTTTAATTATTTTCTCTCATTTGCAATGTTGATAAACTCAAAATCGAGTAAGGTTAAAAAATACAAGTCTTATATGTTAACGTGAAGAATGTTTGAGCTGTTATGTGATAAGGACACAAGTGTTGTAAGTGCTCATATTCCCTGGCACCATTTGTATAAATAATAAAATGCTTAGTCAAATTGGAGGCATGATTCTCTTCCTTTGTGCAAACTTCAAGTTAAATGTATGTAATACTATCAAAGTTGCAATTCTTTCGTATGGTACAAAAATTAATAAGAATAATATATTAGTCAACATGCTTCAAATTACTTATATTTTACAAAAAAATTGTCAACATACTGTTAATTTTTTCTATTCTCTATTGTTTTCTATAATGACCTTTTCCCATGTCAAAAAAAATCACCATATTGATTACTTTACATAATTGATTAATGATCTCTTTTTCCTCTTAACAATTATCGTTTGCTTCTTTGTTAAAATTTTGTAGCATGGATTCTCAAGTAAAGCCAGTGATAGAGCAATTGGTGAAATGAATTGAAGCAAAGGGCTTGATGAGCCATATCTCCATTAAACTTTTCAAGTAGGAGAATTTTCGCGCTAAGAAGAACTTGAAAGTTTAGATAAAGATGGTTGTACGCATATGCTTTTTGAATCTAAAAGTGAAGCAAAATGTCTTTCTTAAACATGGTATTCGTTTTCATTTTTCAAGATGCATATCCTACTATTCATAAATTTATTTCACACATAGGTGCTAATTTATTTTTAAAGGATTTGAACCAGTGTTTCAAAGAAAAAATAAGTATTCAAGTGTGAAAACTTATGCCTTACAGTTAGATGATTGACACACACATACATCTACACAAATACACACATATATAGAAAGATATACATACATACATAGATGTACACATACATATCTATACACATACACATATGTGTGTACACACACACACATGTGTGTGTGTATGTATATATATCTGTGTGTGGCTGTGTATAAAATAAAAGGGAAACTTGGGTTGTTATAGTATTACATTATTCAAGAACTTTTTTGTTAAGTTCACTTTATCTTTCTTAGTTTTAAGACTATATACACATATAAATACACATGTTTACATATGTGCCTATATACATTAATACATATATGTATACAAGTATAGTTTGGTAATTTGATTGCTTTATGGCCTATGGCTCTATAGTTGATTATGTGCATTTTTTAAAGATGAAGAAGTTTGTGCTACTTTTGAACTATATACCGTTGGCGTTAAAGCTTCAATTATACCATGTGGATTTTTTTGAGAGATTGCATGAGATCAGTTTTGTAAAGCTTGATAGTTTAATAATCTAACATTTTTATTGTACTTGCAATTATGTGTATGTGTGTATTGCATATGTAACTTTAGACTTTTATAACTTTATACATATTGTTAATACAATTTCTGTTATTTCTCAAATTTCATACCATTTATATAAAATATGCCGTCATCATTCACACACTACATTAAATTTCATTCCATAAATCATTTTTTAATTTTTATGAATAAAACTGGCTCAAAGAAACCCTTAAATTAGAAAAATAAAATATTGATGCATTTGACGTGATATTGAGTTGAGATTTTCGGTACCATATTCTCTCTTGCATCTAGATACAGTAATTTTTTATTTAGCTTACATCCTTAAATTAGAAAACTAAAATAGCATGTCTTTATTTGTTTTCAGATCTGATTTTATTGTAGGATGTTCTTTAATTTGTGTTTAATTTTTCAATTTCAAAGTTCACGAGTCTTCTTCTTTCTTCATTTTTTTAATATTAAAGGTTGATTAAATAAGAAATTAAGCTTTTAATGCTACTAGAAAAGTCCTAAAGCTTTAATGGATTTTCTATAATCTTAGTTGAGATTCAAAGATGAAGAGAAACAATTTTCTTATAAGGAGGAGGAAGAAACTAATGTGGGGAAACATTAAATTAACTTGGAAAGCATAAATGAAAATCAAGATTAATATTATGTTGATAAAAATAATAGGTTGAAATTTTTTCAGTGTAACACTTTTAGTGTCATTTATTTTCATTACTTATTTTGTTAAAAGAGTTTATTATATAAATTTTAAAATTTTGAATATACTCTGAACATTATTTAGGTTATGCGTTGTACTATCTTTCTTATAATCTAGAATAAATTATTGCCTATATTTGACTAATTAATTTTTATTTTTGTATAGTAATAGTATTAATAAGATTTGCTGCATGGATATTTAATTTTCATAAAATACACAATGGTTCTATGGAATAATTTGTGCTCCATATGTGGTCCATCTACTAAGATTTACCGTCAATATTAAATTCTAAATAGTGGAAATTATGTTGAAGGGCTTCTATTTTCAGGGTAATAAGTTTCAAGGACAACACTTTTAAATAATTAGTTTTAAGGACAATTTACAGGATAATGATAAATTCATTTATCTTTTTAAGTTATACAGGAAAATGATAAATCTTTTTATCATTATTTCTGTATAACTGAAAATGATAAATTCTTTTATCTTTTTCCTGTAAAATGTCCTTAAAACTAATTTTTTAGAAATAGTGTCCTTAAAACTTATTATCTGCACAAATAAGCCCTTGAAGTGAAAATCCCCTTCTAAATATTTGTCCCTTCATTTTTGTTCACAAAATAGTTAATTAGAAGATGAAATGAAGGCATAATGAAGGAAGAAATGTCTTTTAAAGGAAAAATATGGTTTTCTTCCTTAATTATAATGGCAGTCATATTCAATGGAGTAGTGCTTAACTATTGACATTAGAAGCCACTTTTAACACCTCTTTGCAAACTCCATTCAACTTTGAATATTTATTAAATACAAGCACAATGTTGGCTTACATTTGTAAACGTCATAGACATTACAGATCCGTTGATTTTTAAAGGAGAAACGTATCTTCTGGGATTGAAGCACTTCAGTTAGTCGTTGCAAAGATTGAAAACTCAAATTGAACAATTTTTGTTCAAGCTCATAAACTATTGTGTTGATTTTGAAACAAAAATATCTACTACTGCTATGAAGGAGAAAAGCAATTGAGTTAGTTATTTCAATAGGCAATGACATATCACTCTGTAACAAGTAGTGGTGATAACTATATATGTAATTCTCAACAACTATACGCATATTTCTTTTATTAACCGTCATCAATCCAATGTAATTTAATATTTATGAGTTATCTCTTATGAAGATTTTTATTTTTCCTCTAGATGGGTTTTTTTCCATTACAAATGGTTAATGATACTAAATTTAATTTATTTATGTTAACATTGAATGAGTTAAATTCTCAAATAAAAGTATCGCTAATTGTAGGATATGCAATATGCTTCATCTATTCAAAAAACTTATATGTTACATATCGTGTGCGAAGCACGAGTTCGCACTAGTGTGTGTGTGTCTATATACATATACATACATATATATATATTAAGATATATACGTATTTAAAATTAAGTTTGTAATTCAAATATAATTAATATATATCAAAATTAATTTTTTTTAACAATAATATATATATAATATTTTAAATTCGAAAAAGATTCCTAAACCCGGGAAGAAAGTTTTATCTTTTAAAAAACTCGAGAAGAAAACTTCCCTTTTTGTTAGAACCCAAGTGTGTGTAATACGTAAGCGTGTTAGGTGAAATGTGGGTATGTTAGGTGAAACGAGAAGCTCTTGAATTTGCATGAAATTTCAAGTGAGGAAAGTAGAGTGTAAATAGAATTGATATTTAACAAGTGTGTTACTATTGACATATAGAAATGTGTTCCTTAATACCCATGAAAATTTAAGAAACTACGATTAAATCTACATACTACATAATACCATGATCTAAAGTAGAATTCGAACACGAACCACAGTAGGATGAAGCACTACATGGTGTTGATAATCGCATTACCATAAGAAAAACCGAACAGAAAACTATGATATATCAAAGGAGTTTCACAATGATTGACAGCTGTGTAAAAATGTTAGGCTCACGGTTTATTGTCATACGGTTATTGTTACAACCGAATAGATGACACAAAAAATGTTGGAGGATCTCTCCGACAATTAACGGTCATGCACAATGATTAGAACATATGCTTTATCACGATTGTTAGCAACCATACATAGTTCTTCAGGGTGGTTGTGTATCACCTACCATAGTGAACAAGCAACCTACTTTTTGGTTGTAGTTGCGAGGGAGCATAATTCCAAGCAGATACAGCTTGAAACAATGATGAATCACTAGTTGATTTCCTCAATTTAAGTCATGGTTTAGGTTTAGAAAAGATGAACAATTTACTAAAAGAAAGTATTGGTATCCTTTTCATGTTGTTGAAATTAGTATCTGTCCTTTATTTTCAAACATACGACATGAAAACCTTCCACAAAAACATGTTTTAATTGTGCCCCTAAAGTTATTTTCAATAAAAAAAATCTTCGTTTTTTTTCGGAAATCAAACCTACGCTTAATCGTACGTCATTATGATCAAAATTAAACTTTTATTTTAATTTTTTCCCAAAAGTGCAAATATTTGCATAAATCGCAAATATTTTTGGTTTGCACTAAAAGCATCCTTAGTATTTGCAGTATTTACATGTTAAGAGATATTTATTATATTTAAGAAATAAAGCAAGGATGTTTCAATATCCAGGCATTTCATTATTAAAATAGTTTTTTATTGTACAATTACATAGGCTCTAAGCAATGTAGCTGTAACGACCCGGAATTTCACTGCTTTGATTAGTGAATATTTAATTAATTTTAAATATTCAATATATAGGTTTTATAATGAAAATAAACTCATTTTAGTTAACTAATAATGATGGTAAAATTGTTTTCAAAATTTATTTACGAAATTATATAGTTCATAGAAAAATAGAAAATGTGACCGAAGAACGTATCTAGAAATTTCTACCTTTCGACACCGGAAAGTTGTCAGGACGGTTGTTCGTCTTTGTGCCCTATATGTACATATATATAAGAGTTAATAACTAGATAATAATACACTTAGAAATAAATTATCTTATATTAATTCAGATTAGTAGGTGATGTGACAAGATATAGTTTTAAAAATAATAAATTTTTTTAAAATGTATATATTAAGTATTGTCACATCTTAGATTTTGCAATCATTAACCATAATTATCTCTTGTCACATCTTAGTTAATTAATAATTAAACTTATATATATAGAAAAAAAGTGATGTGACTAAACATGATAATTATATATATATATAAAGAAATTGATATGACTAAACATAATAATTATAGATATAAGAAAGTGATGTGACTAAACATAACTATATATATATAAGAGTGATGTGATTAAATATAATTATATATATATATATATTATAAAAGATTTGTGATGTGACTAGATATAATGATGACATAGGAAATTTGCCTATGAATAGCCATATGTTTCTTCATTTTTCATCCTTTTTCCACCAACCTTTTCTTTCTTATTTCTAACTCAAATGGAGGTTCTCTTTTTTTTAAACGTTTGAAATTTTAATGGCTACAACATTCTAGTTAACCATTTTTTCAAATTTCTACCATAGCTATGTCAAAATACCCAATCTTTGCAAAGCAAATTTTCACCTAGAATTTCAAGTCTGAAAAGTACCCTTCTTCTTTTGATCATAACTTCTTCAAAACCAATCGAAAATGAGTGGTTACATTTTTGAAATGATAGAGAAAAGAAATTCCAATAACTTTCTGTTTGAGTGCTTTTTGAAATTCTGTGAGTAGATAGCCCAAAGATTAGTTGCAAACTGACCTATTTTCGGGTTTATTATAGAGAAATCGATGTTTATCCGAAGTCGCTCTACATTGCCAAAACATGACTCACTTCCTTGTTCATCCATGGCCTAGCCTACCTAGTACATTTAGGATTCAAGGCTCCGTCTTTTTACTTAGGAATGAAAGTGCTAGGTCATACTCAAGTCAGCGAAAGTTTGGATAGCCTTCGGTGAGTAAAATCATTAACTTTTTGGGAAAGAAATTACATTTATATATATGGTTGTATTTGTGATGTTATTATTTGGATTATGGTATGGTTTGGATGTATATGCGTGTGCTAATTTGTGGTTTAGCATTAGAACTTTGAATTGATGATTTAAGTGGTGTTTGGGTTATAAAATTGTGATCTTTGGCTTGGAATTGGAAGTGATATGGAAAGTTAGTAAGTAAAATTAGTAAATGGAAGAGTTAGTGAGCAACAAGTTGGAAATTACGGGTATCCATAGCGATAGTCGCTATGGATGCGGTTCGTTTAAAAATTCGATTTTCGCAAAGTTTGGTTTTTATACTTCAAATTGTTTTGTAAATGGTTTATAAACTAAATAATGATATTTTAAAAGGTAAATTAAGAATTTAATAATAAATTTTTAATTAATTATGTTTTGATAATTAATAATTAATTAAGGATTAAACAGGGGTTATTAACTTTTATTAGTTAAAGGTTGGTTGTTAATTAATTATCTTTTAAAGTTAAGATTTATTTTAATTAATTATTAATTAAGTTAATTAATTATGAATTAAGTATATGATTTATTTTTAATTAATTATTATTGAAATATAGGATTAATTATTAATTAATTATTAATCAAGTGTTTAACTATTTTTAAATTATAAATTAATTAAGGTTTAATTTATAATAAATTATTTATTAAAGGTTTAATTTGTTATTTAAGTTTAATTAAAGATTATTTAATTAATTAATTGAGATTAATTAATATTTAATTATTAATAAAGGTTTAATTAATTACTTAATAATTAATAAAGTATTAATTTAGATTTAATTAAGTTAAGATTCAATTACAATTAATTATGATTTAAATAAGGGTTTAACTTATAACTAATTATTTTTAAAAGTTTTTAAAGTTTTAAATCCTTTGGTTTTCAAATGTAAAATTGTTTAAAGGTACTTCTTTTTCAAAAATGGTTTTTAATACAAGTGATTCAAGTGTTGATATAATTAAGAAACCATATAACTATAAATGAGTTATAATGTAGATCGTTGGGTTGTTTGAACATGTGTTAGCAGAATAAATCTTCGTTCCGTTATACATTGATTGTTTGTTTATTTGGTTGCTTGGACATGTGTTACCAAAATAAATCCATGTTCTACTATATATTGATTGTTGGCTTGTTTGTGTGGACATGTGTTAGCAGAATAATTCCCCATTCTACTGTGAATTGATTGGATTGTTTGGAAATCTGTTTAGCAGAATAAATCACCATCCTATTATTATGTTATTTGGACATGTATATGATAATTAGTTCATATCGACATGTTATTCCCTGTTTTGGATATGAGTTGTATTTACATGTATGTTGACCTATGTAAATAACTGTTAAGTGAATTGGAATATAAATTGAATGGTAACTTAAATTAGTATCATTGGGATTGCTAAGCCTCTTTTCGAATTATTAAAGTATGTTTATGAATTAACTTTAATTCTTAAATCAATTTGGGTTTAAAGGTTATAAATGATTTTCAAATTTTATTATTATTTTATAAACTTATTTTTAAATAATATCTTGTTTTTAAAAAGGGGTTTATTAAATAAAAAGTTTTACCTAGAGTGATTTACAAAGAATATCTTGAAAATGGTATTTTATAAAGGAGATCCTATAAAGAAATTATGAAGGAAGATTTTTAAATAGTTTTAAAAATAGAAAGAGATTTTATAAATCATTTTAGATATTTTTGAAAGAAGTTTTAAATCTAGTTTGAAAACTTTTAAATGGTTTGAAATGTGAAGTGAACTTATAAAAAGAATTTTATAAGGAATAAGTAAATGTGTTTTATAGGAGGTGATGTTTTTGAAAGGGAATTATTTGGCCATTTAATATGGAATTTTGAGGAAATGAAATTTCCAAAATATTTGGTAAATACTTATATTGTTTTTTTCAAGTAAAAAAGAATGTAAGAGGTTTGAAAATAGGGTTTGAAAAGATCTTTTGATCAGGTTTTATAAAGTGATTTTATTAATTAAAGTTTAATTAATAAAGGCTTAGAGGATCCCATATGGAATGGAACCAACGTTTGATTGTTTGTATAAATTGATAGTTAAATAACCGACTATCAAATCTAGACCAAAACCTAACTTTGGAAATATCTAGGAGAAACATGAGAATTATATGGTATAGTTACCGTCGAAGGTGTTATACTATATGTATAAACTCGTTTCGTTCTTCTAGGATAAATGATAAGGAAATCCGTCCATAAACGGTTAGGAGGTGAACTTCGCTCTTATCTTTTGTCTGTTTATTTCCTAAAGATCCGGGGTTGAGTTTACTGGAAATATCGAAAGTTGTTTCGAAGAGATCGGGATCAGATATGTTATTCGAAAACCACTTCGATCCAACTCTAGCGTTTCGGAATGAAGACATCTTGAAGCATGGATTCGAAGACGGAGTTTTGAAGTGCAAGGGCTATTTTCTATTTTCCTTGGGAGGGATTTCCCGTAATGGATGTAATAGGAATAGTGCCTTCGGTTTCGTTCAGTCCCAGAACTAACTTGTATGGATAAATGCTAGCATTGCATTGACGCTTGGAGGGCAGTGTTAGTATTCCAAATGGGATTGCTATTCAAAAAGTAAAACGTAGCCTCGAACCTCATCTATCGGGAAATGACAAAAATCGGGCATGCGGAAGGGCTAAGTGGGTCGCTCCCAAGTAGGGTATGGTCATTCCAAATCTAGATCGGTTATTATCTATCATTTGTATGCTTCGGGGCCCATTAATGGAGGGATGATCATATTCGATACCACTAGTCAAGTGGTAGGCCAGTCCTTTGTGGCAGGGGTAAAAGATGTTTTTATCAGACCCCGGTGCATTTATCTAGGGATGTACCTTCGGAAGGTAGTTCCTTACCTTGTCATAGTATGAAATCCAATCTCCAATACGTACCTTACGATTTTGATTGTAGAGCCTAGTATGTTGGAATTTAATCAATTAACAATTTCGGCTATTTTAATAACTTAGGCACTATTATAATATCATAGGATTTTTATATAAAAGTAGTTTCGGTTATCGTAAGGTAAAAGCCCGTTCGTGTTTATATGCAACGTGGTCTTACGAGACACCTTTGATTTTAAAAGGGTTTTGAAAAGTAATAATTCAGTTGCTTTGAGTTTACTCACACCAGACCTATGTCTGACCCGGAGTTTTATTTCTTTCCCCAAACCTCTTGGATGCTCAAATTTTTATGAGCAGCCACGCAGTCTAGGTTTCCTTCGGATGCACTTGGAGGAGCTTGGAGCAGGAGGCTTCATCGATAGATAGTTATTACTTATTTCCACTGTATATTATGTACTCTATATCTGATGTATAAGGACAGACTTTTATAACTATCCTAGGTTAGAATTGTATTAGCGCAACTCTGATGTATCAGTTTTGAGATGACTTTGTAAAACATTATGTGATTAATATATGTTATTCCATTGCATTGTGAGATTTTGTGTTGTTTAGTTTTTTTCTATCTTCTACCTTCTTCTTTCACCATAACAAATCAGTATTTCTGGCACTTGAATGTTTGGCATGTGATACAGTGGACGTATTAGTGTCGATTTTTGAGGGTCGAATATCTGGTTCGTTATATTTAGTATCAGAGCTGAAGGATAAGCAAGAACCTTGGCTTTGGTGGGGTAAACTCATTAGAGATAGGGTAAGTGACACCCTAGAATGAGTTTGAGTGTATATGATATAAGAGCATGTATTTGTTAGTTATAAAAAATGTTTTATATTGTGTTGTTTGATCGGTTGAGTGGTATATGAATTCTGGTCGATGCGTTCAGCCAACGTTATCGATAGGGATTCCTAAACACTTGAACCAGAACAACCGACATGGTATTGTTTTGAAATTAGGGTAAATGAATTAATTTTACCCACGGTATATTTTAATATAAAAGAATGATTTTTGAAAATGGTATAGGTATTTATGAGGTGATGATGTTGGGTGATGATAATATTTTATTATTATCATATATAGGGTTTGATCAGTCACAGATTGAGCATTAACTGTTGTGTAAATGTTTAGATACTTTCCTTATATAAGATAAGAGTTTTAATTAAAAAGAATTTAGGAAGAAAACTTGAGAACCTAAATCCCACTGTTTTTGGAAAACGATTTTCAAGGTTTTGAAAATAATAATAGTATTTGAAAGCAACTTTGGTTCAAGTATGAAATTTTGGGAATGAAAATTTAAGTAAAAAGTGATTTTCTTTGGATTGGTTAAGGGGAATGAGTCTTGATTGTTTTGTGATGATCAGAATAATATTCTAAGTGACGATCAGATGTTTGCCTAGGCAAACGTTGTAGTGCACTTAGTAAATTATTCTCTTTATCATTGTACAATCGAAACAAGTTCAACCTGAACGAACCCAAAGTAAGTCGGTGATAAATGTTTTGTTGGAAGAATAAAAAAAATTATTTTAAAAATGAGATTTTGAAATAAAAATAGAAATATTTTTAAGTTAACTAGTTCGAGTGGCTCGAATATAACTTAAAATTGGGGAAGAGATGTGTTCGGATAGTAAACATTTCACTTGAGTATTACTGTAACGACCCGGAAATTTTAACGATTTAAATAACGTAATCAACTAAAATTTACTTGAAAATAAACAATTAAAATTTTTGCAATGAAAGTTTTATATTTGGAATACGTCTATTTAAACGTAGCAAGTGTCAGATTTTCATATGAAAATATGTAAGTTTGTTCTTTTGTGAAATTTCAATTTAAAATTTAAAATCAGTTAAATTTGATGGAAATAAAATATTTTTGAAACCTGAATATTTTATATAAGAAAAATGTATATCATTTTCTGAGTGAGACGTCATATTTCGTTTCGCCAAATTTGGACTGCTCTAGCTCCGTTTATATTATTTTTGGTGTTTTAGCTGCATTTTTGGCAGTGAATATCGAGTTTTGATAGGTGGGTCATATCACTCATATCTGTGTACCATCTTGTTCATCTCATCCCGCCGATCTCCGCAGTATATTCATTTGTGTATTTCGGCATCTGGTACGCGGCGAAATCTGCGAAACGATTAGCCGTATCGGTTCCGCATTTGGGTCCTTTGGGTTTGCTATGTCCATTCATTTGTCCATCGGTTGAAACAAACAGCCATTTGCTTTTAATATTTCCTGAATTCAACCGTTGACTTTCACTATTACCTATATTCAATTTATAATTTGCTGGTTCATTTCTATTTTTGGTTCCCTGCTTTCATTCTCTTGACTCTACCCTTTCTCTTCGTTTCTGGCTTGCTAATATAGATATATATATATATATATCTATGTATATATATCATATCTTTTGATTTCTGAGAACCCAGAACCCTTCCCTTCTTTCTTCGTTGCCGATCACCCTTGCAAAACCGTTCCCTCCGAGCAGCACCTGACAGCCGCCACGCAACCTTCCTCCGCCCCGATCCTCACTCCATTGAGCAGCCACCACCCCTTCCCATTCACGTAACCACAGCTAACCCGATCCGCCTCCCACTGCTCCTCACCCCAAGAACCCCAGCGCCACCATTCACCGCTCTAAACCCTTGCTCTGCCTTTTTTCACCACTTCTCCACCTGACATCGCCATCAGCAAACTCCAGAAAACCCATACCCTTGCTTTCCCATGGCTCCCGCCTTCGTCCCACTATGCCGAAGCCAAGATCCTCTCTGACAGCCACCCTCCGCCTCCTTTATCCACCGCCGTCCCCTTCTATCCGAGCACAGCCCACACAGCCTTGCACCATTCCCTCCAATTCATCGCTTACCATTTCCGAGCAGTATCGAAGTAGCCTAACCCTCCACGTGTCGCCTTTTCACTCCCCGTAGCTGCTGCATACCCCTGACCCACCTAAGCTCGTACCCAGCAACACCCTCCGACCAGCCTCTGTCGTGCCGTGACAGCCGCTCCTCCCTGGCCGAGACACAACAACCTTCTCTTCCTCTTATATATATAAAATAAAAGAAAGGAGAAATATATATATATATATATAATATTTGTGTTTCTTCGAATTCTATTCTCGAGCTCGTTGCTTGGCTTGCCGCTATCCTGTCCATAGTCGTAGCAGTTCCGAATACTTGTTTTGGAGGGTGGTGTTCACATAACCGCTTGCTTAGTCGTGTGCGTACCTGTGTCTATTGCATCTTATTCTTGTTATTTCTCTAGCCTCGAAAGGTGAGCGATCACTCACGATTAACATTCTTTTGTTTAGTAAATTATTTCATATGAAATGACGATTGAATATGTTGTTAATTTGAATTGTTTAGTAATAACATCGTTAAATGATATGTTATTATTTAAATTTGTTTACCTATGTTAATTGACATATGACACCATCACATGTTGTATATATATTATATTTAATTTGTTAACTGTGATATATGCTTGTCAATTGATATGTTATGCTATTTTAGATTATTTTTCTATTGTTTTCACACTGCAAGTTTCCCGTTAGTTTAGGAAATCTCTATGGGTTAAAATGATACATACCCGAACGATATTATAGATTAGGGAAAATCGTTATGGGCTGAAATGATAAACCCAAGCGATTTTATTGATTTTGAATTTTTTGGATTGCGGTTTGAGATGATATATAACCGTAAATTTAAATTATTGTGAATTGAAATAATAAGTACCTGTATCACTTAACCGTAGGATAGAAAACTATATACGGACACTGTTGGTCTATTTTTTAATGATTTCCAAATTTTTGAGAAAAGAAGAATATATTTGTTTTGATTTTTAAATATAATATAAAGATTTTATTTTATTTAATATATGTATAAAAATTTAGATTTTCAAATTATATATTTAGACATTTTAAATTTATAAGTTAAGTTTTGAAAATGTAAATTTTAAGATTTTACTTAATTTTATTGTTTTTAAATATATAAAATAAGATTTAATATAAAATAAATTTAATAATAAAATTTAATTTAATAAAATTTAATTTAACTAGTATATATATAATATGTTTAAGTATTCATTTAAAATTTTATTAATATTTTAAAAATAGATTTTGTAATAACTTTAATAAATTAAGGTTGGAAAGATAAATTGAAATTGATTTGAAATTTTATTTTTTAAGATTTGTGTTTAAAGAAAAATTGGTTTGAAACTTATTAATTTTGAGATTTTAAAGATATGATTTTTATAACTTGATAACTGGATTTTGATTAAGGTGGTTAAATAAATATTTTCAAATTTAAATAAAATTGAAATTGAATATTTAATATTGATTTAAATATGTAATTTGAGATTTTATTTAAATGTTATAAAAAATGATTAAGTGAATATTTTCAAATTTAAATAAAATTAAAGTTGAATTCTGAAATATAAATGAAATTTATCAAATTGAGTTATTGTAAATTGTTTGAATATTTAAACTTTGAAACCTATGGAATTGGAAGTGGTTTAAATTTGTAGTTCAAACCTAGATTTGAAATCGATATAAATTAAAAATGGTTTTAATGAGAATTTGAATTGAACCTTTAACCTTTTTAATTGAAATTGTTGAGCTGAGATTGATTTAAATTGAATTTTGGAACTAAAGTTGATTTGAATTGATTTGTGAAATTGGAAGAAATAATTCCGATTTGAAACTATTTTCGATATAAACTCTTATAATATATAAACTATTTTTAATATATAAACTATTTTAATCTATAACCTATATTTAAATATAAACTATTTTCAATGTATAACTATTCCAATACATATACTACTTTCAATACTCAAACTGTTTAAGTTGGGACTATTATGGTTTAGATGTAATGGATTTAAATGCGAATACTTTGATATGATGGTTTAATCTATTTTGTGGTTATTATTTTGGAAATGAATATGATTTAAATTGGATAATGATTTCGGAGTGAATATGATTTCGAAAGTGATATGATTTCGAAAAGTGAATATGATTTTGAAAGTGATGTGATTTTGAAATGAATATGATATTTTAATATAAAGTATGAACTGTTTGAAATGAAAAATGACCATGGTGTGAAATAAGCATTTGGTTGTTAAAGAGACTGGGAATGGATATTGTCGTACTCTCTGCTAATACCGAAAACCACTTTAACAACTGTGCATGTGGTGGAGAATCCAAAACTAAGTAGGATGGTTTGGCGAACGATTCTGTATGAGGTATGAACGCAGCCATGACCCCCTCGGGTCAGCTTGATATAACTAAAACAGGAGCTATACTGGGCCAAGTGAGGTTGCTCCTCCGATCAGACATGCTTCTTCGATACCATATTTGTTACTTTGTGATTGATTTGGTGGCCACCTTCGATTTGATTATGGGAGTGTGTTCCGAGGTGGGCGGTAGTAGCTGCTATCCGTTACCACCAGTCCGGAAGTGCAAACGATAGAATCCTACTCTGGCATTGCCTCGCGTGCCTTGTCATATGCCTTATCGCGCCCACTACGAGTTTCGTTTGTGTCGTACCTATGGAGTGCTCTCTGATAGCCCACCGGTTTAGTGGAGTTTACAGTACTGCATAGACTACAATATTTATATAAAAATGTGTTAAGGGGGATATGGATAACGCCTTAATGCTATTTAATAGTTTACTTTACTATAGACATTATCTATGTAGCGTATTGTACTATGTATGTAGATAGTTTGACGGATCCTTAAAGGATGGGAATCCCAAACATCCTTTAAGTTATATTGCATTTCATTTGGACATTTCACTTGAGTTGATTTACTAGCATAAGAATGTTAATCCTGACTCGAGTGTTTTGTGTTTTGCTTTATGCTTGGGTTAGTCTGAGTGTCACATCATTTGAGACTCACCTTTGGAGCTTGGAGATTTTCTTGGAGATCTATCTTTATCTGTTCAGCTTTAAGTTATTTCTAGTTGTTTATGTTCAGACTTGTCATTTGCTTTTGTATTAGAGACTTCTGCGTATCTGGGATTTCAGTTGTATTTTGTTTTAGACTCTGATGTTTTTATAGTAGCTTCATGAACTACTATTTATCTATTCCGCTGCGTATTGTTGTATTACTCTGTGTCTGTGATTCTGTGATTGATTTATTTACAGTATATGCTAAGTTTTGTCAAATATAAATTAACAATCCGTCGTTTTGAGCAATTCAAGTTTGACATGTGTGGATTATTGTCGATTTGAATGGTTCGAAATAGCGAGTCATTACAAGTTTTATCGGAGCTCTGCTTTAGGCAAAACTTAGCATATGGAGTAAAAAATCATTAGAGATAGGGTAATAATACCCTAGAATGAGTAAAATTAATCACAGAATCATCTTCGTTCGAGCTTGAAATTCTTTATTAGGATCCTCTTTGATTTGGATTTCTTTTGAATTTTGGAACTTTACCTTTGTTCTAAAATCCATTATTGTCTTTTCCTGTTCGTGTTCTTCTTGATACTATAGCATCCCATAGCTTTATTTTTGTTGATCTCTGTAATAAATTTGAGCACATCTTGCAACCTCAATTGGCAACTTCATCCTTATGTGTGACTAATCCCATCGGCAGTCCCGCCAAACTTAGTATGATTTGTAAAGGGGTGAAACTCCTTTACAACAGGCATCGATTCACCGGAGATTTCTATGTCCTAGGTTTTGATGCATTTGATATATTACTTGGAGGTGATTGGTTAAAGCGATATGATGTTGTCATTTCTTGCAAAGCCCGAACAGTTTCTCTAGTAGACGACCAGGGTAATTCTCTTGTGATCGAATGTTGAATGCCTCAGGTTTATGCAAGCAGTTTTATCTTTTCGCTTGATGCTCAGCCTAGTGATCTTGACTCACCCCTGATGTCTAACTATTTTCGGATGTCTTTGGTGAAGTCACTTCTCTTCCTCCCAAGCGGGAAATTGAATTCCGCATCGATCTTATTCCTGGAGCTTGACCTGTTGTCCTTCCTCCTAGACGAATGGTTTCTATGAATGGTTAGTCATGCCCTTTGGATTAACCAATGATCCTGCCTTCTTCGTCCATCTCATGAATCGCGTTTTCCGCGATGTTCTCAACAAGTTTGTCCTGGTTTTCGTTGATGATATTCTCATCTTTTCTAAGTCTAAGAGGGACATGAGTCACATTTGGGCTATGTGCTGGAAACTCTTAGGAGTCATCAGTTGAAAGCAAAATTTTCTAAATGCCATTTTTGGAGGGACGAAGTCCGATACCTTGGGCACATTGTTTCTGAAAATGGAGTCTCGGTTGACCCGGTTAATGTTGGCGCGATTAATACAAGTCTATCCATCTTTCCTCTTTTGTAATTTAATTATCTTATCTTCCTTTCGAGTCTATATTCTTTTTAGAATTCTCTTTGATTAGGGTCCCTCTAAATTTGAATCTCTATCCTTGTTCTAAAACCCATTCTTGAATCATCCTATGAGGGAGCGTATTTGTAATTAATATAAAAATGTTTTATATTCTGTTGTTTGAGTTGTTAAGTTTGAATTTTGGGTTTCGATCGATTCGTCTAGCTAACGCTATTGATAGGAATTCCAAAACATTTGAACAGAGCAAACTGACACAGTATTGTTTCCAAAATTTGTAAATGAAATAATTTTATGTATGATTATTTTATATATATATAAGTATAATTTTCTGAAATTAGGTAGTTAAATGAATTGGTTGCTAGAAATGATAGTACTAGATTATCAGTTTTTGTTTTGTCAATATTCCTAACCATTAACTATTGTTGTATGTTAGATGAAATTTTATAAACATGGTTTATAAATTTGATTTGCAAATGAAATGAATTTAAATTAAGGATTTGAGAATTTAATTTTGGTGCTTTTCAAAATTTGGTTTTCAAAGTTTTGAAAAAATTATGTTATTTGAAAGTATTTTCAAATGGAAATTGTTTCCAAAGAATTTTAAAAGAAGTAAGTCAGTACTCTCCTCTTATGTCGCTAAAAAATTATTTCGATGAGGACTGCATTATCATCGACATTCATTTTTGAGCCTCAAAGTGGGGAGACCACTTAGTAGCTTTGCTACACTTTTGTTTTGGAAAATGGATTTAATTTGAATTTCTTGAGTATGATTTGATGTACAAAATATATATATGTATATATTTATTTCAAAATGGTTTGAAGTGAAACTGAAAATTTAACTCTTAAGTTTTATGTTAAGTGATAATTTTCAATTATTGAAATGAAGCAAATTTTTTGAATAATTGGAGTGTCTAAAATGAGAAATGGAATTGAAATGGCTTGAAACAGCTGAACTAGGATAAAATTTATTTGTATCAAGGTTTTAAATCTCGGATTTCGGTCACGTTTCGTCTCGGAGATTTTAGAGACTCGATCTCGTATCGGGGGAGATCTCGGACAAGATGAGTCCTTCTCGGTCGTCCATATCGGATTTACATCTCGGTTCCTAAAATTTATTTCGGAGTAATCTCGGAGTATATGTCATGTCGAAAATTAGTCTTCATACACCGAAACTTATAAATATTAGTCACTACCTAAATAAAAACTTTATACATTTACTTTGAATTTATCACATGCTTATCATTAGTAATTTACTCATATTAATGCAAATAAATAATGAGAATTTGTGAATAATGTTCAATATAATATTATATATGAAAATATACATGAAACAAACCATCACAAAGCGAGTTACATCTTTTTTTAGGGGAAAAATGACTAGATGTAAAAATGAAAAAATGAACAAACATTCAAACAATATACATGCAAAAAAGACACATGTATAAGACCATGATACTTGGTTAAAACAAGACCAAGTTTGCCACAAGTTATAATTTAGACTTTTTATTACAAAATCATCTAGACAGGTAGAAGCTAAAGTTATACTTTTCATACAAAAGCCTCTAAAAGAGTAGAAATCATAGTTATATCGTAGTTACAAATTCTTTTAAATAAGTGGAATTCAAAGTTATATTTTAGCTACAAAAGCTTTTATACATGTAGAAGTTAAAGAGTTAATTTAACAAAATTCTAAAAATTGGCCGATATCTCGTAATCAAATCTCGTCCGAGATGTCGGGCGAGATACCATAATATCGGCCGAGATATACATCAGGCGAGATTACAATGAAATAACTAGTTTCGAATTGCTCAGGCTCGAAAACGAGATCTCGGCCGAGATCTCGGCCGAGACGAGCGAGATTTAAAACCTTGATTTGTATAATACTCAATTGCATTCTATCATATATAACTCACCTGAAATATTCAAAAAGTTAAAATGTAATGTGAAAAAAATCGTTCAAACTAAATTTTGCTTAATAGAAATGTTGTTAATAAAAGTTAAATTTGTACAGTGCTCAATTACATTCGGAAACATTAATAAAACTTACCTGGGAAAAAGTTTGAATGTAATGAGAACATGTAATTGAATAGTATACAATATAAAATGTAAGTAATAATATGTCCAAAATTGAAATTTATATGGTTTTGAATTAATTGTTGTATCCGGTACTATGTATTTCGAACCTATCTTTCCTTTCTGTTGCTTCTATTCTCCTATCTCGTTCCTTTTCGGGGACGAAAAGTTTTGAGTGGGGAAGAGTGTAACGACCCAGAAATTTTAACGATTTGAATAACGTAATCAACTAAAATTTTCTTGAAAATAAACAATTAAAAATTTTGCAATGAAAATTTGATATTTGGAATATGTTTATTTAAACATAGCAAGTGTTAGGTTTTCATCTGAAAATATGTAAGTTTGTTCTATTGTGAAATTTCAATTTAAAATTTAAAATCAGTTAAATTTGATGGAAATAAGATATTTCTGAAACCTGAATATTTTATATAAGAAAAACGTATATCATTTTCTGAGTGAGTCATCATATTTCGTTTCGCCAAATTTGGACTGCTCTACCACCGTTTATATTATTTTCGGCATTTTAGCAGGATATTTGGCAACGAATATCGAGTTTTGATAGGTGGGTCGTATCATTCATATCTATGTACCATCTTGTTCGTCTCATCGCGCTGATCTCCGTAGTATATTCATTTGTGTATTTCGGCATCTGGTACGCGGCGAAATCTGCTAAACGATTAGCCGTATCAGTTCCGCGTTTGGGTCCTTTGGGTTTGCTATGTCCATTCATTTGTCCATCGGCTGAAACAAACAGCCATTTGCTTTTAATATTTCCTGAATTCAACCGTTGACTTTCACTATTCCCTATATTCAATTTATAATTTGCTGGTTTGTTTCTATTTCTGGTTCCATGCTTTCATTCTCTTGACTCTTCCCTTTCTCTTCGTTTCTGGCTTGCTAATATATATATATATATTCCATATCTTTTGTTTTCTGAGAACCCAGAACCCTTCCCTTCTTTCTTCGTTGCCGATCACCCTTGCGAACCCGTTCCCTCCAAACAGCACCTGACAGCCGCCATGCAAACTTCCTCCGCCCCGCCATCTTCACTCCATTGAGCAGCCGCCACCCCTTCCCATTCACGTAACCACAGCTAACCCGATCCGCCTCCCACTGCTCCTCACCCTAAGCAACCCAGCACCACCATTCACTGCTCCAAACCCTTGCTCCGCCTTTTTTCACCACTTCTCCACCTGACATCGCCACCAACAAACCCCAGAAAACCCATACATTTGCTTTCCCATTGCTCCAGCCTCCATCCTACTGTGCCGAAGCCAAACTCCTCCCTGACAGCCACTCTCCGCCTCCTTTATCCACCGCCGTCCCCCTCCAACCGAGCACAACCCACACAGCCTTGCACCGTTCCCTCCAGTTCGCCGCTTACCATTTTTGAGTAGCATCCAAGTAGCCTAACCCTGCACGTGCCACCTTTCCACTCCCTGTAGCTGCTGCAAACCCCTGACCCACCTGAGCTCGTACCCAACAATACCCTCCGACCAGCCTCTGTCGTGTCGTGACAGCCGCTCCTCCCTAGCCGAGACACAGCAGCCTTCTCTTCCTCTTATATATATGTAAAATAAAAGAAAGGCCAAATATATATATATATATGTGTGTGTTTTTCTTCAAATTCAATTCTCGAGCTCGTTTGCTTGGCTTGTCGCTGTCTTGTCCACAGTCGCAGCAGTTCTGAGTATTTGTTTTGGAGCCTGCGTGTCCACATAGCCGCTTGCTTAGTCGTGTGCGTACCCGTGTCTGTTGCATCTTATTCTTGTTATTTCTCTAGCCTTGAAAGGTGAGCGATCACTCACGATTAACATTCTTTTGTTTAGTAAATTATTTCATATGAAATGACGATTGAATATGTGGTTAATTTGAATTGTTTAGTGATAAAATCATTAAATGATATATTATTATTTAAATTTGTTTACCTATGTTAATTGACATATGACACCGTCACATATTTCATATATATTATATTTAAATTGTTAATTGTGATATATGATTGTCAATTGATATGTTATGCTATTTTACATTATTTTTCTATTGTTCTCACACTGCAAGTTCCCTGTTAGTTTAGGAAATCTCTATGGGTTGAAATGATACATACCTGAACGATATATAGATTAGGGAAAATCGTTATGGGTTAAAATGATAAACCCAAACGATTTTATTGATTTTGAATTTTTGGGATTGCGGGTTGAAATGATATATACCAGTAAATTTAAATTATTGTGGATTAAAATGATAAATATCTATATCACTTGACCATATGATAGAAAACTATATATGGACACCGTTGGTCTATTTTTTAATGATTTCCAAATTTTTGAGAAAAGAAGAATATATTTGTTTTGATTTTTAAATATAATATAAAGATTTTATTTTATTTAATAAGTGTACAAAAATTTAGATTTTCAAATTATATATTTGGAAATATTAAATTTATAACTTAAGTTTTGAAAATGTAAACTTTAAGATTTTACTTAATTTTATTATTTTTAAATATATAAAATAAGATTTAATATAAAATAAATTTAATAATAAGATTTAATTTAATAAAATTTAATTTAACTAGTATATATATAATATGTTTGAGTATTCATTTAAAATTTTATTAATATTTAAAAAATAGATTTTGAAATAACTTTAATATATTAAGGTTGGAATGATGAATTGAAATTGATTTGAAATTTTATTTGTTTAAGAATTGTATTTAAAGAAAAATTGGTTTGAAACTTATTAATTTTGAGATTTTAAAGATATGATTTTTATAACTTGATAACTGGAATTTTATTAAAGGTGGTTAAATGAATATTTTCAAATTTAAATAAAATTGATATTGAATATTTAATATTGATTTAAATTTGTAGTTTGAGATTTTATTTAAATGTTATTAAAAATGATTACGTGAATATTTTCAAATTTAAATAAAACTAAAGTTGAATGCTGAAATATAAATGAAATTTATCAAATTGAGTTATTGTAAATTGTTTGAATATTTAAACTTTGAAACCTATAGAGTTGGAAGTGGTTTAAATCTGTAGTTCAAACCTGGATTTGAAATCGATATAAATTAAAAATGGTTTTAATGAGAATTTGAATTGAACCTTTAACCTTTTTAATTGAAAATTTTGAACTGAGATTGATTTAAATTGAATTTTGGAACTAAATTTGATTTGAATTGATTTGTGAAATTGGAAGAAACAATTCCAATTTGAAACTATTTTGGATATAAACTCTTTTAATATATAAACTATTTTTAATATATAAACTATTTTAATCTATATCCTATTTTTAAATATAAACTATTTTCAATGTATAACTATTCCAATACATGTACTACTTTCAATACTCAAACTGTTTAAGTTGGTATTGTTATGGTTTAGATTTAATGGATTTAAATGCGAATACTTTGATATGATGGTTTAATCTATTTTGTGGTTATGATTTTGGAAATGAATATGGTTTAAAGTGAATAATGATTTCGCAGTGAGTATGATTTCGAAAGTGATGTGATTTTGAAATGAATATGATAGTTTTATAGGAAGTATGAACCATTTGAAATGAAAAACGACCACGGTGTGAAATAAGTGATTGGTTGTTAAAAAGACCGGGATCGGATATTGTCATACTCTCTGCCAATACCAAAAACCACTTTTACTGTGCACGTGGTGGAGAATCCAGAACGATGTAGGATGTTTTAGCGAACGATTCTGTATGAGGTATGATCGCAGCCCTGACCTCCTCGGGTCAGCTTGATATGACTAAAACAGGAGCTATACCGGGCCAAGTGAGGTCGCTCCTCCGATCAGACATGCTTCTTCGATACCATATCTTTTACTTTATGATTAATTTGGTGGCTACCTTCGATTTGATTATGGGAGTGTGTTCCGAGGTGGGAGGTAGTAGCTGATATCCGTTACCACCAGTCCGGAAGTGCAAACGGTAGAATCCTACCCTAGCATTGGCTCGCATGCCTTGTCATATGCCTTATCGTGCCCACTACGATTTTGGTTTGTGTCGTACGTATAGAGTGCTCTCTGATAGCCCACTGGTTTGGTGGAGTTTACAGTACTATACAGACTACGACATTTATATAAAAATGTGTTAAGAGGGATATGGGTAACGCCTTAATGTTATTTTAATAGTTTACTTTACTATAGACATTATCTATGTAGCGTATTGTACTATGTGTGTAGATAGTTTGATGGATCCTTAAATGATGGGAATCCCAAACATCCTTTTAAGTTATATTGCATTTCATTTGGACATTTCACTTGAGTTGATTTACTAGCATAAGAATGTTAATCCTGACTCGAGTGTTTTGTGTTTTGCTTTATGCTCGGGTCAGTCTGAGTATCACAGCATTTGAGACTCACCTTTGGAGCTTGGAGCTTTGCTTGGAGATCTATCTTTATATGTTCAGCTTTAAGTTATTTCTAGTTATTTATGTTCAGACTTGTCATTTGCTTTTGTATTAGAGACTTCTACGTATCTGGGATTCTGTTGTATTTTGTTTTAGACTCTGATGTTTTTGTAGTACCTTCATGAACTACTATTTATCTATTCCGCTGCGTATTGTTGTATTACTATGTGTCTGTGATTCCGTGATTGATTTATTTACAGTATATGCTAAGTTTTTTCAAATATAAATTAACAATCTGTTGTTTTGAGCGATTCAAGTCTGACATGTGTGAATTATTGTCGATTTGAATGATTTGAAATAGCGGGTCGTTACAATTACCCTTCTAGGTAAGGGAAAGTATGATACTATTTGGTGATACCTAGTTCCTTAGTATCATTTTTGGAGTTACTCGGTCTATTGTATGTTATGTTACATGACTAAAATATAGAGTTTCATTTCAAAAAGATTTTGAAATAAAAGCCGGGTATTTGGATCTTGAATTTTCTTAGGGAGATAAATTCAAAATGGAATAGTGGAATCAGATAGGGGTATTATCCAAGTTGAAACAAAGAGTTGTTTATGAAATGTTTTCATAAATGATTTAGTGGGAATATAATTAGAATGAGGGAGAACCAATAAAGTAAGTGCGTAGGGTGGACATAGATCATTTCTCCTTTCCGTAGAGTTTTGATCTAAGATCGGAGTATATGACTTTGAGGTGTTTGCACCGTTCCGAATAAGGATCTATTACTCGACTTTTGACAGCGAGCACTTGATGAGGGTTCTTGGTGTGGGACCAAGGTTTTCTATCATAGTTACAACTATGCAAGGAGGACAGAGGTTCCAAATCAAGGAGCCTGATCGAAGTCCGCACTAGAGAATCGGGTGAGCGATAATAGTTCAGAAGTGAAGTTATGTATTCGAGTTATGATCGAATCAGACTTGGTATAAGAATGATCTATGTACATCATATCGACTGATGTATAGTGTTAAGTTTTTTTTGGGATAGGTTGAGGTGTAATTTCGGGGACGAAATTCTTTTAAGGGGAGAAGAATGTAAGACCCGGAATTTCACTACTTTGATTAGTGAATATTTAATTAATTTTAAATATTCAATATATAGGTTTTATAATGAAAATAAACTCATTTTAATTAACTAATAATGATGGTAAAATCATTTTTAAAATTTGTTTACCAAATTATATAGTTCGTAGAAAAATAGAAAATGTGACCGAGTACGTTTTTTGAAATTTCGACCTTTCTACACCGAAAAGTCGTCAGGAATGTTGTTCGTCTTTGTGCACTATATGTACATATATATAAGAGTTAATTAACTAGATAATAATACACTTAGAAATAAATTATCTTATATTAATTTAGATTAGTAATTGACGTGACAAGACATAGTTTTAAAATAAATAAAAAATTTGTTTTAATATATATATTAAGTATTGTCACATCTTAGATTTTGCAATCATTAATCATAATTATCTCTTGTCACATCTTAGTTAATTAATAATTAAACTTATATATATAAAAGAAAGTGATGTGACTAAACATAATAATTATATATATATAAAGAAATTGATGCGACTAAACATAATAATTATATATATATATAAGAAAGTGATGTGACTAAATATAATTATATATATAAGAGTGGTGTGATTAAACGTAATTATATATATATATATTATAAATGATTTGTGATTTGACTAGATATAATGATGACATAGGAAATTTGCCTATGAATTGCCATATGTTTCTTCATTTTTCATCCTCTTTCCATCAATATTTTCTTTCTTATTTCTAACTCAAATGGAGGTTTTTTTTAAACGTATGAAATTTTAATGGCTACAACATTCTAGTTGACCATTTTTTCAAATTTCTATCATAGCTATGTCAAAATACCCAATCTTTGCAAAGCAATTTTTCACCTAGAATTTCAAGTACGAAAATTACCCTTCTTTTTTTGATCGTAACTTCTTCAAAACTAATCAAAAATGAGTGAATCTTTTTTGGAATGATAGAGAAAAGAAATTCCAATAACTTTCTCCTTGAGCGCTTTTTGAAATTCCATGAGTAGATAGCCCAAAACTCAGTTGCAAACTGACCTATTTTTAGGTTTATTATTGAGAAATTGATGTTTATCCGAAGCCCTCTATGTTACCAAAACATGTCTCACTTCCTTGTTCATCCATGGCCTAGCCTACCTAGTACATTTAGGATTCAAGACTCCGTCTTTTTGCTTAGGAATGAAAGTGCTAGGTCGTACTCAAGTCAGCGAAAGTTTGGATAGCCTTCGGTGAGTAAAATCATTAACTTTTTGGGAAAGAAATTACATTTATATATATGGTTGTATTTGTGATGTTATTATTTGGATTATGGTATGGTTTGGATGTATATGCGTGTGCTAATTTGTGGTTTAGCATTAGAACTTTGAATTGATGATTTAAATGGTGTTTGGGTTATAAAATTATGATCTTTGGCTTGGAATTGGAAGTGATATGGAAAGTTAGTAAGTAAAATTAGTAAATGGAAGAGTTAGTGAGCAACAAGTTGGAAATTACAGGTATCCATAGCGATAGTCGCTATGGATGCGGTTCGTTTAAAAATTCGATTTTCGCAAAGTTTGGTTTTTATACTTCAAATTGTTTTGTAAATGGTTTATAAACTAAATAATGATATTTTAAAAGGTAAATTAAGAATTTAATAATAAATTTTTAATTAATTATGTTTTGATAATTAATAATTAATTAAGGATTAAACATGGGTTATTAACTTTTATTAGTTAAAGGTTAGTTGTTAATTAATTATCTTTTAAAGTTAAGATTTATTTTAATTAATTATTAATTAAGTTAATTAATTATGAATTAAGTATATGATTTATTTTTAATTAACTATTATTGAAATATAGGATTAATTATTAATTAATTATTAATCAAGTGTTTAACTATTTTTAAATTATAAATTAATTAAGGTTTAATTTATAATAAATTATTTATTAAAGGTTTAATTTGTTATTTAAGTTTACTTAAAGATTATTTAATTAATTAATTGAGATTAATTAATATTTAATTATTAATAAAGGTTTAATTAATTACTTAATAATTAATAAAGTATTAATTTAGATTTAATTAAGTTAAGATTCAATTACAATTAATTATGATTTAAATAAGGATTTAACTTATAACTAATTATTTTTAAAAGTTTTTAAAGTTTTAAATCCTTTGGTTTTCAAATGTAAAATTGTTTAAAGGTACTTCTTTTTCAAAAATGGTTTTTAATACAAGTGATTCAAGTGTTGATATAATTAAGAAACCATATAACTATAAATGAGTTATAATGTAGATCGTTGGGTTGTTTGGACATGTGTTAGCAGAATAAATCTTCGTTCCATTATAAATTGATTGTTTGTTTATTTGGTTGCAAACTGACCTATTTTCGGGTTTATTATTGAGAAATCGATGTTTATCCGAAGTCGCTCTACATTGCCAAAACAGGACTCGCTTCCTTGTTCATCCATGGCCTAGCCTACCTAGTACATTTAGGATTCAAGACTCCGTCTATTTGCTTAGGAATGAAAGTGCTAGGTCGTACTCAAGTCAGCGAAAGTTTGGATAGCCTTTGGTGAGTAAAACCATTAAATTTTTGGGAAAGATATTACATTTATATATATGGTTGTATTTGTGATGTTATTATTTGGATTATGGTATGGTTTGGATGTATATGCGTGTGCTAATTTGTGGTTTAGCATTAGAACTTTGAATTGATGATTTAAGTGGTGTTTGGGTTATAAAATTGTGATCTTTGGCTTGGAATTGGAAGTGATATGGAAAGTTAGTAAGTAAAATTAGTAAATGGAAGAGTTAGTGAGCAACAAGTTGGAAATTAAGGGTATCCATAGCGATAGTCGCTATGGATGCGGTTCGTTTAAAAATTCGATTTTCACAAAGTTTGGTTTTTATACTTCAAATTGTTTTGTAAATGGTTTATAAACTAAATAATGATATTTTAAAAGGTAAATTAAGAATTTAATTAATTATGTTTTGATAATTAATAATTAATTAAGGATTAAACAAGGATTATTAACTTTTATTAATTAAAGGTTGGTTGTTAATTAATTATCTTTTAAAGTTAAGATTTATTTTAATTAATAATTAATTAGTTAGTTAATTGTTAATCAAGTTAATTAATTATGAGTTAAGTATATTATTTATTTTTAGTTAACTGTTATTGAAATATAGGATCAATTATTAATTAATTATTAATCAAGTGTTTAATTATTTTTAGATTATAAATTAATTAAGGTTTAATTTATAATAAATTATTTATTAAGGGTTTAATTTATTATTTAAGTTTAATTAAAGATTGTTTAATAAATTAATTGAGATTAATTAATATTGAATTATTAATAAAGGTTTAATTAATTATTTAATAATTAATAAAATATTAATTTAGATTTAATTAATAGTTAATTACTGTTAACTATCTAATTAAGTTAAGATTCAACTACTATTCATTATGATTTAAATAAGGATTTAACTTATAATTAATTATTTAAAAGGGTTTAAAAGTTTTAAATCCTTTGTTTTTCAAAAGTAAAATTGTTCAAAGGTACTTCTTTTTCAAAGATGGTTTAGAATACAAGTGATTCAAGTGTTGATACCATTAAGAAACAATATAACTGTGAATGAGTTATAATGTAGATCGTTGGGTTGTTTGGACATGTGTTAGCAGAATAAATCCCCGTTCTGCTATAAATTGATTGATTGTTTGGACATGTGTTAGCAGAATAAATCTCCGTTCTGCTATAAATTGATTATTGGTTTGTTTGTGTGGACATGCATTAGCAAAATAAATCCCCATTCTACTACGAATTGATTGAATTGTTTGAACATTTGTTTAGCGGAACAAATCACCATCCTGCTATTATGTTATTTGGACATGTATATGATAATTAGTTCATATTGACATGTTATTCCCTGTTTTGGATATGAGTTGTATTTACATATATGTTTACCTATGTAAATAACTGTTAAGTGAATTGGAATTAAAATTGAATGGTAACTTAAATTAGTACCATTGGGATTGCTAAACCTCTTTTCGAATTATTAAAGTATGTTTTTGAATTAACTTTAATTCTTGAATCAATTTGGGTTTAAAGGTTATAAATGATTTTCAAATTTTATTATTATTTTTAAATAATATCTTGTTTTTAAAAAGGGGTTTATTAAACAAAAAGTTTTACCTAGAGTGTTTTACAAAGAATAACTTGAAAATGATATTTTATAAAGGAGATTCTATAAAGAAATTATGAAGGAAGATTTTTAAATAGTTTTAAAAATAGAGAGAGATTTTATAAATCATTTTAGGTATTTTTGAAAGAAGTTTTAAATCTAGATTGAAAACTTTTAAGTGGTTTGAAATGCGAAGTGAACTTATAAAAAGAATTTTTATAAGGAATAAGTAAATGTGTTCTATAGGAGGTGATTTTTTTTGAAAGGGAATTGTTTGGCCAATTAATATGGAATTTTGAGGAAATGGAATTTCCAAAATGTTTGGTAAATACTTATATTGTTTTTTTCAAGTAAAAAGGAATGTAAGAGGTTTGGAAATAGGGTTTGAAAAGATCTTTTGATCAGGTTTTATAAAGTGATTTTATTAATTAAAGTTTAGTTAATAAAGGCTTAGAGGATCCTATATGGAATGGAATCAATGTTTGATTGTTTGTATAAATTGATAGTTAAATAATCAACTATCAAATCTGGACCAAAACCTAACTTTGGAAATATATAGAAGAAACATGAGAATTATATGGTACAGTTACCGTCGAAGGTGTTATACTGTATGTATAAACTCGTTTCGTTCTTCTAGGATAAATGATAAGGAAATCCGTCCATAAAGTTAGGAGGTGAACTCTGCTCTTATCTTTTGTCTGTTTATTTCCTAAAGAACCGGGGTTGAGTTTACCGGAAATATTGAAAGTTGTTTCGAAGAGACCGGGATCAGATATGTTATTCGAAAACCACTTCGATCCAACTCAAGCATTTCATAATGATGACATCTTGATGCATGGAATCGAAGACGGAGTTTTGAAGTGCAAGGGTTATTTTCTATTTTCCTTGGGAGGGATTTCCCATAATGGATGTAATAGAAATAGTGCCTTCGGTTTCGTTCAGTCCTAGAACGAACTTGTATGGATGAATGCTAGCATTGCATTGACGCTTGGAGGGCAGTGTTAGTATTCCAAGTGGGATTGCTATTCAAAAGGTAAAACATAGCCTCGAATATCATCAACCAGGAAATGACAAAAATTGGGCATGCGGTAGGGCTAAGTGGGTCACTCCCAAGTAGGGTATGGTCATTCCAAATCTATATCGGTTAGTATCTGTAATTTGTATGCTTTGGGGCCCATTAATGGAGGGATGATCATATTCGATACTACTAGTCAAGTGGTAGGCCAGTCCTGTGTGGCAGGGGTACAAGATGTTCTTTTCAGACCCTGGTGCATTTATCTAGGGATGTACCTTCGGAAGGTAGTTCCTTACCTTGTCGTAGTATGGAATCCAATCTCCAATACGTGTCTTACGGCTTTGATTGTAGAGCCTAATATGCTGGAATTTAATTAATGTAACAATTTCGGCTATTTTAATAAGTATTTGTACTTAGACAATATTATAATATCACATGATTTTTATATAAAAGCGGTTTCGGTTATCGTAAGGTAAAAACCCGTCCGTGTTTATATGCGGCGTAGTCTTACGAGATACCTTTGATTTTAAAAGGGTTTTGAAAAGTAATAATTCAATTGCTTTGAGTTTACTCACACCAGACCCATGTCTGACCCGGAGTTTTATTTCCTTTCCTAAAACTCTTAGGTGTTCAAATTTTTATGAGCAGCTAAGCAGTCTAGGTTTTCTACGGATGCACTTGGAGGAGCTTGGAGTAGGAGGCTTCATCGATAGATAGTTATTACTTGTTTCCGTTGTATATTATGTACTCTATATCTGATGTATAAGGACAAGCTTTTATAACTGTCCTATGTTAGAATTGTATTAGTGCAACTCTAATGTATCAGTTTTGAGATGACTTTGTAAAACATTATGTGATTAATATATGTTATTCCGTTGCGTTGTGAGATTCTGTATTGTTTTGGTTTCTTCTACCTTCTACCTTCTTTGTAACGACCCAGTTTTTCAGTCATTCGAATTTGGAATATTTAATTAATCTTAAATATTCAAAAGTAATTTTACCGGTTAAATAACTTATATTACGAATATAGTGATTTATTTGGATAATTAAATTGTTAATTTAATATTTAAAATTGCAGAAATAATTGGATTTTGAAATTTATGTGAATGAAAATGATTTATAAAGTTGAATTAAATTCTATTTGAATTTGAATAAAGCTAGTGAACTTTTAAAATTGAATTAAAAGTTAATTTATAGAAATTGGAAATTTTATATTTAATTAACCTGTAAAAATAGTCATTTTTGACTCTGTCTCGGATTTCGACGAAACCAATTTCATTGGATCCGTAATGTTATATTATTATAGGATTTCAAATTTCATGTTAACCAGACATACGGTTTAGTCGTGCGAAGCTGAAATGCGTAAAAATTTATTTAAGTAAATTTAATTTAAAATAATTCGTTTCGAAAACCTAACTTCCGAATATGATGGAATTGGCTCCCAGTATATATTCCATTATGTTCGGAATAGGGGTAAAACATTATAAACGCCAGGCGGCACGCCTCGATTGAAGTTCGAAAATTTCAAGGATGAATAGTGCACGAAAATTTTATATAAAAGGACATCATTTTCTTCCATTTGCAACCGTTCTAGGGTTTTAAACCCTAGCCGCCGCCTAGCTTTCAATGGCCAGGAAATTCCCTTCTTTCCTCCTCGATAACTCACGATCCAGCCATTGATTCAAAAATCTTTTAACTATAAACTTGTAGAGCTCGACGAGTACTATCTATCCAACGGCCATGATAAAAAATTACATGTTGGATCGACGACAAATTGGCCACAAAGGGCACACATTCAAGCACTATTTTTGAGAGCATGGGGCAGCCGAGTTCAATGGGGTCAAGGCCTAAGGTGGAGCTCGGGATGGGCTTTCGAATGATGATCGTTGATCGAATTCTAGAGGGACGAGGAGGGAGCGGCCATAAAGATTAAACAACGTGCAATGGGTTTTTTGTTCGACCTGGAGTTTTCGAACAGAGGAGAAGGAAAAAAAGAGGTGCGGCCCAGATCTTCTTGTATGGAATGAACGGCCAGTATTTCTTGGTAAAATAAAAAAAAGTTATAAATTAATTATTTATAAAATCGTGTAAACTTATTTATATCATAATTTTGTCATACAAGGTCCGTTTCACACGAAACGAATTGCGTTGTGTTCGTATTGATGAGCACTACATTATGGAGCTAAATTGGGATATATTTGGGTTAGTGAAAATTTTTGATTAAAATTAAACGCTCGTTTAATTTTAATAGAAATAAATCGCTATCGCGACGACTACAATCAAAGTGAGTACAACTCACTCTTTCTGACTCACTTATATTTTTATATAAGTGAGAATAAATTTTATTTATGATGATTGGTGCTTGTTTGGATGATTTATGACATATTATATATATATATTAGTTGGTTTGGATATATATTCTCGCATATTTTAGCGGATGAGACCCTATACGTTCCCGTGTATGAGCAGATGACCTTTTGTACACGTGTCTGCCTCGAAGCAGACATTGTACATATTTTCTCATATGTATATTTGCTGCAGGTTACAGGTTGGAGGGATCCAACTGGATTCCTCACCGTGGTTGATTTTTATTTACAAATATTGTTATATATGATGTTATCATGTGATATATGATGTTTGGATGCCATGATTGATGTGATTTCCCTTATTTAGTACTATTGCAGCATTGGGCCATATTTTAGAATTTAAAATATTAAAATGATGATTTCAATTTAAAACGGGTTTCAAAGTGATTTTGAAAATATATAATTTTGGAGGATTAAAGAAATGAATTTATTTTAAATAAATAAAAAGTTATAATTTTTATGCTATAAAAATTATGGCTTTGTGAAATATAATCAGAATATGATTTTTTAAATATGAAGTTAACTATTTTGTTAAAATAAGTCAAAATGAGAATTTTGAATTTATTATAAATGGTTTTTTATAAGATTTATAAAATTGTTAAAATAAGTTAAATTGGGATTTTGAACTTGTTATAAATGGTTTATTTATAAGATTTATAAAGTTGATATTTTATAAATAAAAATGTAATGGCATTATAAACGAGTTTTGTAAGTATTAAAATGAAGTTATAAATGAATCTTATAAGTAAATAAGATTTATGAATTAAGGAAGTTATAAAAAAAGCAATGAATTTGTAAATAAGAGATTTATAAGTAAATTAAGTTATAATTGGATTTTGACTTATAAATGAGATAGAAATGGAAATTTGTTAAAAAGGAATTTTATATATGGAAGTGTTTATAAATTATAAATAGAATTCGTAAACACTGTTTTATAAATGTGAAATCAATTTAATTTGATAAGTTAAATATGAAAGTTTATTAAAGGAATTATATTCATGGTTTTGGACAGTGAATAATCCTTTAAGTTAAATGTGTAGAATAATGAATTTGGTAAAAGGAATTATATTTACGATTTTGGACAGTGAATAATCCTTTAAATTAAATGTGTAGAAGTAGTGAAATTGGTAAAGGAATTATATGCACGATTTTGGACAGTGGATAATCCTTTAAATAAAATGGATGTTTTGGAAAGTGATATTATAAAATGGAGCAAATAAAATGATTTGTAGATTACTTATTATTAAAATAAGTATATGGAAATGTTTTCCAAATATCCAATAAGTGAAATGGTTTTGAATATTATCTTTTTTAAAGATATTTTGAAGTGAATAATTGGAAAGTGATTTGATTTATAAACGATTAATAAAAATTAGGCCCAGTGACTACTATGTGCTAGATTTTGTTTGTTGTCTTTGATAGTTAAATAACCGACTATCAAATTTGGCCATTTTAGTTTCTCAACTTGATGTAGAAACTAATTAGTTGTACACTTAGTACGTAACTGACTGTGTATGCTTGATTATCGTTTGTGTTAAGAATGTTGATTCGTGTAGTGCGAAGTGATTACTCCAATCTATCGAGCTTCCTTCTTGGCCGAAGGATAGCAAGTTGGAAGTTGGAGATGTGATAAGTCTATGAGACTTAGTTTATGTATGAGGTTAAGAAATGCTTTTGCGTTGTTGGTGCGAAGAGACCGGGATCAGATTTATCCGAAAACCACTTCGGACCAACATACATACGACGATTGTGTAGGTTGGTCGATGATATTGATATTTAGGATTTTCATAGTGAAGGACTGCTTGTTGATCATTTGGGGTTAAAATCCCAATATACATCTAGTAGCAGTAGTCTCTTCGTTATGAAATATCCATTGCAAGGGCTGTCGCTACTAATCCTATAGGATATGGTAGGAGAGTACCTTCGGTTTGTCCTGTTCCTGGACAACTATTATGGATGAGTGTCTGACATTGCATTTCTAAGGTTACGTACATTGGTTTTTACAAATGTAATCATGTGGTGGCGGAGAAGGCAACTTCTCTTAGCTTAACGTCCTCCTTGAGACGTACGAGCTCAAGGGTTGTATTTTTGTGAAAGGAAATTAGTAGTCAACGAGAATGGCAATGTGGCATTCAAAGATGATGTGATATGTGAAAGGTAATCGATACCTCTTTTGGCCTCACTCCCTGGAAAATGACTGAAATAGGGATAGAAGCAGCAAGGCTAAGTGGGTCGCTCCCATTAGGAGATGTCATCACTCTTCTAGATATATCTTTACACGCTATGACGTCGTGTATCTGATTATTGTTGATGTATGCTTGTGGCCATGAATTTTAGGTCGGTACTCGGTAACGACCGGAGTGACGACATATTCGGTACTATCCAGGGATGGGTAGGCCGGTCTTGTGTTTGTTTAGGCGCCGAGTATCTCGACCCTTGGTACATCCCTCTAGAGGTGTACCGAGTTTTCGGAAAGGTAGTCCCTTCACCTAGTCATTTGTATGAAATCCAAAATCCACTACGTGCCTGCCATTTTTTTTGTAGAGCCTAGTATTGCTGGAATTTAATAATGGTAACAATTTTAGCTATGTTGATTATTATTTGTATAATAGACACTATTATAATATAACATGATTTGATATGAAAAGGTTTTGGTTGTCGTAAGGGAAAAACCGTCCGTGTTTATGTGTGGGCGTGTCTTATGAAATACCTTTGTTTTGAAAGGAAAAGTTTTGATAACTTTATAAATTCAGTTGAGATGTGTTTTTCTCGCGCTGGTTTACCAGACTGATCCGGGCGTTCTTCCGTTTCAATGCTCGGGTCAGACCGCGTATATTTACAGGCTTAGATTTGGTGCTTTTGGAGCTTCACCAGGCGAGCTGGAGATCTTCATGTCATATACACATATCTGTTTGTTTTTCCGCTGCATTGCATTGTTGTTGTTGTAAATTATCAGCATTTGTGAGGACAGGTTTTTATAACTGCCCAACCTGATGATTACTCGTTGTGTACTCTGATATTGATTTATGTATATTACAGCTCTCTCTTTGTAAAGATTGTTGATCTATATTATATGTTATTCCGCTGCGATGTGAGATTCTGTATTGTTTTGGTTCTGCTTCTCTCTCTTCTTCTTCTCTTCTCTTCTTCTTTCTTCTCTCTTTCTTCTCACCCTCTCTTTTCTTTCTCATGATCATCTGCAATCGGTGCGCTCTGGGTCGGACACGCGTGGTTTGGTGTCGGATTCAGAGGGTGTCGAGTGCGGGTCGTCACAGCGTGGTATCAGAGCTTTGGTTTAGTATATTCCTAGGGATTGATGTGTACTCAATATAAATAGGGTCGGTAGCGCCCTAGATTGAGTTTGAGTGTATTATATATATGAGCGCGTATTTGTTAAAAATGTTTTATATTGTGTTGATTGAGCTGTTGAGTGGCTTACGGGTTCTGATCGTTGCGTCTAGCTAATGTTATCGATAGGGAGCTCTAAACACTTGAACATGGAGATTGGACACATTCGAAATTGGGTAAATGAAATAATTTTACCTTGATTATATTTTATATAGTAGTATATAAATTAATTGATTGTTAATTAATGGTAATAGTTGATTATTATCATTTGTTATTTATTGTGTTTAAATAATAAAAAGTTATTATTATAAATCTAAACAAGATAAAAAAATCTGGAATGAATCTTATATAAGTGAAGTAAAATAGTGAAATTATATAAATTTATAAATGTGATTTATAAATAAATGGATTTTAAAAGAATATAAAGCACTGAATTCACTACCATTGCTGGAAAATAATAAGGGTGATGGCTGCAGCATCATCAGTATCATTTTCGAGTTTCTAGGTGATGGATTTGCTACCATTAGTAAATTGATAATTTAAGTTTTGTTGTGATAAAAAAATTTGAATTTAAAATCCAAGTTTGAAATTGATAAGTATAAGTGAAATAGTTTGGACTTATAATATGAAATTAGAATTTAACTTTAGTAAGGTTAAATAAATTTGAGTTAGCATAATAAAATATATGATTTGAAAATGGTATGTATAAGAAAAGAAAATTTCAAATTAAGCTATGAAGTTAAAATTTTAACTTAAGTGAAGTTAAATATATTGAATTAGTAAAATGACTTATATGAATTGAAGTTGAACTTAAGAAAAGTTAAATAAATGAAATTGAATTGAATTTGAAATGAATTAGATAAATATTTGAAATGGATCAAATAAAAATGAATACACACTTAAGATGTAAAGTGATTATATAACTATGAATTGAAAATAGCATGTGAATAGGCTTAATTAAATATTCATGAATCTAAAGTGAACAAGTTTGTATAACTTATAAAATTGAGAATAGTGAGTTAAGACAATTTTCTATTTGTTAAATGTAAGAAATGGAATTTGAATCATAAGTTGAATAAATGGAATTTGTAAAGGAATTTAACTTAAGTAATATTAAATGAAGTTGATTTTGTTATTCAAAGTAAATTGATGAAATGAAGCTAATCGAATGAATATGAACTTGAGTTATAAAATGAAATTCAACTTAAATTGCAAAATGAATTGAATTGAACTAATGAAATAAGTTGGTAAACGAAATGTGATTGGAAATGTTGTTGTTAGAATTTAATAAACTTAAGTTATGGATTGAAAATAAACATTATAAATGTTGTATAAAAATTTAAATTGAACTTAAGTAAGTGATTTAGGAAATAAATCATAAGTGTTAATTAGTATTATAAGAAAACATACTAAATAATGAATGTAAGTGTAAATGAAGTTGAATGTAAATAGCAAAGAATGTGAATGTTGAATATCAACCAATCAGAATTAAATGTGTTAAACCAAATTGAATGTAAACGAAGTAAATATGAATGTTTAAGTGTAAACTAAATAAATTTGGTTATGTTAGATATGCATTGGTTGTTAGTTGGATGTTAGTTGATTGAATAGAAATTCATTAGATATTAATGAAATTGAATTAATGAAATTGAAAGCTAAATAATTGAATTCAAATTGGAAGTAAAATGAATCTAAATAGAATTGAATATTATTTGAATTGGAAGTGAGCTAACTTGAATATAAATTAGTGAATGTAAAATAATTGAATATTAGTAAACAAATTGAAGTGGTGAATGTAAGTGAATGAAAATCAATTAAATGAAATAAGAAATGGAAGTGAATTAAACTAATTTGATGAGAATCAAATGATAGTAAAATGAGAATGAATGTAATAATGATTGTTAGTTAACTTGAATGTGAATTAGTTGGATGAAAACTAAATAATAAACGAATGAATTGATCTATTGGATGTTAGTTGTTTGATGGTTGCTTATATTGAATGTGTTTCATTTGCATATGATTATTGTATTAGCTATGTTGTATATTGATATTATTTGTTATATACATGTTCTCATTTGGTATTGAGTGTATAGTAGGTGCAGACGGCGTTGCTTCGCATTTGGAGCTCACTTTCGCGCTATATTAGCCGTATATGCTCGCTAATAATATATAAGGTACATATCTCGGATTACGTATAGTACTTTTATATTTTTCCCTACGGGATACCTCATCCTCGAAGATGAGATGTATATTTGTGATATATATATATATATATATATATATATTGTGATTTTTTTAGATCGAACCGCGCAAAGAAGACCCTGGCGAATTTTTCTGAAAATTTAAAGTGTTGGAAATTTTTTGGAAATTTTGGAAAAAAAATTATAACTAAAAATTTTGATTTTGAGTTGTAAGTCGAAATGATATTAGTTGATTTTGAAATGATATTAGTTAATAACTATAAATGAATGTGAAGACTTAGAAAAGTTTTTATAAAAAATTGTAACTAATTAATTTTGTGAAAGTTAAACACTTAAAAGAATTGATAATCTATTTTAACTAAATTGTTTTGAAAGTTAATGGAGTTGTAGCATCTTTTCTTACTTAGTAATTTCGGGGATGAAATTCTTTTAAGGGGGGAGGGGGAATGTAACGACCCAGTTTTTCAGTCATTCAAATTTGGAATATTTAATTGGTTTTAAATATTCAAAGGTAAATTTTACCAATTAAATAACTTATATTTCGGATATAGTGATTTATTTGGATAATTAAATTGTTAATTTAATATTTGAAATTGCAGAAATAATTGGATTTTGAAATTTATGTGAATGAAAATGATTTATAAAGTTGAATTAAATTCTATTTGAATTGGAATAAAGCTAGTGAACTTTTAAAATTGAATTAAAAGTTAATTTATAGAAATTGGAAATTTTATATTTAATTAACGTATAAAAATAGTCATTTTTGACACTGTCCCAGATTTTGACGAAACCAGTTTGATTGGATCCGTAATGTTATATTATTATAGGATTTCAAATTTCATGTCAATCGGACTTACGGTTTGGTCGTGCGAAGTTGAAATGCGTAGAAATTTATTTAAGTAAATTTAATTTAAAATAATTTGATTCGAAAAACTAACTTCCAAATACGATGGAATTGGCTCCCAATATATATTTCATTGTGTTCAGAATAGGGATAAAATATTATAAACGCCAGGAGGAACGCCTCGATTGGAGTTCGAAAATTTCGCGGATGAATAGTGCACAAAAAATTTATATAAAAGGACCTCACTTTCTTCCATTTGCAACCATTCTAGGGTTTTAAACCCTAGCCGCCACCTAGCTTTCAATGGCCAGGAAATTCCCTTCTTTCCTCCTCAATAACTCACGATCCAGCCATTAATTCAAAAATCTTTCAACTACAAACTTGAAGAGCTCGACGAGTATCTAATGGTCATGATCGAAAATTACGTGGTGGATCGACGACAAATTGGCCACAACGGGCATGCGTTCAAGCACGATTTTTGAGAGCATGGGGCAGCTAAGTTCAACGGGGTCAAGGCCGAAGGTGGAGCTTGGGATGGCCTTTCGAATGATGGTCATTGATCGAATTCTAGAGGGACGAGGAGGGATCGACCAGAAAGATTAAGCAACATGCGATGGGTTTTTTTGTTCGACCTGGAGTTTTTGGACGGAGGAGAAGGAAAAAAAAAAGTGGTGCGACCCAGATCTGCTTGTATGGAATGAACGGCCAGGATTGCTTTGTAAAATAAAAATAAAAGTTATAAATTAATTATATATAAAATCGTGTAAAGTTATTTATATCATAACTTGGTCATACGAGGTCCGTTTTGCACGAAGCGAATTGCGTTGGGTTCATATTGACGACTACTACATTATGGAACTAGATTAGGATTTATATGAGTTAGTGAAAAAAATTGGTTAAAATTAAACGCTCATTTGATTTTAATCGAAATAAATCGCTATCGCGACGACTACAATCAAAGTGAGTACAACTCACTCTTTCTGACTCGCTTATATTTTTATATAAGTGAGAATAAATTTTATTTATGATGATTAGCGCTTGTTTGGATGATGTATGATATATTATATATTAGTTGGTTTGGATATATATTCCCGCATATTTTAGTGGATGAGACCCTATATGTATATTTGCTACAGGTTACAGGTTGGAGGAATCCAACTGGATTCCTCACCGTGGTTGATTTTTATGTACAGATATTGTTATATATGTTGTTATCATGTGATATATGATGTTTGGATGCCATGATTGATATGATTGACGTGAATGCCCTTATTTAGTACTATTGCAGCCTTGGGACATATTTTGGAATTTAAAATATTAAAATGATGATTTCAATTTAAAAAGGGTTCTAAAGTGATTTTGAAAATATATAATTTTTGATGGATTAAAGAAATGGATTTATTTTAAATAAATAAAAAGTTATAATTTTTATGTTATAAAAATTATGGCTTTGTAAAATATAATCAGAATATGATTTTTTAAATATGAAGTTAACTATTTTGTTAAAATAAGAATTTTGAATTTATTATAAATGGTTCATTTATAAGATTTATCAAAATTGTTAAAATAAGTTAAATTGGGATTTTGAACTTATTATAAATGGTTTATTTATAAGATTTATAAAGTTGATATTTTATAAATAAAAAAGTAATGGCATTATAAACGAGTTTGTAAGTGTTAAAATGAAGTTATAAATGAATCTTATAAGTAAATAAGATTTATGAATTAAGGATGTTATAAAAAAAGTAATGAATTTGTAAATAAGAGATTTATAAGTAAATTAACTTATAATTGGATTTTAACTTATAAATGAGATAGAAATGGAAATTTGTTAAAAAAGAATTTTATATATGGAAGTGTTTATAAATTATAAATAGAATTTGTAAACACTGTTTTATAAATGTGAAATCAATTTAATTTGATAAGTTAAATATGAAAGTTTATTAAAGGAATTATATCACGATTTTGGACAGTGAATAATCCTTTAAATTAAATGTGTAGAAGAATGAATTTGGTAAAAGGAATTATATTCACGATTTTGGACAGTGAATAATCCTTTAAATTAAATGTGTATAAGTAATGAAATTGGTAAAGGAATTATATTCACGATTTTGGATAGTGGATAATCCTTTAAATAAAATGGATGTTTTGGAAAATGATATTATAAAATGGAGTAAATAAAATGATTTGTAGATTACTTATTATTAAAATAAGTATATGGAAATATTTTCCAAATATCCAATATGTAAAATGGTTTTGAATATTATCTTTTTTAAAGATATTTTGAAGTGAATAATTGGAAAGTGATTTGATTTATAAACGATTAATAAAAATTAGGCCCAGTGACTACTTATGTGCAAGATTTTGTTTGTTGTTTTTGATAGTTAAATAACCGACTATCAAATTTGGCCATTTTAGTTTCTCAACCTGATGTAGAAACTAATTTGTCATACACTTAGTACGTAACTGACTGTGTAGGCTTGATTATCGTTTGTGTTAAGAATGTTGATTTGTGTAGTGCGGAGTGATTACTCCAATCTATCGAGCTTCCTTCTTGGCCGAAGGATAGCAAGTTGGAAGTTGGAGACGTGATAAGTCTATGAGACTTAGTTTATGTATGAGGTTAAGAAATGCTTTTGCGTTGTTGGTGCGAAGAGACCGGGATCAGATTTATCCGAAACCCACTTCGGACCAACATACATACGGCGATTGTGTAGGTTGGTCGATGATATTGATATTTAGGATTTTCATAGTGAAGGACTGCTTGTTGATCGTTTGGGGTTAAAATCCCAATATACATCTAGTAGCAGTAGTCTCTTCGTTATGAAATATCCATTGCAAGGGCTGTCGCTACTAATCCTATAGGATATGGTAGGAGAGTACCTTCGGTTTGTCCTGTTCCTGGACAACTATTATGGATGAGTGTCTGACATTGCATTTCTAAGATTACGTACATTGGCTTTTACAAATGTAATCATGTGGTGGCGGAGAAGGCAACTTCTCTTAGCTTAACGTCCTCCTTGAGACGTACGAGCTCAAGGGTTGTATTTTTGTGAAAGGCAATTAGTAGTCAACGAGAATGGCAATGTGGCATTCAAAGATGATGTGATATGTGATATGTGAAAGGTAATCGATACCTCTTTTGGCCTCACTCCCTGGAAAATGACCGAAACAGGGATAGAAGCAGCAAGGCTAAGTGGGTCGCTCCCATTAGGAGATGTCATCACTCTTCTAGATATATCTTTACACGCTATGACGTCGTGTATCTGATTATTGTTGATGTATGCTTGTGGCCACGGATTTTAGGTCGGTAACGACCGGAGTGATGACATATTCGGTGCTACCAAGGATGGGTAGGCCAGTCATGTGTTGGTTTAGGTGTCGAGTATCTCGACCCTAGGTACATCCCTCTAGAGGTGTACTGAGTTTTCAGAAAGGTAGTCCCTTCACATAGTTATTTGTATGAAATCCAAAATCCACTACGCGCCTGCCATTTTTTTTGTAGAGCCTAGTATTGCTGGAATTTAATAATGGTAACAATTTTAGCCATGTTGATTATTATTTGTATAATAGACACTATTATAATATAACATGATTTGATATGAAAAGGTTTTGGTTGTCGTAAGGGAAAAAACCGTCCGTGTTTATGTGTGGGCGTGTCTTACGAAATACCTTTGTTTTGAAAGGAAAAGTTTTGATAACTTTATAAATTCAGTTGAGATGTGTTTTTCTCGCGCTGGTTTACCAGACTGATCCGGGCATTCTTCCGTTTCAATGCTCGGGTCAGACCGCGTATATTTACAGGTTTAGATTTGGTGCTTTTGGAGCTTCACCGGGCGAGCTGGAGATCTTCATGTCATATACACATATCTGTTTGTTTTTCCGCTGCATTGCATTGTTGTTGTTGTTGTAAATTATCAGCATTTGTGAGAACAGGTTATTATAATTGTCCAAGCTGATGATTACTCATTGTGTACTCTGATATTGATTTATGTATATTACACTTTCTCTTTGTAAAGATTATTGATCTATATTATATGTTATTCCGCTACGATGTGAGATTCTGTATTGTTTTGGTTCTGCTTCTCTCTCTTCTTCTTCTCTTCTCTTCTTCTTTCTTCTCTCTTTCTTCTCACCCTCTCTTTTCTTTCTCATTATCATTTGAAATCGGTGCGCTCTGGGTCGGACACGCGTGGTTTAATGTCAGATTCAGAGGGTGCCGAGTGCGGGTCGTCACATTCTTCTTTCACCCTAACAAATCGGTATTTCCGTCACTTGAGTGTTCGGCATGTGATACAGTGGACATATTAGTGTCGATTTTCGAGGGTCGAATATTCGGTTCGTTACAGTAGCTATAAATAGTTGATTACAAATTGTATTACATCATCAAGCTATAATAAAATATTCATGTATTTAATAAATCAATTCTCCAATTATCTTCAACATGGTATCAGAGCAACGTTTAATTTGGGGTGTTAATATCATCTTTTTTGTAATAATTTTTTCCCCTTTCTTTCTCTTTTCTCCTTGTTTACTTTCACCATCGCCAAACTCCACAAATATCACAACCGATACACATCTTGTCTAATAAAAAACATCGCAACTCCGCCGCTTCTAAATTATATTATCAAACCACCACTTTGGTTCTACCTTCTCTAGGATCCACTATCAACAACCCGCTGCATTCAAATCTAGTGCCGGCCCTAGCATTTTGGTTGTCCAAGATGAAATTTTAGGAAAAAGGGAACAAGAAAAAATAAAAAATTAACAACTGATGCTAGGAATTGATCCTAGGTGGTTAAAAGCATAAGTAAGGACTTGAACCGCTGCACTATAAGTAATTTGTACAATATGATGTCCTGCTACATAAGTAATTCAATTTTTATAAAAGCATCTGAAACATTTCTTGCCCCTTTCGCCATCTCCAACGGTGTTGCCTAGGTGAAGGTCTCGCTTGCCTTGCTTTTGGGCGGGGCCTGTTCAAATCTGACATTTACACCAAAGAATTCCAACCAAATGCACGATCTGCAACCTGACTTAGATACCGGATCCAAATCCATTTCAAGCGACTCATCAAAACGGACGTTCATAAACTACCTCTACATCTACTACTTAACAACTACCTCCATGATTTCCAAAATCCATGTTTGTTTCTAGGTTGTGCTTGCCAATCTAAATTATTTTGTTTTGGGTTGAGAATAAAAAGGGAGAGGGTATTATAATAATAATAATAATTTGGAAAAAGAGAGAAGAAACAAAAGAAGAAAAGAAAAAAAAGGAAAAAAAGGAAGAAGAAAAATAATAATGGAATTTTGGGGCGCTAAATTGAAACCCAAACAAACTTTTAAATGTGAATCAGGTGTTGATAAATATTTAAATCTTTCAGACTACGCTCGTAGAATCAAAGAATGCAGCTGAGAATGTTGTTTTATCCATAATAGTTGACAATTGGAGGTTTGTTGTTGGATCTCTTTCTGCAAAAAATGTATTCATATATGTTATAATTTAATATTTGAAAAGGATTTTCGATTGTCTAACGATTCCTCGAGTGCAACTGTTCATTTTACGGGCTAGAAGTCTCTTTGGAATTTCTACTATGTGCAATCAAATGTTATGTCTACCTCTTCATTTCAGGTCAAATACATAATAACTCCTTAGGTAAGTCATCTTTATGAGTCTTGGATTGTAGTGCTTTCCACCATATGTTTCGAGAGTCTTCATCATTTTCTACTTTGTCTTCATCATCCTCCATTCCTATCATGGCTACTAATGGCACTCCTATGCCTTTGGCGGGGGTTGGTTCTGTTATTGCTTCCAACTTATCTCTTTTCAATGTCTGTCATATCTCGAATCTCATATTAAACCATGTATATGTTGGTTAGTTATGCGACTCTGGTAATATAGTAACATTTACTTCTGATTCTTGTTTTGTGCAGGATCTATAATCTCAAAAACTGATTGGGCTATGCCATAGGGAATGTGGACTGTATGTTTTGAATGAATTAAAAGTTCCAGTTAGTACTGCTACTGGTATTGATTTATCCTCTTTTCATCTGTATCCTTCTTCCTCTAGTTTTTATTTATGGCATTCTCGTTTGGATCAAGTTTCTTCTTCTCGATTGAGATTTTTAGCACCCATTATATGCGTTAGGAAATTTGCAAACTCATGATATTTCTGATTATAGTGGATGTAAACTAGAAAAGTTTTCTACTTTACCCTTTAACAGTGACATCTCTGTTTCTTCTGCTCCATTTGATTTAGTTCATTCAGATGTGTAGGGACCAACTCCAATTCCTACTAAAGGAATGTCTTGATATTACATGTCATTTTACTACAAGAAAATTTGCTTTTAACGACAATAGGGAACAACATTTAAATGTTGATTGCTGTTGTTGAACCTTTTATATGGAGGAAAAACTAAAGACAACAAAGGAAAACGTTGAGATTTTTATTCAGCAAATTGTGAAATGACGTTCCCTCTAAAATTTTCATTACCGCGTAAAAATTAATTTCCCTCTTCTACCCAAAATAAGCAACCCTAAATCACCTATGCCTCCAAATCTTAATTGCTTCCTCTCTGCAAATCTTTTAAAATGACTCCTCCCCAAATCTTAACTACCTCCGCTCAGCAAATCCTTTAAAACTACTCCTCTCTGTCACCACCGTTACTCACAAACCCACGGCTGCTTGGCTATGCTAATTGCGTCACGTCAGAGAGATATCATTCATTGAGTCGGCTAATCGTATCACTTGGAGCTTAGTCGCGTCGCACTCATCACCCTATACTCTTCATCGTTGCCATCGGTAAGCGGAGAACTGCAAATTCAAGCTCCAAATTAAATTCGTTCAAATTCGATTAAATTTTGAATTTGAAGTTTGATTTTCTTCATTTAATTGTTAAATTTAATAGTTTATTGCACTTGCCATTGAACTGAATAGCTGATATATGTGGAGAAACTAAAATCGCTATGTTGGTGGATGTTTCATTTAACTTCCTACTGCTAAAGTGTTTGATTCATGTTTTCTTGTAATGAATATTGTTACATAGACATTTGAAAAATTAAAATGCTTCATTTGATTACTAAATAAATCTTTTAAGTATGTGTTACATTGACACCTGCTTAAAGTCTAGATTTTAATTTTGATGGATTAATAAAGGCATGCAACAAACATATATTTGATGTATAACTTTTATTGAGAGTGGAGTTTTAAATTATGTAAGAATTGAGCATTATTTTTCAAGATGCAAATGTAAAGCCTCTCAGATTAAAATTATTGGGAATGTGAGAGCCATAAATCGCATCCGGTCCATTCTCTTTATTTATGCAAGGTGTTACAAAAGACCTTTTTTAAAACGTATACCACCACATCCATTTGAGGAAATGCATCACTGATAGGCCACATTATCTATCCTAGTACCCACCAGTGAAAATGATTTCTACACAATATCATTCATTAAAATAATAAAAATGCAATTGTCAGTTATCAAATTCAATTATCGAAATGATTTCTACATAATATGCGAGTCATTTTTTTGATATATTTGTCAGTTGTAAAGTAATCATTTTGCATAATGCTTGGTAAAAGTTCAAGTAATTGTTAAAAATATAAATTTTCTTAGTATGCATCAATATAATATGTGCTTGTCAATTAATTTTGCTAACCCATGTAACAGCAGTTGTAGTACCCATATTCCTTGCATTAAAGAAACCGAGGTTTACAAGCTTAACTCATGGGTGCTTGGCCTTCGACTTCTAGCTTTATTGCCATTGCTTTCTCAACAAAGGTGCTCTGGGTTGCATGAACATCCTCATTCAATCATTGAAGTCCTATTGACGATGAAGAAAATTCAGGTTGCTGCTTTAGTAATGCTATGTTTGAACTTTTACAAAGTATTCAAGTTGATCTTATTTCAAGGTTCAAATGGAACTATATTACATGACCCTTGCTATAGTCTGTTAGATTGCACTATAGTAGATTGATATAAGGTAATTTTCCATCAGTTCCAACTGCCTTTATTTACGAACATATAAATACATTAAGGTTGTCAGTTTGCAACTATGGAGGCTCAGTTTGCAAGCTCAGCTTAACACCGAGAATTCAAACTAAGCTCAGTTTGCAACTGAGCATGCTGTTGAGCATGCAAAAATGAGCATAAAACATGCAAAAGATTGTGATTTTTTTACAAGTCTCCATCACTTGTGATCATAAAACAATCCTCATTTATGATAAAAGTACTCTCAGTTTCAACTGTTCTAACCAATGCATTATGTACTTAGTTATAATCTGAATGGTTAAAATGTATTGTTATAAGGCAATATTACACATATTAGCACCCATCACTAGGATGGGGAGATTATGGGAGAAAAATCATTTACTCGGGATGAAAATTAAAGTAGCTGTTCGGCTAATTTTTTAGGGACTTAATTTTAAATCTAATGAGGCGCAAGTTAGGCTTTACTAACAAGATAATGCATTTGTGACGTTTTAGGTTTTTGTTTCGCAAACATGATAAATCCACACACATATTGTAAATAGTAATAGAAGCAGTAGTAGAAGTAATAATATCTTTATAAACTTAACCAAAGCTTGAAAACGTATTATAAAATTATTCATATTAATTAATATAAATTACATATAAATTAATATATAATAAATAATATAATAAATGTATATAATAAGTATATGAACTAATACAAATTATATATATAATAAATATGATATAAACGATACATATATATTATATCATATATCTGTACATATACATGCAAATCATATAAATTATATATGTGAATTGCATACACACACATATATACATATATTAAATAAGTATATGAAAAAAAAATCAAGTTTATGTATGAAAATATATACCATTATAAATTATATTATATAGAGTATATCTTTGTAAATTATACACGTGTATATTATATAAATTTTATATATGAATAAATATAAATTACATATTTATATGTGAATCATATAATTATAAATTTAAATCGCACACATATTGTTAACAACGTGCGTGTATGTGTTTGTGTATTGTAAATAGTAATAGTAGTAAGAGAAGGAATAATAATAATATCTTAATGAACTTAACCAAAGCTTGAAAACGTATTATAGAATTATGTGTATTAATTAGTATAAATTACATATATGAATTAATTTATAACAAATAACATAATAAATGCATATAATAAGTATAAGAATTAATACAAATTATATATATTATATATGTAAATTGCATATACATACATACATATATATAACATCTTATATACAAATAGTAACAATAATATGAGTAATTAGAAATATTGGTTATAATAATAATGTCTTAATAAACTTATTAAACCACAGGATGTAAACGTACCATAGAAATATATGTATGAAAATTTACATAATTATATATGAATTTGCGAAGTCTGCGATGGTGGTTAGTGTATTTGCATGGTCGGGTTTCTTTTTTAGGTGGTGCCAAATCTAAGTGGTGGGCTTGTCAGAGGCTATCAATTAAATTGTTGAGCTCGTTTTTGTTAAGTATATGGTCAGGTTTCTTTATTCATTTAGGAAACATATTTTCACTATATACTGTAGAATTCTAGATGAATCCTTTAGCACCACTTAGATCATCATACAATAGGTTCATCAAAGTTAAACACTATAGAATGGGGAATGTATTAAAATGATACGACGCATTATCTTGATCATTCTGTAATTGATTATTAATTAATTGAGCCTTGGGAAGGTGGACTACTGTACTTGTTGTAAGGCATAACCATTATGGAAAATTTATTACTCTAACTTAATGTAAATTTTGCTTTAAAGTTGCAGCTAGAAATGACCGTACTAACTAATGAAGTGAATCCTAAAAATTTGAATCATGAGAGGATGGCAAGACAATTAATCTTATGGTCACTACATAGATTAGAAACGATTATATGATGAAATTTAATTTAATTTTCAAATGATTCAAATTCAAATCCTGACATAAGTATCTTTTATAACATAATGTAGATTTTCAAATGATTAGAAACAAGCTAGTATCTTCAAAATGTAACAGTAATATATGGCCTTTGTATAGATTTATGTATCTTCTATAATTATGGCCAATAATTTTGGTTTCTATTTCTTTTGAGTTGTAGCTAGAAACGAGCTCAACAATTAAAAAAAGCTATCAAATGGGGAACATACTATTTTATCATGTCCAACCCTGGACTTGAAGTATTTTATGTAGAAGTAGGCCATGGTGACTCTGATCATCAATGCTAGCTAAGACCAAAAAGTATGACTACTACCCATAATTCTCATCAACTTAATGCTTCTCATCCTAGCTCTGATTGGTTATCAAAACCATTACTGCTTTAACTGTTGCCTCTAGAGTATTCAAAAATATGGATACAGATTATGCCGATGTTCTTCTCTTCCATGCACGACAGGCGTGTATTTATCTTATTCTAATTGTTCACCTTACTTAATTGTTCTATCTATGATAATGAGAGGATTTGCGTTGTTTTTAGGAATACAAGCTTGGGGAATTTGTTCTTCAAAGTGGCTAGAACACCTGAATCTGTGAAAAGCACTGTTTACCAGGTACTTTTTGTTTAAAATCAGATGTAATTTTTATTAATGATGGCTTAGTTAGAAATTATTGCTATTTAACTAGTATTATCTATAAAACCGTCATAAAACATTAAAGAAGGGAAATTTGTTATGCTTTTATCCAAAATTGTGATATATTCATTGACATTGTTGTTGTTGGTACCTCCATGAAGTTGCAGTTTGTAATTTATTAAATGTTTTATAGTACTTTGTAAATTTTATTATAGCAGGCATTCTTAAACAATGGTTTATAGTATAAATAAGGTATTTTTGTATTGTGGATTGCATGCTCTATAGAGTTTCCTGGACAATATACGTGTCATATTCTTTTATTCTTTTTTAATATGAAAAGATAAAGACAAAAGGAAACTAAAATAGTATTATGATATTTTTCCTTTGCAGGTGGATAGGTATATTTGATGGAAAAAAATAGTAACATACCGCATCAAGTTTTAGATTCGAAGTTACTTTTGATGTTATAACTACATTTTGGTTTGTATGCTTGTATGTATTACTACTTTTGGTCACTAGTTGCTGCTTGTTCTACATTGAAACATTATGAACTTATTATCTATTTTGATGTAAGAATATTGCGTATGTTTATTATGTAATGTTTCATGTTAATTGTAAGACGTGTGATTAATATATATGTTGATTATAAAATGTGTGATTAATATAATATATGTTTGTTATGAAATATATGTGTTTATATAAACCGTGTTACACATAAATTGTGGTTGCATATAGAACTGGAACTTGCTATATATTAGTTAGGAACTGAGCAAAATACGACAACATTTAATAAAATGCTATGAAAATATTTAACTAAATAAACATCATAGCAACAAAAGAAGTGTTGTAAACAAAATCACAGCAATGAAAAGAATGTTGTAAAAAGTTAACATAGCATATTATAACCGCTATTGGATATATCAACAAAAACGCTGTAAAACATATTAATGACATCAAAAAAACGCTATAGATACGTGGATTCTACAGCGTTTTCTGTCTTGCTATGGTATATGTCTGACCTATAATGGTATGTTAATATAAAGCGTAGTTAAAAACGTTATGAAAGGTTTTTATAACGTTTTTAAAACGCTATGATAGATACATTTTGTTTTAGTGTTTATTGATGACTATACATGCTACTGTACGGTCTATTTAATGAAACATCGTTCTAACTTTTTTAGAATATACAAAAACTTTAAAGCACTTGTCAAAACACAATATTTGTTTGTTATAAAATGTCTTAGGTGTGATCTAGGTGAAGAATACACCTCTAAGAAATCTTGTGAACTTTTTTTGGATGGAACTATTCAACAAACCTCATGTACTAATACTCCTCAACAAGATTGAGTTGCATAAAGAAAACATTGGCATATTGTTAAAACTGCTCGATCTATGTTACTTTCTACTTTTGTTCTTAGGGAATTTTAGGGTGAAGCTATTCTCGACGTTATTAGACTAATTAACACTATTCATTCTTCTCACATTTTAGGTATTTCACCTTTTGAAAAATGGTATGGACGTGCACCTGAATATTCTATTTTTAAAGTTTTTAGGTGTAATTGTTTTATTCTTCTTCCTCATGTAGAACATAACAAATTATCTTCTCGATCTACTATTTGTATTTTTCTTAGCTATGGTGGGGGTAAAAAGAGCTATAGTTGTTTTGGTTCAACCACTCAAAAACTTTATTTGTCCAGAAATGTTGTTTTTCTTGAACATATACCATTTTACTCTATTTCATCCAACACTCATAGTTTAACCAGATATAATCTAATTCATATTGATCCCTTTTCTAAGAATGATAATAATAGTACTAACATTCCTATAGAAACAGGAACAACTGGAACACCTAAAGCTAGGTCCTCTCCCTCTATGGCCCCTCAATCTCTAAGTCCGTAGACCCACCTCTTCGTCTTTCCACATGCATCCATAAGTCTACAAAATTACCTGATTTTGCTTATTCTTGTTACTCTTCATCTTTTTCTTCGTTTTTAATCTCCATTCATAACTTTCTAAGCCAACTGCTTATAAAGAGGCAGTGCTTAATCTCCATTGGTGAGAGGCTATGGATGAACTTTCTGCCTTACAAAGGGCATGTACTTGTGATTTGGTTCATCTACCTTATGGTAAGAGCGTTATTGGTTGTCGTTGGGTATATAAAATCAAAACCAAATCTGATGGATCAATTGAAAGATATAAAGCCAGATTGGTTTCAAAATGTTACTTTCAACAATATGACATGGATTAAGAGGAGACGTTTGCTCCGGTTGCAAAGATAACTACCATTTTTACTCTCATTGTTGTAGCTTCTGTTCGAAAATGGTACATTTCACAACTTGATGTTAAAAATGCATTTTTGAATGGCGACCTTCAAGAAGAAGTTCATATGGAACCTCCTCCAGGTGTTCCATATGAATCTGGATATGTTGGCAAGCTTAAACAAATATTGTATGGACTTAAGCAAACACTTCATGCTTGGTTTGAGAAATTTTCTATTGTGATTAAATCTCTTGGCATCATCTCTAGCTTTCATGATGATGTCTTTTTTTTAAAACACTAATGAAGGACGTATCATACTATCGTTATATATTGATGACATGATTATTACAGGAGATGATATGCATGCCATTTCTTTCTTAAAAATGAAGTTGGCTAAAAAAATTGAAATGAAAGGTTTGGGTCCTTTAAAATATTTTTTAGGAATTGAGGTAGCGTACTCACCAAAAGGTTATCTTCTCTTTAGTTAAAATATGTCTCAGATATTCGTGAAAAAGCTAGACTTACTGATAATAAGGCCGTTGACACCCATATTGAAGTTAATGCAAAATACTCTCCTTCGGATGATGCCAAGAGATATACCACCATACTATTGTTGGAAGCTTAGTTTATCTTACCATCACTCCTTCGAATATACCATATGCTTTCAAGTTGTTATTCGGTTTGTAGCTTCCCCCACTATAGTTCACTAGGTAGTCGTCCTTCGTATTTTAAGGTATTTTCGAAATACTATGTTCCATAGCCTTATACCTTCATGTACCTAACCCATGGAATTGCGTGCTTACTCCGACGTTGGTTATGGTAGCGATCTCATAGATTGTAAGTCGATCATTAGCTTTTGTATCTTTCTTGGTGATTCTCTTATACCTTGGAAGAGTAAGAAGCAATCTGTTGTTTCTCATTCTTCAATTGAAGTAGAGTATCGTGCTATGACATCTACTACCAAAGAGATTGTTTGGTTACGTAGGTTACTTTTAAATACGGGGGTGCCTCTTTCTGAACCTACCTCTGTGTATTGTGACAATAAGAGCATTGTTTAGATTTCTGGTAACTCGGTTTTTCATGAGCGGACCAAACATATTGAGATTGATTGTCATGTTACATGTCATCATCTTGAGAAAGGCGTTATTACTCTACCTTTTGTTCCCTTTCCATGCAGATTGCAGACCTTTTTACCAAGTCGCATTCAGTTTCACGTTTTCGATTTTTAGTTGGCAAACTCTCGATGCTTATGACCCCACATCTTGAGTTTGAGGGGAAATGTTAAGAGATATTTATTAAATATTAAAAAATAAACCAAAGATATTTCAATATATATGTTTTTCCTTATTACAATAGTTTTTCTATTGTACAATTACTTAGGCTCTAAGCAATGTAGTTATAAATAGTTGGTTATGAATTGTATAACATTACCATCTTATTGAAATTATAAAATACGAGTATTTTTCAAAATCTGTTTTTACAAAATTTTCCTTTTATGTTCTTTTAAGCAGCACATATTTGTGGTCCAATATCAACAGTAAAAATTGAAATCTATTAAATAATAGTAAAATTGAAGAATTTATCGCTCTCTTGTTAATTATAGGTACTTCCTCTTTTCTCCTTAATTCTCTCTTATATTTTATTTTCAAATTTCTTTAATTTATTAGTTTGCATTTATTTTACCACTTCTCTCTTATCATTTTACATTCTTGTATGGACATTTACAGTTTATACAATTATCTACAAATAATTCATAGATTATCTCCTAAAATTTTATATTCAAGTTCATATATTTAGGTTAATTACATAATCCAAAATCTGAATCATTGAAACAATCTAGTTTATTAATATTTATTATTGTTTCTAATAACTACTAAATAACGACAATTTCAACATCTATTCCACTACTGTACAAACAAAAATGGTAAATTAATTTTGTAATCAACTACAAAGACATATAAATCACATAAAACACTAATAGCAAATTTGATTTATAATTCATTCATCTCAATAAATATATCATACACTACATTGTAACACCAGCATTTAAAGTTACCACAATTATTTACGAAACACGCCTCACTTTTCTCATAATATTTTACATTTCAATCCATATATTAAAATTGATTATGCAATCTTAAATTTTTAATTAATTGGATAAATCCAGTTAACCAATATTCATTATTTCATTTACTAAATTATGAAAATATGATAATTTCAATATGTACATACCATTTATATTAGAAAATGTGGAAAATTTATTTTTCACTAAAGTAAGGGTACATAAGTAACATAACATAAAGCATATACATAAACAATGGTAAAAAATTCAATTTATAATTCATAATCTCAATAAGTTTATCATACCATGCATTACAAAATTCTTTCTCTATATTTTAAAATTTCTACAGTCATTTACAAAACTTCCCTCAATCCTCATGTTATAATTTACACTTAAGTCCATATTATGATTGATTATGTAATTTTAAAACTATATAAATAAATTCAGTAAACTATTATTCGTTGATTCTTCTAATACACCATAAAAATATGAAAATTTCAATACTTATACTGTATTCACATTTAAAAAATAGTAAAGAAATTCATTAAATATAATAAATACAATAATCACATAACATACATTATATACATGAACAATAATAACAAATTTAATATGTAATTCATTTATATCAATATATTTTGCATTGTAAAATTCTTGTTTTACTTTAGGTAGCTACATTTAAAAATTTCAATAATTATTTCAAAACGCTCCTCATTATCGGCTAATATTGTACATTTAAGTCAATATATTTAAATTATTTGTATAACCTTGAGTTTAAACTACTTAGATAAATTCAATCAACAGATATTCATTAATTCATCTAATAAATCATAAAATTTGATAGTTATAGTAAGTATATCATATTCATAACAATAAAGCGGTAAAAAAAATTTCATTCAAATATAAAGATATATAAATCACATAAAATAAATAATATGCACAAACATATTAAAAAACTTTCATTTGTTGTTCATTTGTTTCGATAAAATTATCATATGTTGCATTGAAAAATTATGTTTTGTAGCATCAAATACCTACATTTTAACATTTGTACAACTATTTACAAGGGAAATTTTGACATATATTCTTATAATTATAAAAACTAAGTTTTAGGTCCATTCCAATTTTCTTCTATAAAATACATCCATATTTTCAAGAAAAAAAGTGTAATTTAAGGGGTATTTGAGTAATTTTACTAACCTTAATATATGTATATGTTATTATTTTTTCATAACTTATAACTGCATGCAATACTAGAGTTAGCAGTCACTTATAACTTTGAAAACAAGAGATGTGAAAGAGAAAGAAATAAAAAAGAGAGATGTATAAAATAGTTTTCAAAATAGAGGGATGTAAAACAAATAAGTTTTAAAAATATGGATGTGTCCCTAATTTCTACTATTTTTTACAAACTCCCACTCAATTATTTTCTAATATTTTATATCTAAATCCATATATTTAAAACACTTACAAAATATCAAATTTAAACTATTTAAATAGACTCAATCAATAATTAGTCTATTTCTCCAATAAATCCTAAAAATATACGATAATTTTAACGTGTGTGTGTTCATATTAACAAAAACGATAATTTTTTTCCTATTTAACTATAAAAATATACAAATCATATAACATAAGTTATATACATAAACAATAATGAAAAAATTAATTAGTAAATCAGTTATAATACATTTATCTCAAAAGTTGATTGTACAATGTATTACAAAATTCTGTTTTTAATTTCAGATAACTTCACATTAAAATTTCAACATTTAAAAGAAAAAAAAACCATTCTCTATTCATTCCTACTATTTACCCTTAAGTCCATGTATTTAAACTAATTACGTAATTTAAAATTCATCCTATTTAAAAAATTTAGTTAAACAATATTTGCTAATTCATCCCAGAAATCATCAATATGTGTTAGTTTCAACATGTATACCGTATTAACATTAATAACAATGATAAAATTATTATTTTGATCAAATATGAAGATATATAAGCTACATAACATAAATTAAATATAAACAGTATTAACAATTTTAATTTATAGTTCATTTATTTCACTAAATTTATCATCGTCTAATAAAGTTCTAATTTTACATTGAAAGTCATTTTATAATATTACGCTAAACGCTAAGGCTCTGTTTGTTTAAAATGCTGAATTTTAAATTCTGATTGTTGCATGCTGAATTTTGAATAATTACTTACTTGTTTGTTTGCATTCTAAATTTTTTGATTATCTTTATTAATAGTTGGAATAGAAACATAATATTTTGGTCCGACCGCGAAGTTCCAAATATACTTCTATATGCAAACAAGAGATCATGAGTTCGAATCTTACAAAGAACAAATATTAACATCCATCTCAAATGAAAATTTTGAAATGTAACTAAGTTTACAAGTCAGAAACCCCGTTGCAACGAAAAATTACATTTTTCTTCTTCGTATATTTCAATTTATCTTCATCAAAACTATGCATAAATTTTAAATTTAATAATTTTATACAAGAAGGAACTAATAATAACAAAGTAAAAGGTTTGGAATACTTTTATCCGATTGTCGTGCCTGATTCGAAAAATAAAAAAAAAGATCCGAATTAGAAATTAACTTCTAGCCCATGACATTACTAAGTTTTAGACTACTGGGTCGCAAACGTGCTCGATCTGCTTTCGTCGTTCTCTTCCAATTTCCATTGATACGATTCTCGCGTAGATGCAGTCACTGTAAATAAACAAATAATTCGAATAATGGCTCCTTCAAAGCATAAAATATCATATTTCTACGACGGTAACTTATATTCTTATCTTTCTAGTTTTTACTTGGATTCCCCTATTTTAGTTTTTCATTCTGTAAACCCTAGTTTTGGTGAATGCTTCATAGCTTCACCGTTCAACTTAGCGCATAGATTTTTGATCTGCTTGATGTCTTCGTATTTTTGACTTTTGAGTAAAATTCGAAGTGATTTTATTAGAAGATCAATCTGAGCTCATGCTGTCATGTAAGCAGATAAAAATGACTTAGAACTTTATCTTTAGTATCGCACACACTAGGAACTGTTTTGCATATAAATAAGAAAGCGGATGCAAAGGTAGTGAAGTGGGAATACGATCTAATGGCATTAGCTTGATAGTTATAAAGTAAGCTTTGATCTTTGAATATGCTATTGCTTGGAAATAGAAATACTACGAATGAAGTATATAAGAGATGAGCTTGGCGTACTGTGAAGCATACATACATTCTTACATGAGTTGATGTTTAAAAATTTAGATTAGGAATCTTTTATTCAGGGGAAGGCTGCAAAAGCAACACTTCCAAACCTCGAAAGGAGTGTCTTGTGCTGCAATTCCGCTCTTTATAGATTCATTAAAAATAACGGTAGACTGAAGTGCAAAATTTGGTAAGTTGTGGGTATTGTGGCATAAATGCAAAACCATGCATCGTTTCAGCAACCTATTGCTATCAAATAAAATACACTGCCTTTTATATGGAAAAAACTTAAATGTTTACTCTGTTTAGTATTTTTAACTTGCTGTCACAACATAATTTTGCAGGGGATGTGGGTAACGTTTATTTTGGACCAAATCATCCCATGAAGCCTCATCGTCTTTGTATGACTCACCATCTTGTGCTTTCTTATGATCTGCACAAGAAGATGGAGATATACGTTAGTTATATGAAACATGCATTGCTGTACTGTTCCATTTCTTTTGGCTCTTGAAAACTTGGTTTTCTAATGGTTCTATGCCATCATTGCAGCGGCCTCACAAAGCATATCCTATTGAGCTTGCACAGTTCCATTCTGCAGACTATGTGGAATTCTTGCAACGGATCACTCCTAATACACAACAACATTTTGAAAATGAGTTAACTAGATGTAGGTATTTGATTATGCTTATCAAGTAAATTACCCTTAGCCACTTATACTATATAAAGTCAAAATTTATTTGTTAAAAATGCAGTGGATTGAACATGAAACTCCATTATAATCTGTTTATAGTTGATCCTTTTTATTAGTACGTTATGTTACACTAGATATAAATTACGTTTTGAACATTCATTGCTTTAAGATGTTCAATAAAAGAGCTGGCATTTAATTCTGTCGGAATCAAATTATGGAGGTTGAAGATATTTAGAGCAATTAAGGATATGGCATGAATTTTGGTACATAAAATGTAAGCATGTTTTCATAAAATTAAACTGTAAGAATAATATGCGATGTAGATAGTGTGATATTAATGAAGTTTTATGTTAGGAGAAGTGTTATTCAGTAGTTTTCTTTTGGAAGTTTATGCACTATATATGCATGTTTGAACAATACATCAAATATCACTTTTTGGGTCGAGAAAAAATGTTGAAAGAATTAATTGTGTGTGCAAATTTATAATCATCTAAACTGGTTTGCAATATTGTATATGTTTTTCCTTGAAATAGATGATTATGCTTTATCAATGGTCAATCTGATGCATTGTTTAAGTAATTGACAATTGGCATCATTAAACTAAGCAGAACCCAACCCCTCTTCCTTTTGGAATGCAGTTTACATATCATAAATGCAGTCTACATTGATTGGTCAAACTAAAGCTTAATACACAGTTATTTTTGGAATGTCTGCTACCATATGAGAGAACACGACTGCTCACTGCAATTTGTAACGCATACTGTTTTGTTCGGCAATTAATATGTTAAGCATGCATTTTGTTTTGTTAACGGTCTGATACATTTTTTGTTCTGTTTTATGTCCATATGCAGATAATCTTGGAGGAGATTGCCCTGTGTTTGAAAACATTTTTGAATTCTGTCAAATATATGCTGGTGGCACAATAGGTAATTTGTTTTGTTTGTTGAAATTATACATTGTTTGTTTTCCTAATACAAGTTCTCATAGATGCGGCAAGACGGTTGAACAATCAGCTATGTGATATTGCTATAAATTGGGCCGGAGGGTTGCATCATGCAAAAAAATGTGAAGCTTCGGGGTTTTGCTATATCAATGACTTGGTCTTGGGAATTCTTGAGCTTCTCAAATATCATGCCCGAGTTTTGTATATTGATATTGATGTTCATCATGGTGATGGGGTTGAAGAAGCCTTCTATTTCACAGACAGGTATCAGTTTTATTTATTACAATGGCTTCTATGGTTCCTATTTATGGGCATCATTTATTTGTTCTTTCATACATCACTTGTCTACGGCGGTGATATTAACTCATGAAGCTGTATTAAATTTCAGAGTTATGACTGTTAGCTTTCACAAATATGGAGATAAGTTCTTTCCTGGGACTGGTGATGTTAAGGTGACATTTTTCTCTCTTCTTATCAGACAAAAGTTCTATAAACAATCAGGTCTAAGCTTCAATTACCAGTTTCAGCTACATGGATTTTTATGTATTTTTGTGATATAAAGAACATTTGACATGTTTTATATTTGAATTCAGCTTTATGGTTATTACTGTTTTTTTGGACTACATAGCCTGTCTGCTTTACATGACCATAGCTTAAAATACCATTTTGGATGTCTAAATAATGCCGGAGGCTAATTGGACACGTTTTTTTTTTATTTCACATAAAATCCACTCTCAGTTCAAATACACATGCAGATGCCTTTTTTACATGCATGAGCTACTTTGAGTTGGTGCTCTGCTAATCTTTTGTATCTATTCTAACTTTTATGTCATTAAAGATCCGCTCACAACCACAGCAATAGAAGTTTTGTTTTCATTAACACATGAATATGTTCTGTAGTCCTAGATTCCTGGTATATGAACTCTTTTATGATAGTGTGGGTTTTCTTGATATAAACATTCCCTAGCTAGTTGTTTGCACGGTTAGGGCAAATGTTTTCATCTCTCTAAATACGAACATTTAATTGAATATCTTTATATCTGAGATTGTTAGAATGAAGAAAGTTCCTTCGATGGATTGGGAAGTATACTAATTATGAGTTCATATAACATACTTTATTGCAGGTATGTTTGAATGCTATGGTGAATTAAGTTTTTGACTGATCACCCAATTTTTTAAGTATTTTTCCGGACAAAAGCATTATTTTCTATGCTTCTCTTGAACTTTTGTTCTTATTTTATATATACCTAACTTTGTAATTGTCTAATTTTTTGAACATACCTAAACTGAAGAGTCGTATATTATTTTGACATTGTCTTCATTTGAGCTTTATGGTGTGTAAATGATCATGAGTAGACTAAGACTCGATTCTTTTATTAACTGACTACACTTTTAGAAGGCCCTATTTTGAGTTTCTCTCCCCTTCTTTTTGGTTTCCAGTCAGAGGTAATCATCTCTAGAGTGTCATCATTTTAAGTTTTGAACATTTAATCAGCTTCAATTTTCTGGCCTTGCATTTTGACTCCTAAATGCTTGTACTTTTATGGATTATTCCAAATTCTACCATGTGGTTGTATGTTGCATCCTCACCTCTTTATTCTATGATATATCCGCAGGTCCTTATTTTATATATTCTTATCTTCCATCTAATCTCTCTTGATTGTATGGTTTAATTTATCTGTATCATTGTACTACCGTGATCGCAAAAGCAAAATTAGTTGTTTAACATTATGATGCTTGAAGCTAATAAATTGGCTCTTTTGTTAAAGAACATAGGCGAAAGGGAAGGGAAGTATTATGCCATTAACGTTCCACTCAAGGATGGAATTGATGATGGTAGTTACACTCGGCTTTTTAAAACTGTAAGCCATATTTTTATGGAGATTCTTCTCAGTTGGCGTATACAATGTGGTATGATCGCACAATTTTGATGATTTTTTTCTCACCTTAATTTTAATACTATAGATTGTAGCCAAGGTTGTAGAAACATATCAACCAGGTGCAATTGTTCTTCAGTGCGGTGCAGATTCACTAGCCGGTGATCGATTGGGATGCTTCAATCTCTCTATAGAAGGTGTTGCCAATGTTCTTGGCATTATGTTTGCTATATATTTACTCTATACGTACTTTTTGGAGGTGAATATGCTAAAAACTTGATTATTATTTTAAAGGAAGTCTGAACCACATTTTCATGTGTGTGTGCATACACACGGTCATAGCATTGGAGACATGGCTTGTTAATACAATTTTCTTTGCAATTTTGGATTAATTTTCTAGCCATGGTTTAATCAGTGCATTTACTAACAGGGCATGCTGAATGTGTGAAATTTGTGAAGAAATTCAATTTGCCCTTGCTGGTAACTTTAACAACTAACTTAATTATTCTTTTGCTTTCAACATCCTTTCATTGGTTATTGCAATTTGTACAGTGTTCCACAGGTTACTGGTGGAGGAGGATATACTAAAGTAAATGTAGCTAGGTGTTGGACTGTAGAAACTGGGGCTTTATTAGATACAATGCTTCCCGATGGTACATTGTCTATTTGGATATTTTCCCACATTGGATAACTAAATTGTATTATTTCTGTTGAGTTATTTGTCATTGTATTGTTGGAATTAATGTGAAGTAGTCTACATATGTAAATATTTCTCCATTTAACTGCACATTGTCGCTGCCAGGCCTGTCAATGGATACTTTCGGATGCAGATAGTGCCATATCCGCATTCACATCCGTAATGATTTTCGGATATCGGATATCCGCATCTGCAGATTCAGACGAATATCGGATAATTATCCTATCCGCCAACGATCGATAAATCAAGAATCATAAATAGAAAATTTTAATTTAACACAATTATTTTTCAATTCCATTAGTTATAAATGTGTGCAAAATAAACAAATATGATGATAATAAATAATTTTGAGCGGTTAATATGCATTAAGTGCATATAATATAAACTATTAACTTGATAAAACAATAAATATGTATCTTTCATTATACTAAAATATGCATAAAATGAATTTTAATTTTGACAAAAACCATCCGTATAGTTTTCGGATGCGGATGCCTTCGTATCCACAACTGCCTCCACTTTTCCGGATATCAGATATTTATCTGTTTTTTCGAATATAGATTTCGGATGTTTCGGGTATCCATTGACAGCCTCAGTCGCTGCCCAAAAACCCAACCATAGCAGTCTACATACTATATATTAATACTATAGGGATGAAGCAGAGTGCCAAGGGCTGAAGTTTATAAAACTTCCTGATGCCAACAAACGGTACCATAAAAGAAGAGGGTAGAGTGCTATAACCTCATGAGGTGTTGTGCCTCTAACATTTAAAAATAAAGCTTAGGTGGAGCTTAATTGAGCTTTAGGCGGTATCTGAAGGATTTATGAGTTAAAAGGAAGAAACATAAAATTTTCAACAAGTAAATGCATTGCACACGTAATTGCTGTTGTGGCCTTAAACCAAGGTTCGAGAACTCGGTTTAGGGCTTGGTTTCAGACATTTGAAATTTTGTTAGTTTCGGACGATTTCGAAAATATCGGAAGTTTCGGTTTTAGTTTCAGTCCCGATTTCGATTTTCAATAGTTTGTTAATGAAAATTATGCTAAATACTATTAAAACTAAATTAAATCCTGAAACTAAATTATACTAATTAATACTAAATTAAAGTATACCTAATACTAATTAAAACTAACTAATATTAGGGCATCATCATTTAATGCCAGCACAACACTTATATTTCAGCCCAATGCATTTTCAGTCCACAAATCCTTTTGCCCTTGTACTAGTCAACCACACGCATTTGTATATTTCAGCCCATGAAAATGTACATGCTAGTCAAAGTTCAAACACAGACTACGACAGAAGAAAATAACACCGCTAGGGCAGAACAAAAAAGAGGCGAACACAAGGGAAAACAAAAGCTAGGCAAGGTCCATGTCGCTGAAGAAGAAGACAAAGCTAGCGCAATGTTGATTTGCTGAAGCTAAGGCAAGTCGATCGATTTGCCAAAGCTAGTGCAAGTCAATTTGCTAATTTGCTGAAGCCAGGGCAAAGTCGATGTTTGTTGAAGCTAGGCAAGTTCTTTGCGATCTGCTTATTTCATTGTTTCGTTTTCTTATTTTAGCCCTAACCAAAACCGATTTTGTTGTTCAGTTTCGGCTCGCTCTACAACTACCGTACAGTACTCTCAAAATTTCGGGGTACCGTCCGATACCTTAAACCCAACTCCAGTATGTAATCTCGAAGGCGAATACCCTCAGCACCATTGAAACATGGTTCCCAACAATATTGGCTTCATATGTTTTGGGCTTTATCATTAAGGTGTACATCAAATATGAACTTTGTGGTCACATTCGACGCGACTAATATTCTTATAGTACGTGTGAATCTAACTCAACATCGGATATAAAAACAGTTAAAACATCTTTTAAACAAACACAAATTTTGTGGTAACTTAAAGTCCGACTTACACTTGATTGATGTAAGCATGATAAATATTTCAATCGCTCATCATATCCGGCGAATATTTATTACAAAATTTAGTGTGTCATTACAGAACTTGGTTGTTTATTCATTATCTGTTCAAACTATGGAAATACATTTTTATTCATTCTTAAAAATTAGCAAATCACACCCGTTTGCTTCAACTCATCATCCATTAAACACAGTGCCTCTAAACACAAATCTCCATGAGCTTAAATTCATTTATGAACTCAAATTCCTTTACTTCGGTTAGGTTGTTTGCATATCCACTCTAACCTTCTTCCTTAATCCCATGTGCTGAAATCAAACAGCTGATACCTTCATATTGATGATTGGCTAACGTTTGAATACCTTGCTCAGTCAAAAGAAGATTTACCATAACATAGTCTTAATCATGATATAGACGACTTCATTAGGAAACAAAAATTAACAACCAAATAAGAGTCATGATCTTACTCGAACCGTATGAATAATCTACTTCTTGGCCCTCTTTTTACAAAAAAAAGATTGTATACATGTGTGTATATGCGTATGGAAGCGGCTATTGAGATACAAAAAGAAACACAAAAGCTAACACAATATGTTTTGATTGTTAGATCTCCTTGTGTTTATACAAGGGGTTGAAAGCGAGGGAAAATCTAATGGTTGAGATCTATCGTCATCAATTCTGTGTTCCAAAAGACTTTTCTTGCACACACGCATATGTGTGTATGTATGTATGCGCATGCCAAAGACTTTTCTATCCATGTTTTTTTTAAATATTCAATATGCCATCAGAAGGCTATAGTTGATACATTGGACACACCATAAGCTCTACAATGCTCCAAAAAACCAGTCTGTGCGTAATTATTTTAATTATTTATGAGGTATGAAAACACCTTCGCCGTTCGAGGCTTTTGTGTTGCTCAAGGTTAAGTTGTAGGTGTGAAGCTACATAGAGCCATAGGGATCGGCCGCCCCCTTAGATTTTATCGTGCTGGTAATAACCCACTGCTTTGTAGTTATATATCCATGCTTGATTAAACCTGTTTCATCTAGCTGTGCATTTAATTCTTTTGGTACATATATCGCTCTAATATTTTAACCCCCTTAAGTTACTCATCAGCTTCCTATAATTAATCTTACTACTCGATGGGAACATGTGCTTCGCACACGGAATGATTTGATCAACATAGTTTGGAAGGTGGAAGGTTTTATATGATTGTTTCGAGGGATTCATTGATTTTGTGGTCTGTTTATGTTAATGCCTGAACTGCTAACTTTGTGTACTATTTGATTTGTTTCCAAACTAAGTAGAAATGTTTGTTAGGGAACTAAATTTAACTTGGTATCAATATGAAGAAAATAATAATTTCTATTCCAAAGAGCTTTCTACTACATTTGTTCCCAAAAAATTGCAAATCTAAGAATGCAACTAATCTCTTTTTTATTATGTAAACATTTTTCAGATATTACTGCGTATCATTTTACTTGAGCACACTACAACTCGAATACACGGTTTTGTTTACTAAGAAAATTTAATACCACTAAAATTATAGTAACGATGGACGATCTCTAATTTTAAACTTTAAGAAACATTTGAATCAATCATAGATCAACCATACAGTTTATCAGTTCCAATTTTGCATGTCAGAAGTTCGGAAATAAACATTGAGATATTAAATTAATTTTCATTTATCTCTATCCTTAAGTAGACTCGTTACACAACTTCAAAAATTATTAACTAATGCAAAAATAAATTTGTATCTTGATGAATATGATTTTCTGCACGGTTCAGCTTAATGTACTACATTATTTTGTATTATAACAAAGTGGGGATAATGTACGTGGACATATAAATAAACCATTTAAAGCTTTTATTTTTTTATTTTGTTTAAAACACTGTTCAGTCGCCAAATATATGGTAAACATATCATTACTGATACTATAGTTTGATGATAGTTAGAATAACTCAAATCTGGACATATTCAGATAACATCTACTTCAAGTCTTGTGCCATAGTTGGTGCTAGATCATATATTGTTTTTGTGCAAGCATTAATTTTTTGTCGTATTCTCACAAAATAAACACTCAAATATCCAAAGAAAAATAAGTGCATGAATATCAAAATGATTGCATCAGCCTTTTGAACCTGTAGAAGTTAAGTGTTAAAGTCATCAAGCCTCTATATAGTCAAATATCTTCCATAAAATATACGGTCTTTAATGCCAAAAACAATAACCAAAGCTAGTATTTAAAAATTGAAAAAAGAAATGCCGATTAATGAATAAGAGCAATTTTAATCTCTTAGAAATTTCTAATGGCGACTTTCTGTGGAAAAATAAATAAATAAAGTATTTACCAAAAATCATGACACCAATGTAAAAGAGCAAGTAACCCAACTTCTTTAACAATTTCTCTGGATCAATTTTATTGAGCAAGTTCTCAGCGTAGTTTAAAAAAAAATCAACCTGAAAAATAAATATTAATAAACTGATTAATTAACCTCAAACAACTTTCTACAGAGGTAACCATGTCCAATTTTTTTTCCAACAATCTTATGGGAAGAAAGAATTAAAATATCAATTCTAAAGCCAGAGTAACTGTATATAAATTTTTTATTGGACTGTATATAACTGCATAGATTAAAAAAAAGATAAATAAATAAATTTTGTTAATCAATCGTAATTTTGATAGTGTAAATCCTAGATCTATCAATTATAATAATATACGATGAATGCCAGTTCTTCAACTCTTCTTTTTCATCAGATAACATTTACTTTCAATCACCATTCTCTCATTCTACAACAGGTTTATTTGGGTAATTAGTTCAAGTGTAGCATGTCCATAGGTACTGACATATACCAAAGCCAAAAAAGTAACTTGTTAACCTATACATGTAAATACGAAACTGGGAAAGGAACCCAAAATTAGAAGAAAAGTAATAGAGGGAACTTAGAAAGCAAAATGTTACTTTTGAGAATGCAAGCGTGAAGTAAACAATGAGAACAAAAAAACCCATTTAACAAAAATATCAGAAATTGGGGAAAAAAGGAACAACAATATCTTGGAATACTGAACTCAGAATTATGAAGTTATTGAACGATGTAAAAGGGAAAACCCCCCTAGATTCCAACGTCAATAATTAATCAAAATTGAGGGATAAGGATTATCTAAGCAAAAAAAAATAAAACAATGTTTACCTTGTAAAATAGTTTCTCCGCAAGATCTTTTCTTCATTGGAGAAGATGTCTAGAAGAGCTGTATGCGAATGCTTCAATTTATGAAAGGCGACGAGGACAATTAAAATTCCCAGAAGACTTTTCTAGTTCCCTCCATAACCTACTTCTGTTAAGCGATGTTTCTAGAGATGACAGAAAGATAATTAGCTAGTGGAAGAAAGTTTGGGGTTAATGTTTATCATGTAGTCCAACAAAAATATCCAACAGCGGACGATATGAGTTTGCTGAATTTAAGGATTTAACGCTGAAGAATTCAGAAAAATAGGAAGATTATGAGCCACATTTCAGCTTTTTTAAATAGATGTGTGCACAATCAAGGTTTGAAATCTTGAAAACTCTATCTACGATCTTGATATAAATTCCATTTTGAGGGATTAGTGATACAAAATCTTAAATTTTGGAGATCTTGTTGAACTTTATTCTCGGTTGGTATTTTGAAATCTCATATGATATCTCGGCATTATATTTCTGGTAAAGCTATCTTTTTTGGGTTTTTATAAACATTAATATGATGGTTATTTTTCTTTACTGCTGGATGCAGTTATGTTTTGCGACTTGATATTGTTATATGGGTAAGTAAAACAATTTATACTGAATATATCTCTTTATATGTTGATTAACTTTCCACAACATCATGTTACACTAACTGACTACACACAACTTTTGTTGAAGACCACTAGGTTTGTGGTATAGACTTGTGGATCTAGATGTTTTGGGATTGGTTCCTCTTGACGGTTAAGTTACCAATTCAAAATAATAATAATAATAAAATGTTGATTCATTTCATATCAACACACATTCCCTATGAAGCCTGATCTGCGCATTTTTTTTGTATGTAAACTTGATCCGGAATCCGGATGTTCATTTTTGAGTCTTGTTTGTTTAATTTGGAATTCAAACGCTTTTTTATGTCAATGGTACTTGGTAATTTGCTTCTATCAATTATATCGCAAATGCCAAGCGATTGCTAATAAGAAAAAAAAGCTCCATTGTTTATTGTTTTAGATTTATGTCAGTTTAGTTTTAAGTTAGTTTGTAATGGTCTCAAAAAGAATTTTATTGATGTTTTTTACTTAGGTGTACCCAAGATACACTAGTCACAACGCCTGTAACCGGATGTGATTTATTGAAATTCTTTCCTAGATGGACCAAGGTCCAAATCAAGGTTTTCAAAACGGTATTCAAATTGTAAAGTTTGAACTTCAAACTGAAATGGAATTTAAATCGTAGACCGTAGATTCAGAAGATCTATATTTTAAGGTCTATTCACACATTGAAATTGATTTTGTTGTTTGAACTTTAGATCTAAACAAAAAACTCATTTTTCTCTTTGTTTCATTTCTTTTGTTTAGAAAACATTAGAATTGGAATTGTGGATCCAAATAAATATAATGAATATATCATTGTGGATTGAATGATTCTTTTCAATTGTGATTTTAATTGGGTTTTAATTGGAATGTAAATCGAAACCGTAAAGGAAGAGATTCAACCTAAAATGTGATTTAAATCGTAGGATTTTAAATTTTCTGACAATGGTCCAAATTTAACAGTCCGACTTCATTCATAATCTAGTTCTAGTGAATGTTAAACTCGTTGACCATTATTAGTACAAATTATATTTCGTTTTTATGCACTAGTGTATGACGCATGATGCATGTACGCATGCACATGATATAATGAGGAGATAGAATATGTAAAATTGAAAGTGTAACAGCGAATACCTTTCATTGATAGTAGAGATTCAGTGAGTGCACAAATAGTGGTAATCTCATTGGCTGTGCAGGCGGAGATTGTGATTTTTTGTTGATGGGTGGTGGATATTATGTTGATGGATTGATAACGTTTTTAGATTAGGGTGTTTTAGTAAGCAAGAATAAAATAAAAAAGGAGATAGCACAAGGGTATTTATGGATTTATAAATAGACAGCGTGGAAGTTTATTCACTCAATTTCCGTTATAAATAGTAAAGATGCATGCTCTTGATTGTTTCTTATTGTGATGTTTTTGTTCTGAACCTTTTTTAAGATTCGTATGAATAAAGTGTAAATTATAAAATTGCATGGCCTATAATATGACATGCTAGGGAATCAATTATAAGAATCTGAGCATTTCAATCTATTTTCGGAAACCTTGTGCAATCTATTTTCGGAAACCTTGAGACATAACTTAACAATTTTCGGAAATTAAATCATTTTCCTTTCTTTTCTCACTTTGCGTTAATCAACGTTATATTTGTGTACATATTCTATAAATACCATTCCTTGCTTGCAGAAATTCCAGACAACGACTACCTTCACTATTTTGCTCCAGATTTTTCATTGAAAATAAAGAGTGGGCACTTGGTAAGCAGCATATTTTTCAATTTCTTGGTGCACATAATATTAACTGAACAAAGCTCCTCGAAAGTTTAATTTTGTACATTTCATGAGTCAACAAATTGTTGGCAATTACATCCGTTAGTAAAATCATGTTGTACACATTAATCTCTCTTCATTTACATATTCAAGAGGTTTAGATATTGGGGCTAGTAAACATGTGGCAGGTGAAAGATAAATATTTGTTTTCAATCTTGGATATGATATTATGTATATTAGATTTTGTAATCAATTTCAACTCAACCAGCTTGTACTGAAGGTGTGAAATGTCAATAGAGTTCATTCTTAACCGTATAATTCATTCTTGTTTTTCACATGAAATAGGAAAATCTGAATAGTAAATCACATCTGAGTGCAATCAAAGTACAAGTCATGGAGAGCTTGAGGTGCATCCAACATGCTCCTGGCGTTCAAATGCATGAGGTAATGATTTATTTTTCAAATGCATGAGAATGAATTTCAGTAAAAACAGATTACCAATTCCCATATTACAGTAGATAAATAAGAAACCAAAATGATGAATTAGGATACATACATATATGTATACACATACACATACGCTAATATGCACGTACAAACACACAGGGAGGGATGGTTACACAATCCGAAATCACTTGTTTTGCTGACAGGACAATGTAGGTTTTTTGCTTGGTATATGTAAAATGACTGTCACTGAGAAAGCTTGTGAAATTAGCATATGAATCTTGCAGGAGTCGGGATCACAGGCATGATCAGTTAAATTTGTTGTTGTCTTAGTCTGTCTCAATCAGAATTTTGAACTGTGAATAGTGATATTATCATCTGCTATTTTTATTTCACTTCAAGCTCTTGTTAATGTTGTATTTTGTGAATTGTCCAAGTCTGGGCCACTGTAATCTTACTCACCCGAGGTATTCAAATTTGCAACAAACTTAAAAGAAATAACATGGTGAGTTGTGAGAACTCCTCTGTAGCACAGGTATGGCTATGTCTATACGATGTGATACAATACTCGAATACTTAGACCTCCAAAAACTAGGATACGAGTACGTTATGAGTAAGTTGGTATAAATATTATAATTCAACAATGTCCGTGTAAAAAGCATATTTAAATAATAATTACACTTCAATGATTTCTTTTTTCTTAAAATAAACTCCGTCTTGAGCAAAAAAGTTTCATAGAAAAACTAATATAAGGCTAGTTTATAAAGATGAAAAATATGATGGTTCATCTTCTAATCTTCTACCCATCAATTATTATGTTTTTACCTAACAAATTATTGAAAGAATAAAAAAGCTTTATCTCTTTATATTTTTTACAGTTTCATTAAGTCACTTTTTTTTATAGTAGTAACCAAATACTTTGTACTGGTGCCCAAATGTTTTGGTGCAAGTATCTTTAGCTTTGATATGTTACCAGAAAATAAAAGGACATGTCACCAGAAAATTCGCTACGTCTGGATGCATACTCAGCATTTCAAAAGTGTATTGAATTGATCTACGTATTCGGTATTTGGAACATGGCTCCTTGCATTACACACTTTAATATTTGGAATGTAATCTGGAAAATTAAAAATGAATAAATTATTGGATGCTAGTTGTGACTTATCAATGTGAAACCATATTTTTGGAGCTATGAAATTAAAAAAAGGATACTCAAATGATCAAGCAGATAGCGTTGCCGATTGCTTTAGTTATTTTGTTTTAATCTCTTCCCTCCTTTTTGAACATTGGATTCAGCTTGAATATACATTCCAATGCATGTAGGAGAGCATTGTGCTCTACTTTTAACAAGACAAGGTAAAGATGTATAAAGATAGAAAATGAATATCAAACTTTATTATGTTGATCACTTGTGTGCAGGTCCCACCAGATTTCTATCTTCCAGATTTTGATGATGATGCGATGAACCTTGATGAACGATTACCTCGTAAGTGAACGTTGTGACAAACATTAAATTTTTTAATTTTATCTGTTCACATAACATGCACATGCCTATTTACAATTTTAAGTAGACAATAGTGCTTCCATGACTGCATCTATGGTTGGTACACGGGTACAGCACCCAAGTCAAGAAATCGTTCTTCGATTTTGTGAATTCACTACTGATTTAGACTACTGTGTGCCATTAGCATTTCTCTTACTCAAATAGTAGATAGATGAAAATGCACAACAGTAGAAATTCACATTTGACATTTTTTGAGCACTTGAGTTGCGGAAAAAAAAATGGAAAAGGAAAAGGAAAAGCAGAATCGAATATTGTGTTTTTCGCAGAAAGGTATTTTGTCTCCTCTGGTACCTAAGATGAAACATAGGTATTATAAAGACATGTTATATAACTAGATCCTAAATCCCTAATCTATTCCTTTTATAGCAGTTGTCTTTTGTTTCATTTAATAACCTCCACCTTTTCTGATCCTTCTCCAAAAAATAAAATTTGCAAAAGAAAACGAAAAAAAAAGAGTTAAGACGCTGAAAGGAATGATATCTTTGCTCTTAATGTCTAATCAGATGCTACTTTGCCATTTTTCTCATGCAAATTACAGTTAATGAAGCTGCACAAATTGTGCATTATGTGCCATATTTACTTCCATTCGTTTTGTCATAACTCTGATGGTATACGTTAACCTGCAACTTAGAGAATATCCAAGACAAGCAAATTCAGCGAGATGACGAGTATTACGAAGGTGATAATGACAATGATGGAGAAGATAGACTATAACATTTATCATTTACTAGTAAAGGAGTTCTTTACAGATTGATGTATTTTGCTTGTATACTGTAAATGTCATTACCTTTTTTTAAAATCTTTTGTAGAGTAGATAATGTTACTTTTGGATCTCCTGGGACAAATTTGTTTGTGGACATTATTTACCCAGCAAAACACTGAATATTGAATTCTGCCGTGTAATCTCTTATTTGAGTGGGTAAACAGACGAGTTATAATTATGCTGACAAGAAACGTGCAAGTTGAAAATACTGCAGTTTTGTTGTGATGGTGATCTTGTTTGGATGCATTTTATGTGTAGTCAAGACAGTTGACAACGTTCTCACTTACCTTGTCCATTACAGTTATCGCAAATTATTCGATGAAAAAAACACATTCAAAATGCCTACAAATTTGGGTTGCATAAAGGTTATTTTGACCAAAACAAATTTCTAAAATAAACAAATAGTTTAAGCAGACTCTAACCTAAAAATCTAACGATTAGGTTTAATAATTCAATTTTGATATTAGTGATGTAACCAGGGTTTTCTCCAACAGCATAATCATTTTTGAACGATGTCTCTCTTTTTCCTAAACATCTATCTATTAATAAAAAAAAAAAACTTGAATTAAGTCTAAATAAATTGAAGAAAAGCTAGACTAAGACGATAGAGATCAAGAGCGCATAGAGATATAAAAATTGAGATTTTCCTGCCGTCGAATCCTGGATCTGGAAAAAATGCGGTTAGATCTCGTTGTTCAATACTGATTTGGTTGTGATTTGCTAACCGTTGAATGGATTCAAAGCCCATATCTCAATTGATATATGATGAAAAATATGATTTTTTTTACCGGTTTTCATAAAAGTTAGAATCTTATACAAGCACTAAGATACTAATTTGATGATTATAATTGTTAGAAACATGATTTTAGTGTTTTAATGGTAGCAACGATACAATAATGCTCCTAATGTGTTTTCTAAGTTACTACAGGTTTAGTCTCAAATATGGAGTAGTTACTCTAGAAATACAAGAGATGCAATATGTAGATAGTCGATATAATTAAATATAGGACCAGTGTTTTCGAAACAATTTCCCGATCGGTGTTAGTTATCAAACTTATTATCAAACATAGCTAGTTTCAGTCCAGTCAGCAGTCCAGTCAGCGTTTCTCTAACTGCTAGCCAAAAGCGCAACTGTTAGTCCCGCCTATCGATGTTGATTTATTTTTTTCGGTTACGCAACTCTGAGATGCGCAAATTCTATGCTCATTAATTTTGTACAAAGCACAATTGTTAGTTTCGCACCAGTGCTTTATAACCGTGCGCAACCAACAGTTGCGCATAACCATGTAATAAACAGGCGCAACTCATAGTTGCGCCTACTTTAACATGGTGCCGTCGCAACTATGAGTTGCGCATGCACAAGCCGTTGTTGGTAAAACAAAGGCAGCAGCAACATTTTACTCCAAACCCTTCAAAACATTTCCCAACCTCCTTCGTCTTCTCCATGGTCGAACCCAACATCCCCAAACCCATTTTTTAGCCAATTTGCATCAAATTATCACAAAATTTTCAAATTTCTTCTTCATTCTTCGATTAAACCAAAGCCACAACAATCCCTTCACCCCATACTCACATTATCATTCATTTATATGGATAATTGGGAGATCCCAAATGAAGTATTGGTGAAATATGTTGAATAGATGGACGCTGAAAATGAATTTGTTCCTGAAACTCAGTTTGAAACCGTTCATGAAGCTCAATTTGAGATAGTTCCTCCAGCTAATGGTTGCCGTTCAATCTGCTTTTGATAATCAAGTTTGCTTAGGCGAATCAAAGACCGGGAAAACAGATTAGCGGCGAATGTCGAGTGAGACAACTAACACATCCACTTTGCCACTGTGGAGATGTTTGTGAGGTAGGTGTATGCAAGACTCAAACAAATGCTGGACGTCGGTTTTACGGATGTGTCGGTTACCTTGATCATTTAACTAACCCGAAAGATGTTGAGTGCTGTAATTTCTTCAAATGGCTAGATCGTCCGTTGACCCCTAGTGTAGTGGAGTATGCACCAGAGATGCAAGCCGAAGTAAGACGTTTGGAAAAGGAAAATAGTCTGCTTCGACATCAAGTAAACTATTTGCAGTCCTTAAATCCAATTTGGAAAGAGGTCTAGTAAACTGGGTAGTGCAACTGTAATGTAACGGATCTGTATCATACTTGTTTAATTGAGTTATGTATGCTTTAGTTTTAATGAATGCTGTATTACTAGGTTGTTGTAATGGATATGCAATAGATGATGTATTATTGTTTGTCTGTTATGTTTATTTAATGGTAGATGTAAAACTGTGGAAAATTCGTACAAAAGTTGCGTATAAACTAAATCAAAGTAACATAACATAGCAACTAACTTAAATGTTCGACATAATATAACCTTTGATAGCAAAGTTGCGTACAAAATAAAAATATAAGTTATACAGTACACGAATGACAGAAGTAGTAGAAACAAGTAAAATATTTATTGCTTTCCGCACGTTCTTCTCTTATGACCCAAGTTACCGCATTGTCCACATCTATCCTGTCTTCTGTCCCCGATTTCGTCCATGACTCCCCTTATTCTTGTGGACCTCGGTCTTCCTGTATTCCTCCGCGTTGGCGGTGGGAGTATAGTAGAGCCTTCATGTACATTCCAATATCTACTGTCGGACACTGGATGAAAAATCAGAGAATAATTATGTCTATAACTGTCTGCCGTAAACCAGGACGAAATAAGATCATGGCAAGCTCTGTTCGCTCCTCCTCTACATCGTGCGCATGCAGCTAAAACATGGGAACATGGAAAATGAGCTAGAATAGGAATATTGCATGAACAACTGCAGTTGTCATTGGCAATATTTACTGTGTAGCTGCACGCGTTTGTGTCTGTTACTTGCCACTCCGTCAAGCTAAACCTGTTAATGCTCATATTACGTGCTTCTGCTGAATATTTTTCCATCATTTTTTCATAATTTGGCGTGAGCGAAGATGCGTAATCCATTTCATCGGTATGTCTTCTGTAGAAGTAGCTATTAAGACGATGAAAGGTACGTGCCACTAACGCCTTTACCGGTAACGATCTTGCACCTTTAAGAACTCCATTGAAACTTTCCAAAGCATTGACAGTCATTATACAGAAACATTCACCGTTGTTCTTGTAAAGCGCCTACTATTCATCCTTATGTCGGAGACTTCTATCAATCCATATGTCAGCAACCGGACTCACATTTTTTAGTTGCTCTTTGAGTTCTTCGTACGTTAACTCGTCTCTTGCTTCAGCACAAGTATGAAATAAGTTTTGCAAAATCTTACAACCAAAACCAGCTTTTTTGAAGTTTGCTTCCAAATGGCGAAGGCAGAAGCGATGATGATGTGGTCTTCTCCACTTCTCTTGCAAGACGGTTGGAATTCCTTTCATTCTATCGTAAATGAATGTAATGCATCTTGCATTTAAAGATGGAATTAAGTGTCCCATGCATGAAAAAAACCAACCCCAAGTTTCCGCCGACTCGGTCCGTACAATAGCAAATGCCAAAGGAAAAAGAGAGCTGTTTGCATCAACTCCTGTAGTCACAAGCAACGTACCTTGATATTTACCATACAGATGTGTTCCGTCAATAGAAAGAACCGAACGACAATGCTTGAAACCTTCAATGCTCGGTCCAAATGCCCAGAAAGCCCCCCAAATTGTACTCCTTCTGTATGTACATGATAAACAGTACCTGAATTGCATTTCTGTATTGCACAAAGAAATTGAGGCAAGTCATTGTACGAAGATTCCCAATCGTCAAATATTTTAGACACCACTTTGCTAAGTCCTTTCCAGGCTCTCATGTAGCTTATTTGAATTTTGTAAGTGTTTGCCATAAGCTCTTGGATAGATTTTGCAGTGTAACTTGGGTTCGAACGAACATGTGGAAGGACTTTGGTGTAAATGAATTTGGCTGTTGCTTGTTTGTGGTTCGAGTTGATGATTGGATTTGAGCAAGTGTGATCACCACCGTATTTTTTTATCACCCACCACCCAGCACGATCTATTTTAGAAACAATTGCATGAAGCCGCTATGGACAATTAGCATCAATATCACATATAGCAGTAAACTCTCTAGCACGAGACTTTATATTTTTAAATGAAACCGAACACTATCGACCATTCACTTATATGTTCAATTAAAGATTCCTTCGATTTAAAAATCATACCAACTCGAGGGCCTTTCTCCACACATTCCAGTACGAACATTTCATCGGTAAATTGAAATTCTTGCATAACAGACCTTTCCATGATTGTATCATTGCATTGATCATCTTCTAATGGTTCTTCCATCTCGATATGCTCATCAGTGTCATCAACTTCCTCTGGAATATCATCTAAAGGAGCATCATTGTTAACATTCATAGCATTAATCCATGTTTCATCGTCGTCAAGTGAAGCAGCGATTTCCATGCTATCCAAATGGGAAATTTCAATATCAGCATTTCCACCCTCCATATCCTCAGTGTCAACATCTTCATCTTCAATTTCATGCAAGTAGTCATTTGAATTCGGGGTTGGAATTGACCGTGGAGGATAAGATCGATATGGAAGGAAACCATACCTGGGTGACTGCGATGGATATGCCATGACACCGTAGCCGGATGACTGTGGAAACAACCTGTACACAAATATTTGACTGTTAAGTGCAAAAAACATGAATGAAACATTCATACAGCACATAAAAGCATACCCAGCTGCTTGTGCATAAATGTTCGGTGGCTGGTAGGAGTAGTGTGGGTAATACATTTGACTTTGCTCAGCAGTATTACTGGGTCCAGGTTGGCTTGCATAATCAAAGATTTGAGCATGCTGTTCAGTTGTATGTACAACCTCCGTCTTCTTAACATACAACTCAATTACTTTCATCCCCACACAAAATATAGAATCAACATCGTCATCATCGTTTACCTCAATAGCAATTAAACCGTCATCCGTTACCCATTTACTAACCAACGAGACGTCGAACTCCGTAGAAGCAATCTTTGTAGCTTTGTAAATTGCCGTTTTCAGCTCAAGAAAATTGCAACCCCTCCTCACTTTCGATCCCTTGTGTTTTCCGCCAACATAGGTTGGCTTGCTATTTTCATCGATGACTAAATCACCGTCATAGTGACAAATAATCGGCATAGTAGTCATTGATCTATCAAAATTATAGAAAGTTAATTGTCAATACTATATCTATCAAATTAGTGGAGTAGGGTTTCGATGCTTTACCTCAAGTGTAGATGAACGTGCAATCTTTTGTTGATCTTCGTAGAATTAAACGATTTTGAGTGGAATGTTGTGTTGCTGGTAGTGAAAATAATGGCAATGGAGGTTAGGGTTTCTGAAAGAAAGTAGGTTTGAGGAGTTGTGTTTGTTTAGGGAAGAGTTGTAATGTTTATATGTTGCTGTTGGGCCAGGGATAGCCCAGGTATGCAGGCGCAACTTTAAGTAGCACATATACGTATGAAAGTGCGCAACTTTTAAATGCACCTAAATAAATAAATATTGGATGCAACTCGAAGTTGCGCTCATTTTATTCATGCATGAGCAACTAAAAGTTGCGCATGCAACTTTCCAGAGAACAAATAACAGATTCAACAAGTAAAGTATTGGGCATATTTATTCAGTGTGCGACTACGACTATAAGTTATGCCTGCAACTTTCCAGATTTCCAAAGAACAAATAACAGATGCAACTTTCATACAACAACAACTTATAAGTACGACATTTCATTCAAATAGGTTAAATATTTCATACAAAACATCATATTTCATACAACATGTTTCACGTTAATATTACAACATCGCAACACCTACAAACCAACAAGTTCCAAGCCAATACAAATTCAAAACAAAGCAACCAAATGACAAACCAACACAACACCTACCTTCTTACGTTTCTGCGTTCGCGTAGTGTTCTTTGAGTTTGCGTCAGAGGCGGTTGAGATGGTCCGGCTTCAACTATTTCCTGCCCCGGCTAGCTACCTTGTGAAGGACCCCCCGTGCCTCTAAAACGTCTTCTTTGGTAGGTACTGTTTGCGCCAAAAATGGTCACAAACCCCGAATGTTGTGAAAGCACCAGTGTATGAATACAAATCAGCAATATTCAAACACAAATCTCAGATCTAAACAAACAACAAACAACAATCCAGAAATAATGAACAAAAAAACGAGATTTATAGTGGTTCGGCTATCTCCGGCCTACGTCCACTCCAAAGTTTTTATCTTTTATTGATCGATGCTTGAAGATTACAATTTCCTATCGCGTAGTACAACGGATTTTATGATTATAATCTGAATCTAAGGCAGCAATGGTGATCTGGAGTAAATCTGGCAGAGTCCGGGCGCTCTTTAGCTCTCAAAATTATCCGACCCCTTTTCTGAATGACCTGGGGCTCTATTTATAGGTGTAGGAGGCTGATATTTCGCCTAAATTGAAGGGAGACCAGTTCTGGCACGTGAGGGGGCCCACATGCCCGCTTTCTGGAAATCCGGGCCCACTTTGGGATCGATTCGAAGCTATGTTCGAATCGATCAAGAAATTGTCCAATCAAGCTGAAATTTGGTGTGAACATTCTTTGACATGTGCTCAAGCTACTGTGAAAATTTCATAGCATGTGGACTTGTAGATCTCGAGTTATGATCGATTCGAGATCATGTTTCTAGTTGATAAGCTCCCTTCGAATCGATCTTCCTTCGAATCGATTAGGTCGAATCGATCATGGCACGCGCGCTTGTGGTGATGTGGCGCGCAATCTTCGAGTCGATCCTCCTTTTTCTCCGAGTTGAATGGGTCGACTCCATCTTTGTCGCCGCGTTGAACGTTTCTTCCCATGAGTTGCGCATACTTCACACTCTTAATCATGCTTCGTACCTCAGCTCGTATCCATTCTTCGTGTTCAGTTCGTATCCATTCGTTCATTTCCTTCGTATCGATCGATTCGAGCACGATCGATACGAACATTGTCCCTGAATCCTTCGAATCCATGCGATCACCCATCCTTCGTGTCCATGACTTCGTATCTACGAAGCCGGCTCCCAAGGTATCCTTCTCGTATGCCTTTGATTTTCTTCGAATCGATCCGTATGTGCGTGTTTCCCTGACTAGTGCATATCTCCAATTCGTACCCATCGATCCTAGGGGCATGCTTCGAATCGATCTCGTCGAATCGATCGATTCGAACATACCCTAACCCGATGGATTCGAAATCTCCTTGACCTCATCGATTCGAAGCATTATACTTCGTTTCGATCGATTCGAACATGTTGTCCCATAGCAAATGTCTGACTTCGCCTTCATCGATACGAACCATGTCGACATGAAGTGCAGTAAACTTCAACTGGTTCGAACCTTTATCGATTCGAACCAACATCCATCGATGCGAAGTACATCGATTCGAACCGTGCTTTGTGCATCTTAATTCATTCATATCTTGTGTGTACGAACTCCGATTGTTCTGAAAATTGAAACGTAGCCTCTCCTAGTCCTCATCATCATCTCCAATCGATTTCGTCCTGATCTGAGCCCGGTCAAATTTTGACGACATCCATCGTAGCCTTGTTTCCAATCGACTTCCAATCCTGATATCCATCCTTTCCTGTTGATTTGTTTGATATTCCGGCTTTGACCAAAAAGCGGGATAACATTTGCCCCCCAAAACATGCCTTGTGATAAGAAGGCGTGTTTTGAATAATTTCGTATCCGATATTCAAAGTCCATAGCCAATTCCATGTCCTTCCGCACTCGAAAACTGAGTTATTAATCCATCCTTATCCAACAACCGAATCCAAGACCTCTCCGGGTCGATATCCAAATCCGTAACCTCTCTGGGCTTTTGCCGAGCGCAATCCACACCTGACGACCGTGGTCCAGTGTCCCTGGACGTTGAACTAACCTCTCCGGGTTCTTGCCAAGCGCAATCCACACCTGACGACCGTGGTCCAGTGTCCCTGGACGTTGAGCTAACCTCTCCGGGTTCTTGCCAAGTGCAATCCACACCTGACGACCGTGGTCCAGTGTCCCTGGACGTGAGTAACTCCATGGCTTAAGTCCTAAGCCGAATCCTGGTCGCTCCGGACCCTTGCTGAGCATAGTCCATACTCAACGACCTGAAACAATAATCGAAAATAGGGGGGCCTAAGTCCTAGGCCGAATCCCGGTCACTCCGGACCCTTGCCGAGCATAGTCCATACTCGACGACCTGAATGAGTCACTTTACCGCGTTCGGGCAGAACGACTCACCCCTTGCCAGGCATAATCCATACCTGACGACCGTTTATCAAAAACCAAAAAGAATCCAATCAAGATCCAATCCAAAATCCAAATCAAATCGGAAAACCAGAAATCAAAATCATCATCCAAAACGGAGAACAATCATCCGAATGAATGCCAAAACCAGAAAAACAAGCAAAATCAGGAGTTCAATCCAAACTCCAAAAACCAAACCAGAAAACTAAGTGTCCAAATCAAAAACAAAAGACAAATTTCGCAAACCATGGCTTTGCGGTTTATCATCACTCAGAGCATGCCAAGGGGCTATCTCCGTCCCCATACATGTGTAAATGACTCGGTTGCTCGCCAATGGTTTGTTACTTATTTCAAATTCTCCTGATCAATTGATGACCAATCGACCATTATTCCTGTGCCTCATATCCTCATGGTTTGAGGTAGGCGGTGGTTGCTCCTGCTCCACCGCTGCATTCCGAGCCCCAACATACTGCCTCAACTGTCCATTCCTCACATGCTCCTCAATTATGTCCTTTAGGTGCCTGCAGCTGTTGGTATCATGCCCGTCCAAATCGTGGAAGAGACAATGCTTTCCTGATGCCCTCTCCCGCTCGGATGGTTCTCTCCTAGCCGGCCTCCGGTAAGGAAGGCGATTCCGAGTTTCCATGTATATCTGTTCCTGCGTCTCGTTTAATTCTGTGTATGTGGAAAACTTTGGATCCTTCCATTGCTTCCTGGTTTTTCCTAAATCGTCATCCAGCTTCCTTTTTCCTTTATCTTTATCCGAGCTTCCGTTGGATGGTCCTCCACCCCAGTCACATTCACCTCCTTTAACTTTAAGTCCATACATGCATCTTCTTGCCGAAGGAACCTTTCAGCTTCATGGAAGAATTCCCCGAGATCCAGTGGCGGGTCTCGTACTAAAGATACCTTAAAATCTGAATCCTCTCTGACTCCCGACACTGCCGCCATCAAAACCATCGATGGATCCGGCCGATCCACCGAAGCAACCGCCGCATTAAATCGAGTTAAAAATGCTCTAAGTGATTCATCCGTCCTTTGCTTTACCGACGTTAACGTCATCACGTTCTTAGGTCTTTTGATATGAACCCGAAACTGTCCCAAAAACCTATCCACCAATTCCCTCCAAGTTCTGATAGATCCTTCTTCCAGCTGCCTAAACCACATTGCCGCTAGGTCTGTCAAGTATAAAGGGAAACACCTGGCCATCACTTCATCCGATGCCCCCGGCACTTCCATGTGTCTAGTGTATCTCATCAAGTGATCAGTCGGGTCAGCCTTTCCATTATATACTTCCACGCTAGGTAGCTTAAACTTAGGTGGATTCTGAGCTATCCTGATTTCCCGAGCGAACGGACTCTTGTTCACTCCTTCCAAGTCTCTATTGGTCCAACCTCCACGCATAGTCTTCCTAATGATTTCCATTAATCCAGCGTTGCCTGTTAGGGGCTGCCCCCCATGCTCCCAAGGGAACTCCGGCACATATTCTTCATGTGGCTCATTGGCCGCAACGTTGGCTCTAGCCTGCTGAACTCCTTCCAAAGGTCCTTCTGCGTTGGATCCTGTGGGCCTGCCCCTAAGCCCTTGTTGATTGCCTTCTGGTTCTGTATTCTGTCCTCCATTAGGTTCCGCAACCCTAGTTCCTTGTTCCACATTTGCAGTCGCTATAGTTGGTCCAAGGTTCTGTGTTCCTGCAGCTCTCATCTGCTCGAAGAAAGTCTGCATCATATCCTGTTGACTCTTCAGCAACCTCTCATGCAATGAATTTGCCATAGTTTCCATTTCATCTCTGGTAATGTAAATTGGAGCTTGTCCTTCTCCAGCTCCGGAGGATGCCTCTTGACTTCCTCCCTGTTGGCTCCTCTCAGCTCTTTGTCTTGTTTGTCGAGTCATCGTAGAGCCAAATCTGAATCCTTAAAATTTCAAATCTAAACTTTGAATCTGGTGTAGCGGGTGCTAGTCCTTCTCAGTGAAAGCACCAAAGTGTTTGCGCCAAAAATGGTCACAAACCCCGAATGTTGTGAAAGCACCAGTGTATGAATACAAATCAGCAATATTCAAACACAAATCTCAGATCTAAACAAACAACAAACAACAATCCAGAAATAATGAACAAAAACACGAGATTTATAGTGGTTCGGCTATCTCCGGCCTACGTCCACTCCAAAGTTTTTATCTTTTATTGATCGATGCTTGAAGATTACAATTTCCTATCGCGTAGTACAACGGATTTTATGATTATAATCTGAATCTAAGGCAGCAATGGTGATCTGGAGTAAATCTGGCAGAGTCCGGGCGCTCTTTAGCTCTCAAAATTGTCCGACCCCTTTTCTGAATGACCTGGGGCTCTATTTATAGGTGTAGGAGGCTGATATTTCGCCTAAATTGAAGGGAGACCAGTTTTGGCACGTGAGGGGGCCCACATGCCCGCTTTCTGGAAATCCGGGCCCACTTTGGGATCGATTCGAAGCTATGTTCGAATCGATCAAGAAATTGTCCAATCAAGCTGAAATTTGGTGTGAACATTCTTCGACATGTTCTCAAGCTACTGTGAAAATTTCATAGCATTTGGACTTGTAGATCTCGAGTTATGATCGATTCGAGATCATGTTTCTGGTTGATAAGCTCCCTTCGAATCGATCTTCCTTCGAATCGATTAGGTCGAATCGATCATGGCATGCGCGCTTGTGGTGATGTGGCGCGCAATCTTCGAGTCGATCCTCCTTTTTCTCCGAGTTGAATGGGTCGACTCCATCTTTGTCGCCGCGTTGAACGTTTCTTCCCATGAGTTGCACATACTTCACACTCTTAATCATGCTTCGTACCTCAGCTCGTATCCATTCTTCGTGTTCAGTTCGTATCCATTCGTTCATTTCCTTCGTATCGATCGATTCGAGCACGATCGATACGAACATTGTCCCTGAATCCTTCGAATCCATGCGATCACCCATCCTTCGTGTCCATGACTTCGTATCTACGAAGCCGGCTCCCAAGGTATCCTTCTCGTATGCCTTTGATTTTCTTCGAATCGATCCGTATGTGCGTGTTTCCCTGACTAGTGCATATCTCCAATTCGTACCCATCGATCCTAGGGGCATGCTTCGAATCGATCTCGTCGAATCGATCGATTCGAACATACCCTAACCCAATGGATTCGAACTCTCCTTGACCTCATCGATTCGAAGCATTATACTTCGTTTCGATCGATTCGAACATGTTGTCCCATAGCAAATGTCTGACTTCGCCTTCATCGATACGAACCATGTCGACATGAAGTGTAGTAAACTTCAACTGGTTCGAACCTTCATCGATTCGAACCAACATCCATCGATGCGAAGTACATCGATTCGAACCGTGCTTTGTGCATCTTAATTCATTCATATCTTGTGTGTACGAACTCCGATTGTTCTGAAAATTGAAATGTAGCCTCTCCTAGTCCTCATCATCATCTCCAATCGATTTCGTCCTGATATGAGCCCGGTCAAATTTTGACGACATCCATCGCAGCCTTGTTTCCAATCGACTTCCAATCCTGATATCCATCCTTTCCTGTTGATTTGTTTGATATTCCGGCTTTGACCAAAAAGCGGGATAACAGGTACGACCAAAAGCCTGGGGTGGATGAGGCACATACGGTGGTGGTCTTTCTAGCTTATACCTACCAAGAAGTGACATGATAATTTCATTGATGTTCAAGCACTTTCCTTTTACTCTGTCCTCATCTGCAGGATTTGCCAGAACATCGTCAACTTCATTGGAAATCATGTACAACCCTTGAACTTAAAACAAAAGAAGCAATGACGCAAGTAAGTAAAGCTAGTTGAGGAAGTTAAAAGATTAAAACTTATAAACACGTACCAAATCACGTTCCACCGGTCCCCGTGGAGCATATCTGGGCAGCCTAGTTGACGATTCTTTAAGAACAAATCACCGCGTGATATGCCAGTACCAACTATAGTATTGTTCGATTGATATTCTTGGTAAGCGTTCAACCTGAACGTGATCCAACCTGTGATCCCACCTTGCGACGTACGTGTTGTACAAGTCTCTGTTCCAACCGTGTGGGAAAATCTACTCGGCTGGATCCGATATATGCTGATGAAGGCCAAATTGCTTCATCACTCTATCGGGGTAGTGCATGGCTACACTTTGCAAGCAAATAATCGGGGTTCTTGCATACCAAGTCTGCTCCCCATGCAAGCAAATAGGCGGTAGATCCTGTACGATCTCAACCGTGTCTGGCGTTCAGTTAACAGCATGCTCGTCCATAACATCGAGCTCATTGCGATAGAATGTGGGATGATGGGCTGGATTACCTCTCCAACGTCTATCTCCGGTCCATCTACAGTCATAAACAAAATAGTGTGTGAATATTGTCCCAAATCATAAAGTTTTCAGTATAAATTTCAAGTTGCTTTTACCTTGCCCCGTACGGTAATCCTGGAGCGACGTTGGCACGAACATTTGGCCGCCCAATAGAATTACGCATCCAAGTCCATACCTGCATATTATCAATGTTAAGAGACGTCTTTCAAATTATTTCATAAAATTGGTACACCAATAAATCAAAACCGACATACCTGCCGAAGGGTAAGGCAACCTGCTAACCCATTCGTCTTTCTTAGTGCTACATTATCCAACTCCTTGTACAATGCGCATAAAACCACGTTACCCCATGAATAATCGGAAATGGTGGCAAAATCCTCTAGCAAGTACAACCATTTAACGCTAACTCTACCCTTTGAATGGTTCGAAAATAGACGGGATGTTATAAGAAGCAATATGACAGCCTGTGTGAACTGTTCTAGCTCCTTAACGGATGAATCGACTGAAATCTCCCTGCCGATTATAAGGTCATTTATCCATTTGACCTTCAACTCTCTTCTATTGACCACCGCTTCCGGGGTGGAATTTCACCAAGCAAACGTTGACAAACCTCATTGGCGTCCACGTTACCACCGTAGTTCAACACGGTGCCTTCGATAGGAAGGCCAAGCAAAATAGAAACGTATTGTAGTGTAATTGTCATTTCTCCAACGGAAAAATGAAAAGTGCAAGTCTCAGGTCTCCATCCATCGCATAAAGCTGTGAGTAAAGACCAGTCAAATCTGATATATTTAATCTGCATGAAATGCTAGAATCCCGCTTAATGTAGTAATTGTTGAACCCATTGATCTTCAACCATCTCCATCAAATCTTCGAAACTCTACGATTGATCGAGACAATCCACCGGTTTTACACTCTGCAAAACAAAGAATTAAAACTTATAGTTAACTCAAAATGCAAAAAAGCTTACAAAAATTTACTATATTTACAAAACATATAATATTACCCTCATTAACTCTTCAAAATTAGTACGGTGATTATCCTGCAAATAAAGCACGCTACCGTCTACCGATCCGCTTTTCAGTTCTTCAAAGTTCATGTCCAAAAAACCAAATTTTACAAATCGTTTACAATAAATTAGTGAGTCAACGCTTCAAATTGGATTACTAACATATAAAACAAGCTAATTGACAGTATTTCTAGCAAATACAACCAAATAATAAGCAAATTAGAACTTAATCAAAAGAACTAGGGTTTAGAAATTACCAAAATCTATTTACGTTGAAGAGGATCCCGCTTCCATTGTTGTAGCATTGGTTTAATCGAAGAATGAAGAAGAAATTTGAATTTTTTTTGATAATTTGGTGTAAAATGGCTAAAGATTGAGTTTGAAGCTGATGGGTTCAGGCATGAAAGAAGGGGTTGAGATTTTTGAAATGTTTTTGGGTTATGAGGGAAAGGGTAGCAGCTGTCTCTATTTTACAGGAAGCTACCTGTGCAGGCGCAACTCATAGTTGCACCTGCACGATTTTATAGTAGGCGCAACTATGAGTTGCGCCTGCTTATTAAAACCCTTATGCGCAACTGTTAGTTGCGCGCAGTTAAAAAAATAGGTTGAGCAACTAACAGTTGCGCATAGTAAAAAAAATCAAACATACGATCACGCGCATCTAAGAGTTGCGCAACCGAAAAAAATAAATTTATGCGCAACTAAGAGTTGCGCTTTTGGCTGGCAGTTACAAAAGCGCTGACTGGACTGCTGACTGGGCTGAAACTAGCCTTGTTTGGTACTAAGTTTGAAAACTAACACCGATCGCGAAATTGTTTCAAAAATTATCCTACTTTGAAAATTTGTCCTTAAATATAAAGACACATGTGCATGCACACACACAGAGAGAATCACATTTAGCTAATAGAGTGATGACAACCTAAGCAGTTAATAACGGTATTGGGTACGCATCGGCCAAATATCGATATGAAATATTTTAAAATACAGCGATAATATCAGTGATACATCGGGCATGTCAATATTTGGATCTATATTGTCAAATTACCACTATAGATTACAATCTGTCTATTGAAGGATAATCCATTAAGTACAAGTCATAAAATATGCTCATAAAAGCTAAGAAATTTTTATAATGTGCATTATTTTATTTTATTTTTTATTTTTAGACTATATTCTTTGTTTCTTTATGAATCTAATCATCTCTTTTATAAAATTCCATATTCATAATTTATTCATTTTCATTTTCACGTAAATTATCAAATAAGTAATGTTGATTTGATACTAATTACCGCTTCTAGCCCCTTCTTTATCTATGCAAATATATAAATTTACCACTATTCAAATTTTCATTCTAGGCGCATGGTAATAACAAAAACAAAAGAGTCAATCTTTATAAGCTAACTTACATATTAGAAATGAGCGTTACGGCACGCGCTTCACACGTGAGTTGTTTTTCTACAAATTGCATATGTTTTAACACATTTAAAAATACACAATTATTTAATCATATTTTGCATTGAAATCATGTGTAATTTTTGGAACTTAACGGTCGGACCAAAAGATTGCGCTTCTATTTCAATTATTAATAAAGATTATATCTAACAATTATATGTGTAAGTGTATGTGTGTATGCCTGTTAGTGTATATATATATATATATATATATATATATATATATATATATATATATATAGGCACGTGCAATGCACGTGCATGCAAGCTCTTTAATAAATTATTAAATTTGAAAGTTCTATGTAGTTTGATAAAATAAACTGAAAAACATAAAGAAAAATGTAATTTTTTTGTTGGAATAGGGTTTGAACTTGTAACATTGTTTATGTTTAAAATTTTCATTTGAAATACATGTTGATATTTGTTCACAGTAAGATTCGAATTCATGACCTCTTGTTTGCATGGAAGGACAATTTTGAAATTTCACGGTCGGACCAAAAAATTGTGTTTTTATTTCAACTATTAATAAAGATTCATAGATTGGTTGATTTATCTAGGAAGATCTTGCATTACCTATTCTAATGTAGCCATATATATTTGACTCGTCTTCTGAAGTCTAATTGTAGTTACATTTGAATACGTCTAAAGTAATTGTAGGGAGATATTATCTCCTAATTTATTGGGAAGATCATATGAAATAACAATTTAATATTTAAAAAGGTATATATATATAGGGGTATTTTTGGGAAGTTCACGGTCGGACCAAAAGATTGTGCTTCTATTCCAACTATTAATAAAAGATAATAATAAAAAATAACAACTAAAAGAGAAGTAGCCTTTACATGATCTTGTTTTTAGCGATAGGTGTTCACACAAAATAAAACATATGGAATAATGAAATAAGTAGAGTTTTCTTTTTGAAAGACCAATGAACAAACATAAATATTATGGCTAAATTTAAAAAATAAAATAGCATTTGGATTTTAAATAGGGTTTATAGATTGTCGTACAGCATATACTAAAACCAAACTTTTAAAATGTGAAGATTTTTAATTATCATTTGATATCCACTAATACTTATAGTAATGGTCGAGATTCATTAAAAATACCGGGTATTACAGTAAATATCAAAGTGATATATCGGCAAATATCGAACAATATATTGGTAATAATATTTTAAGTGATATTTTAGAAAAAATATTGGCTAAGGAGCGATATGACATATATCGACGATATTATCCGATATTAACTACATAGATGACAACTACTTTAAAGCTATATTGTAGAGTAAATAAATCAACAACTCAAAGCAACACTCTAAGATGAACCAAAAGTTAGAAATATCAAGTATGTGTTATACGTTCATATATTGAATCTCAGAGTTCATACTTGTTTAAAACACTAAAAAAATATTGAAATCGCTTGAAAGTTTACAGAACCTTCGTAATATGCTATATTATTTTTTAAATTTTTTAGGGATTTTTCAGGGCAAAGAAAACAAACGAAAATGCACGTAATAGGATAAAACAAAGCAAAATCAACCCAAAACCGACCAATCGGTTTTCTATAACCAGTCAACTAGTTAGCAATTAAACAATCGGTTATTGGCAACCGATCGATCAGTTCCGAACGTTGATGCCCAATTTTGGCCCATTCCTTTGTGAATTTTTGAGTCCTTTCTCTTCCGTTTTGATCCCCAATCTCATCTTTTGCTTCAAACTCCATTTCACTTCGTTCAAGAGTTTTAATGAATATTCATAACCTATTAATCACATCCATACATTAGCTATATAATCCTTTTCCTTCTCCAAAGCAAAGGACTTTAATTTCTCACTTCTGATTTACTCTTTATTGTGCTTTGTCTCTACTCTTTCTGATTCTAAAACAATCAAAGCATTCAACTCTAAACTACTTCTTAATCAATTGAAATCGCTCCTAAACCCTTGCTCATTCGGTTTTAGAGATTGCTGGTGGTTATATGACATTGTAAAGAAGTCGGTGACAAAATCAGTGTATCCAGAGACACAATTCTTGTCAAGGTCATATTAATACTTTTGGTGGTGAAGTCTCATGTTGTGTCTCAAGCGTGTTGGTAAAGGCCTGTTCAAGAAATTTAAGTGGTGTTGTAATACCCGTTTCTCCGGGTCAAGAAATGGTTAGTTAGTGAAAATTCCAAAGAGAGATATGAGATTCGATGTAAGATGAGAGTCCGAACCAGTATAAAAACTACCGATGTGATTTTTCTTATTTCCTTACTTTCTTTCTACCGCTTTGTTTATGTCTAACTAGTTACTTAGCTTATTACTTAGTTATTTAAGTATTATCGTTGGCCATATAATTCGATCCCACCCTTGCACTTTCATTTGGTATCAAAGCAATAAATTTAAAAAGCGTAATTTTTTTTTGAAAATAATATGACCACTAGTAACTTTGAAACATTTCTAGAGAGTCTGTCTACTATTCATTTAATTATATTTATTCTATCTAACAATGCATATTTGATGCAGCCCGACCTTCCTTCATTTTAGGTCGCCAACGACCTAACAAGTTGTTAAGTCGCGCAAGCGACCTAACGGGTCATGTATGCGAGTTATGCCCACAAGTGATGCCTGCGAGCGAGCTACGACCTACTGGGATTCGACCTAATGTGATATGACTTAACGAGTTAAGAACTGGTTGTGTAAAACTAATTGCTTTAGGTCGCTTGCGACCTATCGAGATAGAGGATTCCGTGGAGGACCATGCAGAACACCAACTGGATATTCTTAAGTCGCTTGGACGACCTAACGAGCTAAGTCAACAAGTTAGGTCGCGAAGTTCATATGTCGCGAAGGTCTTAGGTCGCCAACGACCTAGAAAGAAGCCACCTTATCTTAGGTCGCTACGAAACAGTGTGTTACGACCTAGAAGGTCACGACCTAACATTACTAAGCTATATTTTAAGGTCGCTCCATGGTTAGGTCGCATGAATGGGTTGGGTCGCTCCAGAAGATATGCCGCTGATTCCTTATATCGTGAAGATGTCCTGTTGCCGTGCATCCTTAGGTCGCTCAAGAGTAGGTCGCGAGACCTTGGGTCGCTGAGATACCTTAAGTCGCTGGAAGAGGTTTCCTTAAGTCGCTCAAGTGATAGGTCGCGTAAAGATGTCCAGAAGCTATTTTCTTAAGTCGCTGTCATGAAGCCTTGTTCTTAGGTCGCTGCTGCATGTATTTTAAGTCGCTCTGTGACTTAAGTCGTAGGTCGTTGTGATGTAATGTTGATAGTGTTGAGTCGCATGTATGTTGTAAGTATGTTGTGTTGTTAAGTCGTGATGTTACTGTTTGTTATGTCGCGCGTTGTAATTTGTTAACTCGTATGATGTTGTTTCCTTAGGTCGTATGTGTTAGGTCGTTAACGACCTATCTTAAGTCATGTACCTGTGTTGTAATCTCTATAAATAGCGGGTGAGTTGTAACATTTGAATTAGTTGATTTTGAATAAACTTTTGTTTGAGTGCTTTGTGCCTCTTCTCAAATTGGTAGTTGAGTGTTAGCTCCTATCTCCACCTTCAGCATTCGAGTGCGCTCGAATCAACGATTGTTGAAGCTCATTCATGAAATCTAGTGCGCTAGATCAACGTTCGAAGAATCGTAGATCTTCTTTCACGGCATCGTGCGCGATCAACGTGACGAAGATAGCTAGAATCCGGTATCTTCGAGATCAACGGATTTGGGCATTCGGTATTTTCAGTCCATCGATTGCTACTTTCACCGTTTCATCATTTTTGTTATTTTCCGCCGCGTCAATATTGGACTACTAGAATGAGAACTATATATAGGCTAACAGCTTTGTGATATTGAAAATGACTCAAACTAATACGAAGAACATTCTACTATTTTGAATAAGGACCATTGAATAAAAGACTATGGATGAAATTAACCCTAAAACCATGAATATTTTATTTATTCCTTAGATAAGAATGAATTGAATAGAGTTAGTATAATCAAATCTACTTATGAAATATGACACACTGTGCAAGTCCAAGGCACAATCAAGTTAAACAAACTAAGATTTCCATGCTTAAAAATTAGTTACAAAATTTTAAAATGAGAAATAATGAAACTATTTTTGGTATGTATGCATGTGTAACAACCCGCACTTTGTAGGACCCTAAACTCAGCACCAAATGACAAGTCTGACTATCGAATACTATAAAAGACAGATTGTCGGGGGGAGAAAATTTAAAACAAATACTATACCAAGCAATATTAATAGAAGCTCATAGCGGAATGATAACATATAATATAATGACTATACTTCACATAATAAGATATATATATATATGTATGTATGTATGTACGTATATAAGAGATTGCGCTGGCAGAAATAACTGATATATGAAAATCAATATAGAAAGTCAGAATACATCAAAATCCCCAAAATACGAGGTCCTTAATATAATATCTGATACGTCAAGTCTCATATATAAATACATATCTGTCTTGTACTACTACAATATAAAGTATATATACCGAAGTAACGACATCGCCTCCATAGAATGCTCTGGCTATCCTAAAAGTGTATCCCTAAAAGCACTTGACTCCCTAGCTAATCAATCGAGTACCCGATAGTTGTCATGACATAAACAAACAAAGACAAAACACATGTCAGAATAGAGCCTAGTGTGACGAGAACTATCCCAAAATACTGTATATTAAAACTATGTACAAATAAATATGAACTACAAAGGCACATCAGGTCCTCTCCACGAACGTAGCTCAGGGGTAATTCAGACCGTCCATAAACAAACAGAGTAAACCTATCCCAATGATAGAAAATCACATCATACCGCTCTTCTCCTGCAATCAACGAGTCGGCACAACTAATATGATGTGACTGCCATGTGACAATATACCATGATATAGGTAACCCAACATACAAAGGTAGAGTAATCATAATATAAGTCTATCACGAAGTACATAATAATAGTAAGTAGTAATAATAATATTAGTCAACTAATAACACGCACAACATAATAATAAATGACAACCAGAGAATACAAATGATACTCATCATTACTGATGAATGGAGTCCGCGGTAGACTTGTGCTTAAATAGAGTCAGTACCTATATCGAGCATAAGTGACATATGATCTACTCTAGATATTTGAAACCCAAGTCGGCATTGGACATCTATATGTTAGTCAAATTATCGTGATTCGACGATTCCCATTAAGGGGCCAACATAAACCGAGTTAGCACCTAATTTTACTATAGACCCGAAGCCACATCGAGCTTTGATCTAACTCGTGTAGGTTGCACCGTACCCCTATATCGAGCATAAGTGATATATGACTACTCCAAATATTCGAAACCCACATGGATCTCACCATACCCCTATATCGAGCATAAGTGATATATGATCCACTCGTAGATGATTATCATCATCTTCCTCTGTAGTCATCATGGATTTCTAAAAAAATTTCGCATAACATCACTACAAAAGAGAATGACGGGCATAACTCGTATAATATGCCGTCGAGACCATAAAGGAACACCAATGTCATATAGGTAGATATAGTAATCAAATATATTATCATGTAATCAAATACGCCTATCACAAACAAAGACCGCTATCTCGTTATTGTTTATCTACACGGATGGCCTCTACCATAAGATCAATAATATGCATGGCTACTAATATAAGGCCAATACGATGTGTGATCACTAATATAGGACCAATACAGGGACGATCACACACATAAGACCAATACCATTCATCAGACATATATACTCAAGGTCGAAACCAAAGGCTACAGACTAACTCCGCTCAATCATACATGCTCACCGATTGTGACCATGTAACAAATCATTGTACCGATATCGTATTAGATCATTATTGATCGCACACGTATCACTATACATTGCATCTAAATCCCGAGCTTTATCTTGTATTCCACTTTCCCGAGTAGCCCAAAGTCTCATCGAAGTCGTGCCAAAGCTTCACACAAACCCGCATACGGGACCGAGGAAGAAACCCCGTTTAATTGTGTAACACGCCATAAAATAGACAGTAATTAATTAAAAAGAGTTGATAAATAATTATTAAAGCGCAAAATTAGAATTTGGTGATCAACTTTCATAAACAAAGTTTTGCGATTGGAGTTCAAACGAAGAAGTTATCACCGTTTGAAGTTTTCGGATTGAAAATAATTAAAAGAATTCAAATCGATTTAAATAATAATAACGTTAATGGAGGAATTAAATCACTATGAGCTACCATCGATTGACAGTAGCATAGAGCCGGTCATTCGTTAGTGGTCGACCGCTTCATATAATCGATCGACCTGTTGATTAGGGTCGGCGTAGGTTGAACCTCGGTCGAAACGACCCAGATTTAATAAATAGTAATCTAACGAACATAATTGATTCGAGCATCTATAAATATAGGCCCAACCTCTCACTTTTCTTCTCATATTTTCTAAACTGAGCAGCGGAGCTCTGCCATTCTTCCTTCTCCACTACTTCTTGAAATTATAAAAATACTATCTATATATAATTGGAGAAGGACAGAAAATAAAAGAGTAGAAATGAAGGTGTGAGTCAATTCCGCGAAAAAGGTAAATTCTAGAATTATAAATTTAGACTCCACTTAACTTAATATCCTATAAGATTTGTAATTCTAATGGGTATGTTACATTTTTAAATACATATTTTTGGTTGAAAAGAAAAGGATTCAAGTGAGATGAATGGATTTGGATCTGGAGGTTTGAAAGCCAAAAAGTGAGTGGAAAATTATGTGATTTACATAATATTAAAATTATATCGTTGAAATCCTATTTTTATTATTATTCTTATGAGAAAACCATTGAATTGTAGGCTTAAATAAATGAATCTAACTTGAAATCCTTGCCTACATATTCAATAAACTGTTTAACTATGATGAACTAATATATACACCCTAGATCTAGAATCTAGGGAGAATAGTCCTTGAAATTTATGAAATATAATATTGATAGAATTAGTAGTTATTTCCATATTCTTGTTATTTAGGTTGCAAACTGTTAATCATTCATTCAGAATGATTTAATTTGATTTTGGATATAAATTTTCCATATTTTAATTCATTGGATTTATAGATAGTACAATTTAGTTGTGCGGATTACTATGTGTATTTCCATGTACGATCCAACTTCACAGTCATATACGAAAGGTGCGTCGTTTGAAATAACAAGGAATATGTCCAAACTAAAGAGGTATGCAAAGTAGGAGTGTCTTTTACGTAGTTTGTACTGTCTATTCAATAAAAATAAAAGGAGACAATTCCTTGGAATTTCAAACACAACACAATCTCACTTTTTGGTAGTTTATGGAAAGTTGCAATCATTTTCTTCTTGGTAAAAATACGGTTCCAATGCATTCAAATGTAGAAATAAGTATTTTTAGGGAGTTTACACATAAGTGCATATCCAGAAATCCCTAAATGTAGAAAGTAAAAAATTACAAATAGAAATATAAATAATCCCGTTTACTATATATATATATATAAAGTAAAGTATAAGGTTAAGAAATAAATAAATGAATGACAGTTATAACATTTTTGCGCCAAAAATGGTCACAAACCCCAAATGTCGTGAAAGCCTCAGTGTATGAACACAAATCAGCAATATATACTCACAGATCTCAGATCTAAGTATTGTAGAGGATAAAAATGAAGAATAATAAACTTAAAATAGAAATAAATGGACAGAGACACAAGATTTATAGTGGTTCGGCGATCTTGCCTACGTCCACTTTGAAATTGATGACTTTATTGATCTTTCTTTGATGTTTACAAGTGAATTTAATGAATTACAGTAGATAATTATGATTTGCAGCAGTGGAATTCATTTGCAGCAGCAATGGAGTTCAGATCTGGATCCGGCAGAGTCTGGGCGTTGTAGATCTCAAAGAGGAAGAAGAATCCCTTTTCTGTTGGCTTTGGGGGTCTATTTATAGGTGTAGGAGGTTGTTATTTCGCTCAGATCTCGGGAGACCCTCTCTGGCACGTGACCAGGCCCGCACGCCCAAGCCCGTGAAGTTACCGTTCGATCCGTGATCGACACGAACAGATTTCGACTCGGTCAAGATTTCATCCAATGGAGTCGAAATTTGGCGTGGACATTCTTTAGCATGCATGTAGTCTTCTGTGAAAATTTCATAGCATTTGGAGTTGTAGATTGGGAGATATGATCGATACGAAACAGAGTTTTCGGTAGGCTGTTTCCTTCGACTCGCTCCTGTTTCGACTCGCTTCCGTTCAACTCGATGACGTGGCTCTTCGTTGGAGTCGAACTGGATGGAGTCGAACAGTGGTTCTGTGAAGGCTGTGGAGCGATTCGAAGAGGACTCTCTGATGGATGTGGAATGGAGCGAGTCGAAGAGGACTCTCTGATGGATGTGGAATGGATCGAGTCAAAGAGGACTCTCTGATGGATGTGGAATGGAGCGAGTCGAAGTAGACTCTCTGGTGGATGTGGAGCGGAGCGAGTCGAAGTGGGCTCGAGGCGGAGCGAGTCGAAGTGGGCTCGAGGTGGAGCGAGTCAAAGTGGGTTCGAGGCAGAGTGAGTCGAAGTGGGCTCGAGGCAGAGCGAGTCGAAGTCGGCTCGAGGCAGATCGAGTCAAAGTGGGCTCGAGGCAGATCGAGTTGAACGCGAGGCTGTTTTTAGTCAATTTTGCATCGATCATAACTTGAGCATACGACCTCAGATTGACTTGAAATTTGGAACGATGGCTCCCATAGCTTCGCTTGTCGTGTCATATCAATTTTAGCTCGATCCGGACTCGGACAAAATTCATTGATATCCATAGTAAACCTGCGTATAACCGATTCTCTTAGACCAACTGTCTTTGGTTTCTAGTCAAGTTCTTGGTGTCACGGCCTTGTCAAAAGGCGGGATAACACTTGCCCCCCAAAACATGCCTTGTGATAAGAAGGTGTGTTTTGAATAGTTCAGAATCCGATATCCAAAGTCCATAGCCATATCATCCAAGTGCATCGTTCTTGACTATTCCTTGTCGACGTTTGATTCCAGATCCAATAACCAAAGCCTTAGCCAATTCCGTATCCATCCATACCCGATATCCGAGTCCTAATCCATCCTCATTCAATAACCAATAACCGAATCTAGGACCTCTCCGGGTCGATATCCAAATCTGTAACCTCTCCGGGTTCTTGCCAAGCGCAATCCACACTTGACGACCGTGGCCCAGTGTCCCTGGGCGTTAAATAATTACCATGGCTTAAGTCCTAAGCCGAATCCTGGTCGCTCTGGACCCTTGTCGAGCATAGTCCATACTCGACGACCTGAAATAGTAACCGATAATATAGGGCCTAAGTCCTAGGCCGAATCCTAGTCGCTCCGGACCCTTGTCGAGCATAGTCCATGCTCGACGACCTGAATAAGCCAATTCGCCACGTTCGGACGAAGAGACTTATCCCTTGCCAGGTATAATCCATACCCGACGACCGTTTACCAAAAAAACCAGATGAAAATCCAATCAAAATCCAATCCAAAATCCAAATCAAATCAGAAAACCAAAAATCCATATCAAAAATCCAAATCAATATCCAAAACAGAAAGCAATCATCCAATGAAAGTTCAAACCAGAAAAAAACAAAACCAGGAGTTCAATCAAGAAAAAAAAACCAGGAGTTCAAACCAAACTCCAAAACCGAACCAGAAAAAGAAAATGTCCAAACCAAAAGATAAAGCAGATTTCACAAACCATAGCGTCCCGGTTTATCATCATTCAGAGCATGCCTAGGGGCCATCTCCGTCCCCGTACATGAGTAGATGACTTGGCCGTTTGCCAGTAGTTTGCTACTTATTTCATATCATCCCGGTCAATTGATAACCAATCGACCATCATTCCTGGGTCTCGCACCATTGTGGTTTGAGGTAGATGGCGGTTGCTCTTGCTCCATCGGCGCATTCCGAGCCCCGACATATTGTTGTAATTGCCCACTCCTTACATGCTCCTCAATAATGTCCTTCAGATGCCTGCAACTGTTGGTATCATGTCCGTCTAAATCGTGAAAAAGACAGTGCCTTCCTGATGTCCTTTCACGTTTTGAGGGCTCTCTCCTAGCCGGCCTTCGATAGGGAAGGCGATTCCGAGTTTCCATGAATATCCGTTCCAATGTTTCGTTTAATTCTGTGTAAGTGGAAAACTTTGGTTCCTTCCACCGCTTCCTAACTTTTCCTGACTCATCATCCAGCTTCCTTTTTGCCTTATCTTTATCCGAGCCTCCACTGGATAGCCCACCATCCTCAGCTGCGTTCACCTCTTTTAACTTCATATCCGAGCATGCATCTTCCTGCCGAAGGAATCTCTCAGCTTCGTGAAAGAATTATCCGAGATCCATTGGTGGGTCCCGTATTAGAGATACTTTGAAATCTGAATCCTCTCTGACTCCTGATACTGCCGCCATTAAAACCATCGATGGATCCGGCCGATCCACCGAAGCAACCGCTGCATTGAATCGAGTTAAGAAAGCTCTCAGTGATTCATCCGTCCTTTGCTTCACTGACATTAGCGTCATCACGTTTTTCGGCCTTTTGATATGAACCCGAAATTGTTTCAGAAACCTGTCCACCAATTCCGTCCATGTCCTGATAGACCCTTCTTCCAGCTGCCTAAACCACATAGCAGCTATATCTGTCAAGTACAAAGGGAAACATCGGGCCATCACCTCCTCCGATGCCCCCAGCACTTCCATATGTCTTGTGTATCTCATCAAGTGATCAGTAGGATCTGCCTTGCCACTGTACATGTCCAAAGTAGGTAGCTTGAACTCTGGTGGATTCCGAGCAATTCTGATGTCACGAGTGAACGGACTCCTATTTACCCCCTCTGGATCCCTGTTTGTCAAACCTCCGCGCATAGTTCGTCTGATAATCTCAGCTAATCCAGCGTCGTCCGTCAAGGGATGCCCCCCGAGTCTCCGAGGGAATTCCGGTACATACTCCTCATCCTACGCTCCTACATTCCTTCCAGGATCCTGTTGTGTGGTGCCACCTGGAATTCCTCCATGGATTGGTCCATTGCTGCCGGGCGGTGTGCCCCCCTGTCTGGATCCATCCAGGTTAGCGGTTGTGTGCTGATTAGGGGTCGTGCCTTGTTGAGCTGCTCCATTCGATTGCCTGTTTGGTTCTTCTATTCCAGCTCCGTGGATCTGAACTCCTGAAGCTCCAGCTGTCCCTGCTTGTCCAAACTGGCTGAGGAGGTTCTGCATCATTTCTTGTTGACTCTTCAACAATCTTTCATGAATTGAGTCCGCCATAGCCTCCATCTCTTCCCTGGTGATGTAGATCGAACCTTGACCTACTCCAGCTCCAGAAGAGGCCTCTTGGCTTCCCTCTTGCCGGCTCCTTTCTCCTCTCTATCTTCTTGTTGATTGCCTTGTCATAGCTCTTAATCTGAATCCGCAAGCCTTCAAATCTGAACTTCAGATCTGGTATAGCGGGTGCTAGTTGCTTCTCAGTGGAAGCACCAAAGTGTTTGCGCCAAAAATGGTCACAAACCCCAAATGTCGTGAAAGCCCCAGTGTATGAACACAAATCAGCAATATATAATCACAGATCTCAGATCTAAGTATTGTAGAGGATAAAAATGAAGAATAATTAACTTAAAATAGAAAGAAATGGACAGAGACACAAGATTTATAGTGGTTCGGCGATCTTGCCTACGTCCACTTTGAAGTTGATGACTTTATTGATCTTTCTTTGATGTTTACAAGTGAATTTAATGAATTACAGCAGATAATTATGATTTGCAGCAGTGGAATTCGTTTGCAGCAGCAATGGAGTTCAGATCTAGATCCGGCAGAGTCTGGGCGTTGTAGATCTCAAAGAGGAAGAAGAACCCCTTTTCTGTTGGCTTTGGGGGTCTATTTATAGGTGTAGGAGGCTGTTATTTTGCTCAGATCTCGGGAGACCCTCTCTGGCACGTGACCAGGCCCGCACGCCCAAGCCCATGAAGTTTCGGTCCGATCCGTGATCGACACGAACAGATTTTAACTCGGTCAAGATTTCATCCAATGGAGTTAAAATTTGGCGTGGACATTCATTAGCATGCACGTAGTCTTCTGTGAAAATTTCATAGCATTTGGAGTTGTAGATTGGGAGATATGATCGATATGAAACAGAGTTTTCGGTAGGCTGTTTCCTTCGACTCGCTCCTGTTTCGACTCGCTTCCGTTCGACTCGATGACGTGGCTCTTCGTTGGAGTCGAACTGGATGGAGTCAAACAGTGGTTCTATGAAGGCTGTGGAGCGAGTCGAAGAGGACTCTCTGATGGATGTGGAATGGAGCGAGTCGAAGAGGACTCTCTGATGGATGTGGAATGGAGCGAGTCGAAGTAGACTCTGTGGTGGATGTGGAGCGGAGCGAGTCGAAGTAGGCTCGAGGCGGAGCGAGTCGAAGTGGGTTCGAGGCAGAGCGAGTCGAAGTGGGTTCGAGGCAGAGCGAGTCGAAGTGGGCTCAAGGCAGAGCGAGTCGAAGTGGGCTCGAGGCAGAGCGAGTCGAAGTGGGCTCGAGGCAGATCGAGTCGAACGCGAGGCTGTTTTTAGTCAATTTTGCATCGATCATAACTTGAGCATACGACCTCGGATTGACTTGAAATTTGGAACGATGGCTCCCATAGCTTCACGTGTCGTGTCATATCAATTTTAGCTCGATTCGGACTCGGAAAAAATTCATTGATATCCATAGTAAACCTGCGTATAACCGATTCTCTTAGACGAACTGTCTTTGGTTTCTAGTCAAGTTCTTGGTGTCATGGCCTTGTCAAAAGGCGGGATAACATAACATAAATAAATACATATGGTAATGCGCAATTAATTGTACGTTATCATATTAATTACAAATAAAATGCTAAAATAAAAATAATGTAATAAGTTAAGAAGTTAATGGGAAGTTACATTAACCAAGCCAATATGAGTATAAACTCATTTAATGAATTTAATTACAGAGACCAAATATGATATTGATGAAGGAAATTAAATAGGCATGGTAAATTAATCCTGAAACATGCAAATAAATGTCATTAACATTTGTCCAATATGAATATAAAAGACCATATATAAATGACATTTAGTGAAGGTAAAAGAAGCAGTAAATGGCATTTAATAACATTAATGAAATAAGAAATTAAAGACAGTAAGCATATAAAGTAAAAGGGAAATTCATAGAAAGCAAACAAATGAATACTAATAAATAAACCTAAAAGGCGTAATAATTTCCATAGTTGAAATTATATGGTCTCAATAATACGTTTGGGATGGGTGTGAATTAGTGGGCTTAGCCCAATATTTAGGTTAATTATAAATGACTAGGTTTAGTATGAGTTGGGACACGAGTTCAGTAGAATTACTAAATTTTTCACCATATAAAATATCCTTTAAAAATATATTCTTAAAAACTAGAAAATTTGAAATTTTAATTAAATTAGTTATTTAAAAAATTTCTTAGTGGAGCTAAAGCCTACTAGACTATAATTCCAAGAAAAAGGATAAACTGATAATATCTCCTTTTAAAAATAGACAGAAAATAAGGCGTATGTTTGGCTCGATGATTTTTCTATTTATGTAGATTTAAAAGTTTTAAAATTCTTTTAAAGGGGTGGATAAATGGAAATGTACTTGATTTAAATAGGGCAAAGAGAATGGAAGGGTAAAAATATGCTCGATAATGAAGATAGGAAAAAATTTCCTATATAAGGAAAATACAGAGAAAAACAACTGAAATATATTTATACATAAAAAGTAAACAGTTTCATGTTAATTGAGAAAAGTTCAACGGCTAAAGCAATAGGCAAACACAATACGATGGTCCAATGAAGAAAATGATCAAATAAAAAAAATGAAAAATAGCTATATAAGGAGGAGCAATTTAAATAAAAGCAATTTAGGTAGGGGAATTTGAATAGTGACCACATTAGAAAATTTAAATAGAACCAATGTTAAAAATTTATATTAAAACAATCTAATTAGAAACAAAGCAAAAATTGATAGTTTTCATAAATATGTGCAGTAATTGCACATATCGTTTAAAGTGTAAATTTGTGACACATCCTTGTTTTTAATTTGAGAGAAATGAGTGATCCTCTATGATTAGATGAGAGCACTTATGTAATTTTATTATATACTAAACAATGATGTTGTCAACATGCCTGACAGGTAGCGATATCTTCCGTACAATAGAAAAAAAAACCTCAAACCTAAAAAACTAAGGTCCAAAATAAAATACAACAAAATACACAAAAAAACTCTCTAGTCTACAATAACCGAAAAATCCATCTTGGCCAGTGCGAAAACCTAAACCTGCTAAGAAACTATACAAAAAGAGTAGATAAAAAACATATGTGTGTGCGCGCGTGTGTGTATATGCAGAATAAAAAATATACTAATCCAAAAATAAATGATATAGGACAATCAACCAATATAATTAAGGGGAATTTCACTATAAGGGCCTATTACCAACAACTAATTATTTTCTAGGACCCATGTTCAAAAAAATTAGTTTCCAGGACACGGGTCGAAAATAAACCCTCTACTTCTCGCTAATCCATATCTGCCGCCAAACCTCCAAATGAAAAACAAAAGTAGGGTTTAGAAACAAAATCGCCTCAGTTGGATTATCGATTGGCTGAAGAAATCGTACCGCCTAACTTTTCTCAGCTGAACAAGTAAGTAATTGTTTATTTCTACTGTTTGCTATATATCGATTGATTCACTTTTCTTCAGTTGAAGAAACTAAGACGCGATTTCTATTCACTAGTTGCAAGACGTGATTTCTATTCACTTGTTGCTGAACAAGTAAATACTTGTTTATCTTTGCTGTTTGTTGTTCATCGATTGTTTTTTTTTGCTATATATCGATTGTTTTTGTTAGCTGAAGTAAGTAGTCATTCACTGATTGATTTTCTTTGCTATTTATGGGTTGTTTTTGCTTGTGTTTGACAAGTAACAAATAAGTTCTATTGATTGTGTTTATATATAACAGTTTTTGTAATGCATGTAAGGTGTTTGTTGTTTTTGTAATGATTTAACGTGATGTAAAACTGGTCATATTCAACAGCTTAAAAATATAAATCTGTTTATCTTTTAATCTAAATGATTTAATACAAGAATGTAATGGATTTAACATGTTTGTTTATCTTTGAGTTGCTTTAACATAATTTTAACTTCAGTACTTCAAAAATTGTATGTATTGTGTAAACACAGTTATGTTGTAATGTTCCTATGTTCAACAGCTACGAAAGATAAACATATTTATCTTTTACTATAATTGGTTCAAATCAACTTAAGCCTTAGTTATCTTAAATAGTGACTAGTATATGTTATACATGTTTGCCATTTTTTCATGATTTAAAAGTTATTACAAAAGATATACAGCAAATTTACACCCTACTTAAAAAAGATAAAAGCATTTATGTTTTTATACAAAACGATTTAATTAGATAATGAACTATATATGATTCCCCTTTATATAAAAAATCACAATACACAATAACTACCTACACACAATTACTTATTAGAATTACAACCCTAGTTGTGTTTGATAATTACAATTACAAGTACAAAAAAAATATTCTTCACTCTTTCTAACATTTCATTATGTATGACAATTTTTATGCAGCGTAAAAATGCACACCAGGTCATCAAAATCAAAGTTATTCATACAGAAAACAACGTGCATATTTATAAATGAAGCTGGAACCCAATGCATAAATATTAGACCTTTATCTAGCCCATTCTGCGATCAACACAGCCAGAGATCACCTTTATCTTCAACTCCATTGGTAACTGTTTTCCTACTTATGTTATGTATAATATTTAGTTGAACTCTTCAATTTGTATATACATATTAAATTGGAATCTAGATTCCATATACTTCATGTAGTTTGTATTGGGTTGATGTGCACTGAGTTGAGTTGTTGCTTTAAATGCAGTCTGTCATATTGTAGCTTGTCTGCACTTGCATTCTTATCTTGTCGACATGTCTGCGTTGGACTCTGGTTTCAATGTGTACGATGTTGCATATTCACTTGATGTTACACACATGTATATATGTAATATTTGAACACTTCAGTCAGGTTTGGTTGCTTCATTTGCATTAATCTAGATTTGTTTTCATGTTGCATTTGCTTATGTGTATGCTGTGCACTTCTTTGTACTCTCACTTTTGGATCTGACTATTTGTTAATGTTGTAGCTTGATTCTCTGACCATATAAGTCTGCACTGTGCACTGCATTCATACATGTTGTACATGTTATTACTTCAAGGCTATTGTGATGATGAAATTCTAATAACTGATCACTAATTTGTAATGGATAATTTGTTGTTAATGCTTTGTTAAAAAAGATAAAAGAATTTATCTTTTTTATAAATAATATTCTGATGGCTATTTTGTGTTTCATTCTCTTTAAGTTTTCAGATTTCTAAATGACCATTACTTAAACACCTAAAAAAGATAAAACAGATTATCTTTCTATACTTTGGAAAAAAAAATAGCCATCAGTACTACATAGTTACTCAACAAAAGTGTTTATTATACTTTATGTGCATTATGATTCTTGAGCAAAATGATATTATCTTCATGAATATGCAGAAATAAATTTAGGATCCCAATTAATGATATTATTTTCATGAATGTAGGATGAAGCTAAACCAACACAGCAAATCTCACAAATGACTGAAAAAGAACATCTAACAAACTCAGATGACGAAGGAACAATTTCAGAAAAACTAAATGAAGCAAGTTATGATTCTGAAGAAATAAATATTGAAACAGATGAGTCAGATGATGTTGACAAATATGAAATTCAAAACAGGCTGAAAAGACAGAAAAAACATCTGTACAGTGGAACATACAGATGTAATTTAGATGCTGTGTACAAAGTTATGATGACGGTAAAGGAAAAAAACATTCTATCTTCAGAAGCAAAAAGTTATATCAACAAAACGCCATTCAAAAACTTTTTTAATATGTTTCTCACCAATGGCATAGAACGGCAAAACATACGGAAAAGTGCTTCAAATTTAGACCAACTAATTACTTCTTTCAGTATTAAAGAAAAAGCTTTCAAAATTGGAAACAAACTGCTGAAAATCACACCTGAAGAAGTTAGCCTTATATTTGGAATGAATTTATCTGGAGAGGATTTGTTTCCAATACCAACTTCAAATAAGGCCACAGCAATGGAGAGTTTTTCAGAGTTTCTGACTACAAATTTCGAAGAAAATGACATAATTAGCCAGAAGACAGTCACAAGAAGGTTGAAAAAAATGATAGAGGAAGAAAACGGGAATGAAGATTTAGTCAAATTGTTGTTGCTCTTGTTGATTATTACTTTTTTCTTTCCTAACAATCAGAACTACATGCAGTGGGGCTTCTTATCAAAGCTGTTAAACTTAAAAAAATTTAACTCAATCTCTTGGCCGAGAGCAATATGTGAAAATGTCATGAAAAATGTACAAAAATACTATGCTAATCCAAGAAGCACACCTGGATGTACTATGGTCTTACTGGTATGATTTAAAAACTTTAAGAAAATATAAATAAATTTATACCAATGCTTTTTACAAAAATGTTAAATGTTAATGCTTATTTGCATGGTCTTATTGGCAGTATTGGTTTTGTGAAAGGATGCAAATCATCGATGAAAAAGAAAATTTGGAAAGCAAAATCCCAAGGATGAGAAAATGGGACTTGTCAAAATTAAAAGATTTGGACCTTGATGAAATATACAATGATAAGGTATGCTACTTTTTTTTTTTTTGAGTTCATGGGAAACCTTAAGATCATGGTATTTATTGATACTCACTTAAGTAAACCACGCCGTGTGTCTACCCCGCTTTTAAAGGTATGCTACTTTTAAATACATAAATACATAATGATTTAAGTACAATTCAGTTTCTGCCCAACTCCAAATTTCTTCATTAATTTTATCATGCTTAAAAGCTATAAAAGATAAAAACATTTATCTGTTAATGTAAATGATTTTATAACAACTTAGGCATTACTTATATTTGTTATATAGTTATACATATTAAACATTTTTCTTGATTTACTCATATTTAAATTTATTACAGAAAATATACAACTAAATTAAACCCTAGTTAAAAAAGATAAATGCATATATGTTTTTATAGAAATTGATTTAAGTACATAATGAACTATATATATTTGTTGATAAACAAAATTATATGAGTACATATGTTTATATGTGTCTTATTTAATAGGAATAGTGTTCTAAATTTATGTAGTTTGTAGGTTATTTAATTACATATCTATATTTATACGTAACAACTATTGTGTGTGCATTATAGATTTTCCTAGTCTTCTCTCCTTCCCATATGAATGTGCCTGCATGTTGTTTCCATTTATCAAATGTCTGAAATTTTTTTACCTGTATATTTTTAATAATTTCTGATTTCTAACTTCATAGAATTTCAAAGATATTACATGTCCAAATTTAATTTCACATACCTTCCATGCAGATTTTAAAGAAATTTGCAAATGTAACTAAAGTGGAAAAAGACTTTTTTTCAAAAAAAATATATACTGGGTTGGAATATGACAAATATGCTACAGACTGCTCTAATAGCATAAAAGAGTTAGAGAGGAAAGTGAACTTTTTATCTGCTGAGATGAAAAGTATGGCAGAACAACTGAATGAGGAACAACATTCAAGACAGCTGGCTGAACAAAGACTCCACAATCTTGAAATGAAACTTCAAAAGCTGGAAAATTTTGAAGAGCATAATGTGGAGAAAAAAAATGATTTCAAAGAAAAAAGTGAAGCTGATAAAGGTACGAATAAAAGAAAGATAGTTGGTATGATGCATATAAATAGTTCTGCTAACTTTCCATGTTTTGATTTGATGGAAACTCAAGATTGCATTCTAGAAACCGAAGATTGTTTAAAATTTGAAAATATCAAACAACATAGTCAAGAAATTGCTGCAGAAAATCCAATTGTTGTTGAAGATGTCATTTCTAAAGAACAAAAAAAGAAGAAGCAAAAGAATGTTGAAAAGTGTCCACTCATGAAGCATCTAACTGATGAACAGCAACAAAATGTGAAACTTTTTTTCAAAGTTTTGGGAGGAAACAAGTAAGTAATTAAACTACTTTTCACTCACACAAACCATATATCAACAATCTGTTAGATTAATTATTAGTACTGTGTTGGTTCTGTTTTAGTTTGGTCACCTATCAGTACATCTATCAACTACTATACACTCACACACTTGCTCAAAAATAAACAAAAACTAAACAAAACTAAAAAAGCTAAATTAATTTATCTTTAACTTTTAATAAATAATTCCATAAAGGCTTCTATTTTGTTTTACTATCAAATGCAAACAACATAGTACGTACTAAACTTAATTTCTTTTATTAACAACCGTCCAATTTTCCAGCGATGAAGCATTTAGTTGTGATGATGAAAACTTCATCACCATAACAAAAATGATGATAGAAGACCTCCTCTATCAACAAAGTATTTGTGGTCAAGTAAGTACAACAAACTAAACTTTCCTTCATTATAATTTATATACTTTATCCATATTATTTTTCAAATGTAGATCATTGATTGGTTTTGGTTCCGAAAAACAAAGCAACTAGAAAAAAGCAATAGCATTATCTATGTTAACACAACTATGACAGTAAGTGAACTATATTCTCAAATTAACATTTTTTTATAAAACATAAATTTTCTAAAACAATTTTTTTTACAGAAAAGCGCAACGGATGGAAGCTTGGAAAATATCAAGAAAAAAATGTTCAATCCTTTTATGAAAAGAACACTTTTAGATCCATTATGTTGCAACATATTATTCCCAATACATGGCAATGATCATTGGAGTCTGCTAGAACTAGTTGTTGGAGAATGCACTTGGAACCACTACGACTCTCTGCACTTGACCACGAGATCAAAAACCTGCAGAAGTGGACATACAAAATTTGTCATTAATGTGGTAAGTAAAAATACACAAAAAGTAAAAAAGATAAATGTGTTTATATTTATTCTAATTTTCCTTCACTGTTTGCAGAAATCAGCAGTGAACAACCTAAACAAAGAGTTACAAGAAGAAGGGCACAAAACAATTCTCAGGAAAAATTCAGTGCTTAAAAATGTTGACTGTGCTCAACAAAGCACTGGGTAATTTTGAAGATAGTTCAGAATTTTATATAAAAAATCACAATACACAATAACTACCTACACACATATTACCAATTAGATAATATTATTTTCTCACATACTAGTTTTAGATAAACATAATACTAATTACAATTCATTATCAAAATAAAGAAAAGATAATCTGTTTTATCATTATATTCAAAGTACTAAACTTCAGAAATACAGGTACGACTGCGGAATTTTTGTGATGATGTTCATGGAAAAAATAGCACAAGGAATGCAGACTACAGAAAAAATTAGTCTTGAACAAGTTAATGCATTGAGAGCACAGATAGCTGCACAAATACTATCCGACGAACCATACTGCTGGCTTGACAAGTTTTGCAGCTCTTCTTCAGCCCATAAAAATGTAATGACTGATGAATGAGATGATGAATTTGTAATGGGTGATATTAAAAGTTAGATAATGAATTTGGTGATGAATTTGTAAAAGCTGATACTACATTGATCATAGATTTTAGGGAGTATATTTTAAATTACTAATGAATTACATGATGAATTTGTAGTAACTGATATTGAAAATTTGATGTGAATTTGTAGTAATTGACTGAATTTGTAGTAACTGATATTGAAAATTTGATGTGAATTTGTAGTAATTGATAGTGAATTTGTAGTAACTGATCTTAAAAATAAGTTTCTACTGCTCTTTTAAGAAATATAAATCCTTTTATCTGTTATTGATAATTTATAGTTTTATATTTATTATTATGTTTTCTAATTCCGTTGTTCTACACAGCAAAAAGATGTAGTATGGGCTACTTTTCCTAGACAAGAAGAAGCTTTAAGATTTGTCCAAACACATGCAAACACTTACGTTTTTTGCTACCAAGATCATTTGACTGCACAAAGAAGGTTCCTTGTTTCTACATATGATGAGTTCTGGAGAAGGTACAAAACCATGAATCCTAAGTTACGCCACCATTATGAGGTTATTCAAGTCGGACTGCCTTGCCACTTGTATTATGATCTGGAGTTCAATAAAAAGATTAACACTGGAAAAAATGCCGATGAAATGGTAGATATTCTGATATCTATCACCTTCAAACTGTTAAATGACAAATACAAAATCCAGGGAAATCAAGATTGGGTTTTAGAGCTTGATTCATCTACTGAAGAAAAGTTCTCTCGACATGTGATCATTCATATCCCAAATTTTGCCTTCAAAGACAACTCGCATGTTGGAACATTCATCTCTGAGGTATGCTCACGCATAATAAATTTAAGAGTAAGTGATCCACAGTTTGAAAAACTGTACATCAAAAAAGATTCAAGCTCATCAGACAATACGGAGCTTCTTTTTGTTGATACTGGAGTTTATACCCGTAATCGTTGTTTTCGTCTTCCTTTCTCATCAAAAGCAGGGAAGAATGCTTTACTCCTGCCGAGCGGACGCTTTGGATGTAAGAATCTGAATGAGGAACAAGTGTTTATCAAATCACTTATTTGCAGAATAGATGCTGATTTTGATAAGCTATTAGAGTGCAAAATGGATCTGGACTGTTGCAAAATTCTTCATTTTGAATCTGAGGTCAATGATAATAGCACCCACACCGAGGGAGATAAGTCATTACATGATTATGGAAGCAATATACCCAAGTCCTATTGTTCAGGAAAATCTCCCTTTCCAGCTTTGGATGATAAAATTTCATCTTTTGCCTCTCATGGAAATATTTCGGGTAAAATAAGAAGGTGGTACTGGTTTTCTGCACATGGCTACATAATTTATAGCATGTCCAAAAGTCGATATTGTGAACGAATTGGAAGAGAACATAAAAGTAATCATGTTACGTACATTGTTGATTTCCAGAGAGGTGGCTACTATCAGAAATGCCACGACCCCGATTGTAGAGGCTATTGATCTCCAGTCCGCCAAGTACCATGGGATGTATTGTCAAGCTGTTATGATATTGTGAACCAAGAAGGCAAGACTGTCTAGAACAAATGCATCTGTCAAAATGAAATATTAACTACATAATCACTTCAGTCTATGTTGCTTTTGTATATTGTTAACTAGCAAGTACTTACACAATTGATTTTTAATTTGATAATGAAATTATGGTAATTGATAGTGAATTTGTAATGGCTAATGTTTTTAATGCTCTGTTAAAAAGATAAACGAATTTATGTTTTATTGACAGTATGTTTTGGGTAGCAATATACTAGTCATACTGATCTCCAGTTGTTCTGTTTGATTTGTATTCCTACCGTTGTGCGTAAAAATCGTGGATTTACAGATGATTTGGTTCGAAATGGGCTTGTTCCCATTGTCGAATCTGAGATTCTTGTTGATGGATCCCATAACATTGACTGGGTAGTTGTCTGTTAATTTTACTTGTTAAACAAAATCAATGGGTCAAAAGCAAGAATGCTACTGTTAATTAGCAATAAATCAACTCATGAGAGAACATGATTTACCTTTTTTTGCTGTACTCAACACTCATTAATGAGAAAAACTTCATGCGTGAAATGCTAGCAAAGAGTAACCTGTTCCTGTTTTTGGATTGTTCATTTGGAACCTTAATATTGTTTGTTCCACAAAGTTAATTAACATATTGAATGGCCTTGAAATTGGCAGGTGTGCAGATGTGACTGAAATAGTGCTTGCTGCATGCTACAAGGCCCTAAACGAGCACAAAGTCCTAATGGAAGGTACTTTGTTGAAGCCTAACATGGTTACACCTGGATCAGACTCTACTAATGTGAAACCTGAGGTCATAGCTGAGTACACCGTGCGAGCTCTTCTCAGGACTGTGTTTTAAAAACAGACTATACACAACAATTAAAAAGAAATATCAATTTATCTTTTTTAAAAGAACTAACAACATTGTATTCCAAATAACGGTTAAACATAAATAATTTCATACAACCAAAAATAATCAAAATCAGATCATAACCAATTCAACATATGCAATTATTCAAATATTCAACTCAAAGTATTCATACAACAACCAAATATTCATACAAGAACAAATCAAATACTTCGGACTAAAAAAATCAACTCAATTATTCAACTCAAAGTATTCATAGAACAACCAATCAAATACATTGAACTAAAACAATCAACTCAATTATTCAAAAGAACACCGCCTTCTGTTATGTCCTAGTTTTTTACACTTTCCACATCTATTTTGCTTAGCATGAAAATCAGCCCCTTCAATCCTATTCATCCTAGGCCTTCCAGCTCCACGAACAGGCTTAGGAGGAAGAACAGTAGATGATTCTTCAGCTTCAATTGCTTCCTTATCAAAAGTTGCAATAGGATTGATCAAATGTGAATATGAAGCTAGATAATACTCAACAGTAAAGTAATTCTCAATATATTTATAAACAGAATTTCTGGTTAAAGAAATACACTTCAAAGCATGCACACAAGGAAAACCTGTCACTTTCCATTGATTGCAACTGCAAATGCGATTTTTAAGATCAACCTTTTGAGATGTCGGAGAATGAACTTCAAAAATATACCTACAAAATGTAAGACCCAATTCATGTGCAGTGAACTAATAGTGAAAAATAAGACTAATAAACCAAAAAAATTAACAATCATACTGTGAACATAAGCTTTAATGCAGACAAAGAGAAAATACGTAACAAGCAACACCAACAAAATGAAATCATAACACAGGCTACATAGCAGGTTGAAAAAAGATAAATGCATTTATCATTTTTTAGAAACTGTGAACATCATGTAAATAAATATAAATACATACCTAGATGATTTAGAAACACTCCACCCAAATCCTTCTTCCTTCAATTTTAACAAACGAGCTTCCATTTTCGGACATAGCACACTAGTCCACTTTAATGCCTCTTCTCTACGATTAGACATTTGCATCATAAGTTTTACCCTAATTCCATCAAGACAAGCAGTAACAGGCAAACTTCTTTCATCCAAAATCCAAGAATTAAAACTCTCGGCTACATTGGACTTATTTTCACCATATCGCTTCCCCGGAAAAAACAAATCGGCCCAATGATCATATGGTTTGTCATTCAAATACTCTATAGCTTTGGCACCTCCAATTTCTTTGTACTTGGACATGGCTTTTTCAAACTCATGATGATTAGAAGCTATAGCACAACGCTCAAGTAAATGAGCTACCCAAACACCCCTTCCACTTTTCACAATGCTAGCAATATTATTTTGCATATGATGCAAACAATAAGAATGATGACTATTCGGAAAAAATTTTGGAACACTTAACAATAAACCCCAGTGTCTATCACTTAAAAAAGTTAATATTCTATCACAACTAAGAGCATTCTTTAGGTGATTCAAAAACCAACTCCAACACTCTTCATTTTCTTTGGGAACAAGAGCCATTGCTAATGGGAAAAAACCTGGACAAAAACAAAATAATAATAATTCACTGTTTATTAATGTACATTTGAAAATAATGCACTATCTTTGAAACAGTATTATCTAATAGTAAAAAATCACATGAACAATATGCCCTTTGCCCAAATAAAAAAGGAAAAATAAATTTGCTAGAGACAATTCAACCTTTTTTTCTTTTGTTTTTTAAATTTTGCTACTTGAATGTGAAGTCTATGTAGGAAGAGTAGAAATTGCAAAGATATAATACTTAATTCATGCATACAATACAAAGAACTTCTAAAAGATATATGCTATTATCTTTTCTATATGCTGTTTAAATCATTTTTATACGTTATGTAAGAATTTCAAATAATGAGAAAAATGATAAATATATTCAACATGTACTAGTAACTATGATATATAAGTACGGCTTAATATGTTATTTAATTCTTTATCTTAAAAGATAAATGCATTTATCTTATTCAACATGTAGTAGTAACATAAATTCATTTTCTGCAATAATTTTACATGCTAAGCCCTAACGCAAAAGAAACTTTAATGAACTGAATCAGTACTATATAACAGTAGACTAATATCTTCATGAACATCAACCAACAAACTATTCATCACCAAAAATTTCTTTTTTTTCTTCAGATTTTAATAAATTTCAACAGCCTTGGATTGTCGATGATACAACCCAACTACTTGATAGAATGACTCAATTTGGCAATTTTTAAGTTAAACTGAGTCAATCCATCAAGTCGCTGCGTAGTACACCAACAATACAAGGTTGTTTATTGAATGGCACAAGTGACAAATTGATTATTAACTCTGATTGAACCATAACTTAAAAAGTTTACACATTATCGGATGTTTATTGAATGGCACTACCAAACATGACAATGTTAAAATATTTGCATATTATGACATGGTTAAAATGGTTGACAAATTTGTGACTTGTACATTAAACATATGACAGTACATACAAAAGTTAATCAGTTTTATCTTTTTTTAATTGTCACCTTCAATATTAACTAAAGGATGGTACAGATCTACCATAAGTTAACCAAATATTAATAACAGGTTTAAGAAAATATATTATCATACTGTACAGGAATTTTATGAATTGTTATTTAATTCTTTATCTTAAAAGATTACTGTACTAGTAACTATGATATATAAGTACGGCTTAATATGTTATTTAATTCTTTATCTTAAAAGATAAATGCATTTATCTTATTCAACATGTAGTAGTAACATAAATTCATTTTCTGCAATAATTTTACATGCTAAGCCCTAACGCAAAAGAAACTTTAATGAACTGAATCAGTACTATATAACAGTAGACTAATCACTTAACCAAAATGCAGTATGAACATAACAAAATTCACTAGAACAATCACTTAAAGAAACAGTACTATGTTACAAAAATTTATAACAAGAACCTAATGCACACAGTACAAAGTAAATACAACAGCAAAAAAAAAAGATCAAAATTAGTACCTTGATTTCCATTTTTTGCAGTGGCAGCCATCAAAATACCACTTCGCCCTTTCAAAAAGGTAGCATCTAAAAACACCATAGGACGACAATAGCTGAATCCAAATATACATGCCTCATAACATACAAAAACTCTCTCAAATTGATTAGTGTCAGAATCCACATCCATACTTGAATAACTATTTGGGTTATTTCTTTCCAATGCCTTCAAATACCAAACTAAATCATTGTAAGATTTCTTTTCATCACCGTAAATATCATTCATAGCCAATTTCTTACCCTTATAAGCAAAATAATAGCTCAGCTCCACATCATAATCTCTTCTAAAACTTTTAATGATATCCTTCGTTTTTCTTTTTGGCTCATCACGAATTTGAGTGAAGATTAGACTTTTCACAAGATCACTATTAATAGTTGGACTACCAAGTGAACGAAATCCACCACCACAAGTATGATTCAGCTGAATGTTTTTAACAAACAATTGGTCCAATTGCTTCAGTTTGCAAGAAGCATGAATCCTAAATGGACAACTATCTATAGCACATCGAACTGTCAATCGTTCTTTACAATTCTTAATATATTGTACTTTAAACCCATTCTTCAAACAATAAGCACTAACCGTTCTACGGAATCCAATAGCAGAATCAAACTGTTGACCAACCCCAGTAAAAAATTCCATATTTGAATTCTTCTTCAACAACTCATGTAAATCCTTTTGTTGAGTAAAACCAGAATCTAAATCATCATCATAACCTAACATATTATTACTTGACTCAACACCAACAACTGAACCAGACTTGCTACTTTCACCAACAAAATTATCCATTGAATCATTCTTCAGCCGTAGAAAAAAAACCAAAAATTCTTCCTTTTTAAACCAAGACAAAATCAATATAGCTTGAAGATCACTATCCGTTTCAATAAAGGTAGTCTTTGATTCTCGAATATAAAAAATATCAAAGCATAATGGAGTAAAATTATTCCACTGCTCCCAAATCCTATTCCTAACATAAGAAATAGAAGCATCCAATCCAAAACGAGCACTAAAACAATTGTTATTGAAATCAAACACAACTATAACAGATGAATCACACCTGCAAAAAAAAATGTAAAAAAATATTAAAAAAATATAACTATGTGAAACTGATCTTAAATAAAAACTAATAGCATAAGACTATTTAAATCATTTTTTATACCATTTTTTGAAAAAGATAAAACAATTTATCTTTTAGAGATCACTATCACTCTTTGGGATAACCTGATTACAACAGTGGAACATGTGGAAGAAAAACATTCGTTGTGATTGTACCTATTCAAGTTTACATTGTTGAAAAATCATAGGTGAAAAAGATGATCTGCAAAAATATACTTAATGGTGAAAAAGAAGAGCTAAAAAATTATCATAACAAACACACACTAAGATCAATATGGTCTTTAAAACACATAATCACATTCAATGGCTGCCAAATTATTACTAGAGCCAGAATGGAATTTTGATACACCATTCTTAAACATCTAAACAATCAGAGTTTAATTGCAAACTAAAGAACAAACGAAGCTAAATACACAGTGATTGTAAGAATAAAACAATACCATTCAGAAGCCATTATTCCAACTACATCAAACAAAACCTTCCTCCAATAGATGAAAACAGCCTCCTGTGAAAAGAAACATACAGTAACATCATAAAAAAAAGAATTGAGAATGAAAAACAGCAAATAAAAAATAAACTCACCAAATGAAGAAAATCGCCTCACGATTTCCCACAATTAAAGTCGATTTTGATTTGAGAAGAAACTAACGCCTCACGACCGCTTCAATTGCACAAGAAACGACCGCTTTGATTGAACAAGATACGTCTAATTTTCACGACCGCCTAATTTGCAAGATCGGTAGATTTCAGAAGGCACGTAGTTCTTTGAGAAGATGAAGACGCACGCGCCTAATTTTCACGATCGGTAGATTTCAGAAGAAACGTACTTGTTTGAGAAGATGAAGTCGCACGCGCCCAATTTCCAAGATCGGCAGATTTCAGAATATACGTAGTTGTTTGAGAAGATGAAGACGCACGCCGCACATAATTGTCCTCGAAAATAATAGTTTCAAACCCGTGTCCTGGAAAAAAAATGGGCCATATAATTAGGCCCTTCGTACCAATTTCCACTATAATTAACTCTATAATTAGCACTATGCAACGAACAATAGAGAGCATATTTCAAATATATTTGCTAATGAGCATAGTAATATAATAGTTTAGATTAGGCCCATATTTAACACACCAATTACACTTAATATAATATATATACATTATTCTTTATATACTGAACGTGACAGGCCTAAACGAACTAACATGTGCAGGTCCAAAGCAATAAAATGTACCACAGAACAATCAAATGAATGGATCAAACAAGAAATTGCAACACTGAATTTAAAGCTAAAACATGAAACATTATTATTTATATATTGAACGTGATAGAAGTAATCAAACTAACATATGCAGGCCTAAAGCAACAAAATGCACCACTGAACAAATAAATGAATGGGTCAAATAAGAAATTGCAACACTGAATTTAAAGCTAAAACAGGAACATGTAAATGTCAGTTCTCAACTAAAAGAAAACATATAAGGATAAACTATTATATATCCTTTCTTAAAGAAAATCATACACCAATGCTTAAGCTAATAAACACCACTGAATACTAAATTAAGAAATGATGCGCGTCCAATTCTATCACAAAACTTATTTTTTATTCATGCACTATGGTCATTCTTTTTTTTTTGAAATAAGGTAAATGGGCCAAGCCCAGTACAAAATCGGGTTAAAGCATATAATACCCGAGACAATAACTCATAAAACACAGCAACCCTAGCCGACTTTCATTCAAAGCTCAATATCAAAACCCTAAAAATAAGGTGAAGAGGGTGAGTCGACGAATCTTCATCTATGTCTCTCTGCCACCATACTTTGTACCGCTCGACTCTCCTCTCTCCCAATATTATAAGCTATTGTTAAAACCACCTCGCGTCCCATCAATACTCGCTTTAAAGTGGTTGCTTCTCCGATGAATTGAAAACCAGGAGGGATTAGCAGATCTGAGGTCATTGCAACTCAGATCTGTTAATTCCTCTCCCATACTTATGCCTTCGCCTAAAAATGAGCTCCGATTCAACCTGGTAACCTCGATTGTTCACTGATTAGTAAGGAAGTCATTGTTATCAGCAACTGAGCTCTGGTGGAGGCCGTTAGCTTCAAATGGTTATTGTTTGCCTTGAGGATCTTTAGCACGAGCGAGAAATAGCTCTAGATGTTTGCTGCCAGCTTCATGGCTCCATCCATCAGCTAAAAAATAAAATTTGGTTTGATCCCTGACTTTTTTCTTTGATTTATGAAGAATAATCCTGCTGTCTGTCTCGATAAGTCTCCACTTCTGTTCTCTGTTCATACTGCTTTTATTATGTGTTCGAAAATTCTTTTCTTTCCAAATATGAAATACGACAGTAGTTAGTAATATGTGAGCATAGTCTCTTTCGCAGTTTTTAGCTTTAAAATTGTTGTTGATATGTTGAATAGCTTGTATTAGACCCATCTGACCATTATTGGCAATATGCAGTATAGTTTGAATACGGTTCCAGATGTAGTAAGAATAACTGCATTCAAAAAACAGACGATTAGGACTTTCAGTTACTAAATTGCATAAGGAACAAAGTGAATTATTTGAGTTTCCCCATTTATTTATTTTATCCCAAGTTGGCAGTCTGTTATTAACTGCAAAATATGCACAAAAATAAATAAATAAATGATTAAATACTTGTTATCTAAATTCATATTAATATTATTAAATACTTGTTGGTTGCTTTCTTTATTTAATATTGTTTTTAGTATAGCAAATAAATCTATTGTAGGTAGTGTTTATTTTAACTTGCTACTGTTCTGATATAGAATATATATATATATATATTTGTATAAATGTAAATAAAATTTAAACTAAACTAATGATACTAAACAAGAGTAAGACTACCATTTAACTAGAATTAAGTAAGGAAATAAAAAGAGAAGCCAATACCAAGATCATAAAACAAACTAAGAATCAAAAGAAACCATGGTCAAATTGCCAACTACAATTAATTTTTTACTATTATCTCTATTATTAAGATTGATTTTATTTTTTATAAACCCAATACGAACTTTAATGTTTTTAAGAAGCTCTTTAAAACTCAAAATTTTGTTTAATTTATAACTCGAGTTTTGAAATCCAATTAATACTAAATAAAGAAATTACATATATTAGATTTTCTAAATTAGTACTATTATTATTAAACACACGTTGATTTCTCTCAAACCAAATATATCAACATATTATTATGAAAATAGTGTCAAGTAAAAACCTATTTTATGATCTTTATAATGAAATCTAAGATTCATTCAATATAATTCACAATTTAATTTTCTATTATTTATATTAAATTCGAAAATATTAAGAACATTCACAAGAATAAATTTAGTTATATTACATTCAAAATATAAGAATTAATATTCTCAATTTTATTGCTACAAAATAACAAATTTTATAAATTAAATATTTTTCATTTTTAAAAATTCTATAGTATTTAATTTCCCATGCAAAATTAAGTGCATATAAATTTTAGCTTTAGGTGGAGCATTAACTTTTCAAAAATATTTAAATATTTTGAATTTAACTCCTAAAAAATTTATTAAATTATAAAATGAATGGGAAGTATATTTCTTACTCTTACCCCAACACCAAATTTTAATGTCCTTTTCATTATCAATATTACAAAGCTCCAACTTAGCACATAATAAAGCAAACTTTTCTAGCATATGATAAAAACTGAAATCCCAAGGAAAATCTAAATCTAGTTTATAAATGTCAGAAATCAATACATTTTGAAATTACATATATCATATAATTTCTTAAATTCTACTTTAAGTGGAATAGCTGAAATTCAACTATCATGCCAAAAAGAAGTGTTATTACTAGAATGAACAATATTATAAATACCTAGATTATAAGCATCAAAATTCAATATAATTGATTTTCAAAAGTGAGATAGATTATTAAAATTATTAATAGTATTATGATGTAAATTATATGAACCACCATACCATTGGTTCGAAATTAATTCATTCCATAACAAATTTTCATTATTATCATTATATTTCAAGATATATATTTAAATTATGCAAATTAATTATTCCTAATCCCCCTCACTTTTAGGTTTACAAACCATTCCTAATTAACCAAGCATTTATAACTACAATTAGGATTATCTCCACTCCATAAGAAATATCTCATAATTTATTCAATTTTATCAATAACCCAATTTGGAAAACAGGAAAATCGGCTGATAGAAAAAAATAGCATTCTTTTTGGAATGAAGGACGCGGCAATTATTTTTACGTTTTAAGGACGCAAGTTTTATTCTTTCGCCTGAAGGAAATTCTTCACAAAAAATTTAGACTGTTCTCAAATCTCGTTCTCAAATCACTAGTATAGGCGGCGCTGCATCACAAGAACAGGCGACGGCGGCGCAACCGCAGGTGAAGGTGGAGCTCGTTCATGCGAAGGCGGAGCTCATTCGTCAGGCGATGGACTGTAGGTGGTGGCGACTACTTTGAAGGTCTGCGGTGACTTGAGCCATGACTTTTATGGCCGATTTCAGATGAGCGGCGGTGGAGTGGAGGTTAAGGTTGCCGATAGTGGTAAAGGTAACGATGTTGATTAAATGTGTTGAAATGAACTAAGAAAAAAATGCTATATGAACTTATCATTCTAATTCTATATGTATAATGCATAACTGAATGTTATATTCTGTATTGTTGTTGTTATAGTTTATGCATTTGTAATAGCATGATTGAATGTTCCTAATTTTCAACGAGCTGAAGTAAATTTTATTTTAAAAATCTGCAAAAGATGTGATTTTGATCAGATAAAATTACTTATATGTTTCACAAGATGATAAAATATGCATAAAACATAATGCATCAGTTGTTTGTTTACTTGTTTATTGAGTTGCTTTATTTTGAATGTTACAGATATCATAAATAAAATGCTAATGTACTTCATAATTAAAATGCTATATTAAACTATCATTTTAAATATTCTAAACATACTAGTGGACTTTGTAATTAAAATGCTACACTAAACTATTTTTTAATATCATAAATATGATAGTGAACTTCATAACTAAAATGTTACATTAAACTATAAATTTGCATATTATAAACATGATAATGGACTTGGTAATTAATATGCTATATTAAAATATCATTTTGAATATTTTAAACATGATAGTGAACTTCATAACTAAAATGCCACATTAAACTATTTTAACTATCATTCGCCACATTCAATACGTTCTAATGCACTCTAAAAATAAAAATGATATTTTTACTTATTATTTGGCACATTCGATATAATGTAATGCACTTTAAAAATAAAAATGATATTTTTAACTATCATTCGGCACATTCCATTCAATTTGATACATTGTAAAGCACTAATTTAAAAATACAAATGATAGATTGGTTTCATATGTACCCGATTAGGATTGGCATCCGGTTAGCTTTTGCATCCATACGTACTCAATTAGGTTTGGCACCCGATTAACTTTTGCATCCATACATACCCGATTAGGATTGACATCCTGTTAGCTTTTGCTTCCATATGTACTCGATTAGGCTAGGCATTCGATTAACTTTTGCACTCGATGGTACACTTAGTTAAACAATATATCTCGAGTATAGATTGGTTTCATACATACCGGATTAGGCTTGACATCCGGTTAGCTATTACATCCATACTTACCCGATTAGGTTTGACATCCGGTTAGTTTTTACATCCAAGCGTACCCGATTAGGCTTGGCATCCGGTTAGCTTTTACATACGATGGTACGCTCGGTTAAATACTATATCTGGGGTATAGATTGGTTCCATATACATCCGATTAGGCTTGGCATCCAGTTAGCTTTTGCATCCATTTGTATGCTCGGTTAAACAATATACCTCGGGTATAAATTGGTTTCATATTTATCCGATTAGGCTTGGCATCTGGTTAGCCTTTGAATCAATATGTACCCGATTAGGCTTGGCATCCGGTTAGCCTTTGAATCAATACGTATCTGATTAGGCTTGGCATCCGGTTAGCCTTTGAATCAATACGTATCCGATTAAGCTTGGCATCCGGTTATCTCTTGCATCCTTACGTACCCGATTAAGCTTAGCATCCGGTTAGCTTTTGCATCCATACGTACCCGATTAGGCTTGGCATTCGGTTTGCTTTTGCCTTCGATGGTACACTCGGTTAAACAATATATCCTGGGTTTAGATCGATTCACACTCGATTAGGCTTGGCATTCAGTTAGCTTTTACATCCATAGGTACCCGATTAGGTCTGGTACCCGGTTATCTTTTGCATTCATACGTACACATGATAGTGAACTTCATAACTATAATGCTACATTAAACTATCATTTTGCATATCCTAAACATGCTTGTGTACTTTGTAATTGAAATGCTACATTAAACTATCATTTTGCATATTGTAAACATGTTATTGGACTTCATTAACTGAAATAGTATGTTAAACTATCATTTTGTATAACTTAAACATGTCAGTGGACTTTGTAATTAAAATGATACATTAAATCTCATTTTGCATATTGTAACTTTGGTATTGGACTTCACAACTAAAATGCTATATCAAACTATCATTTTGCATATTTTAAACATGATAGTGGACTTCATAACTCAAATGCTATATTAAACTATCATTTTGCATATCATAAACATAGTGGTGAACTTTGTGATTAAAATGTTACATTAAAAATACATATGCTCTATGCAATTATCATTTTGCATTTGGTAGTTCTCCTTAGGAATACTTATTTCATTTTGTATATTCTATTTATACTACTTCACTTTAAATATACTTATGCTAAATTCAAATTCATTTTGCATATTTTTTCATCCTTATTCAATTGAAATATACTTATGCTATATCCAAATATCATTTTGCATAGTCAGATAATCGTACTATATTTTAAAAGTATAAATGCTATATTAGTCTATCATTTAGCATATTAAACATAGTCTATTGTGTTTCAAATGTAGAAATGCTATATCTAAATATCATTCAACTTGTGATTAAAACTTTTTGACTTTCTTCTTCTTCTGTGTTCTGCTTCTCCATTTGTTTCTTACCTCTAGATTTAGTGGCACTCGACTTCAATTTTCACGAAATTTCTAATTTACGTTTGGATTGGAATGTCGAATTAGGTTTTTTTCAATTTTGGAATGGACGGTGGGAGCTTCGACGACGGCGGCGGCTTGGACGACGACGGCTTGGATGGCGGCGGCTATGGCAGGTTAGGGCTAGGGCGGCGACGACTATGGTAAGTTAGGGCTAGGATGGTGGCGGGTATGGCAGGCTTCAGACGATGGAGGAAACGGTTGAAGTTGGTTGAATAGAACGCGCTACTGTCCTTGGGCCTAAATTTTAAAAGTTCCGTCCTAGATTTAAAAATTAGCATAAAGTTTTTCCTTTAAACCAATTTCCTCTTTGGAAAAAGATAAAAAGACATCCAATAAATAGGTAATGCAAATAAAACTGAATTAATTAGCACTATCCTACCTGCTCTCGATATGTATTTACCATTCCAATTAGGTAACCTTTTATTGATTTTATCTATAATAATATTCCAATCATTATGTTTTAGTTTTTGAGGCCTAATTAAAAAACCTAAATATTCTATAGGAAATTTCATTGTATTACAATTCAAAGTATTTGCAACTTGATTTTCTATATTATCTATGTCATTTAAAACTAGTACTGAATTCTCGTCAAAGTTAATTTTTAAACCAGGTAAAAGTTCAAAATTATATAATATGAATTTAAGTGCAATAACATGTTTATGCAAGTGCGATGTAAAAATAATGGTATCATCATCAAACTAGAGAACAGAAAAGTAACAACCCGGAATTTTTAATGTTTCGAATTTGAATATTTAATTTATTTAATATTTGGATTTGATTCAAATATAATAAATTATAAGAAAATCAGTTTTTATTAAAACGACTTGATTGTATTTTTAATTTAGTTTATAGAATTTTCTGTAATTTTTAATTTAGAAAATATTTGAAATTGTCGCTTGATGTATTTTACTTCAAACGTTGGTATTTTTTGAAATTCAACAGAACTTGATAACCCGTGTGTTTTATTTTTGTTTTGTAATCGCATCACATTTCTGTACAGATCGTATTTTATTTTCCATCGATCGCGCTCCTACGCAAACGCGAGATTGTGTGGCGGGGTACCAAAATCTTTCAAAATAAAAAACAAACCAAACCAATACTTAGCCAACGATTTGTCCCCCTTCAACTGCCTTTGTCTTCCTTGCCTCCACTGCCATTGTTCCCTTGCCCTTTGTCTTCTTTGTCCTCTTGATTATTGACTTTAATTTGGGATCATGCCTATTGATGTGGTTGCCCATGTATTTATACTCATGTATACGTCCTTCTTCACTTTTGATATGCTGCAATTATTTCTGCTTCTTCTTCATCTCTGTTAATTTGCAAAAACAATGAAATAAACTCCTCCTCACCTTTAAAAATCAATAACTCTCAAACCGTAATGAATTTTTATATGCCGTCAACTAGAGAGTTGTGTATTTTGATCCATAGTTTATTTTAAAAATAGTTTCAAGATTTTACATCGAGTGAGGTGTTAGAAAATAGCCAAATATTGTGAGTAGTCGAGTGTTGGACGTATTTCGACGAACACGGATTCACGAACATAGGGTGTGGATGGGTTCGTATCGACGATTGGAGATTTTTAGAGGTGGTTTGGCGATTTTTAAGGTTGTGATTCGACGGGAAGGTGGAGTTAATCAATTTCTGTTCAAAATTTAATTTTCGATGAACCAACGGTCGTGAGAGGTAGCGGAGGTGACGGGGAGGAGCTTGAGGCCGTGTGGAGGCGTTAACCGTGGCCCGTTTTTCTCCGAGGCCCTAGGGTGTTGGGGATAGCTAGATTTAGGGTTTCGGAGGCATGGGTTTATGGGTTCGTATTTCGATGTCGTGGGTGGTGTCGGAGGGTGCGGATTAGATGAGTGGTTGGTTAGAGGTGCTTAGGTGAGTGGGCTAGTTGATGGTGTAGGTGGCATGGTCAGTAGACTGCCGAGGTGATTGGAAGGCGGGGATTTCCTAACCTGACACAAATTCGAAGCTTGGGCTTTGAGGTCGGAATTTGTTCTAGTCAAGGGGAGGTGGTGGCGAGTACGTAGTTGGGTCATGCACGAGAAGGGGTTCATGCTGGTGGCGGTAGATCGAAGGTTAGTGGTCGGAGCATCTTATGCATGTGCATAGCCATGTACAAAATTTGGTTCCAGGCAATTGAAAATTTTCAAATTTGGGGAAGGTTGCAATTTAGGGAAGAAGAGATGAATGCGGGCTTTGGGTAGTGGTTTGGGCTTGGGCCCAGATTCATTTGGGTGAGAATTCTTTGGTTTATAATTAATAAATATATTAATGAATTTGTTGGATTTTAAATGTCATAACTCCCTCATATTAAATCCGTTTAACCCGTAGATTTTTGCATAGGTTCGTTGTAACGACCCGTATTTTTACGGATCAAAACATTCTAAAATGATTGACCCTTGGTTATATTGTTGTTAAGACATTTCAGGTTTTGGCAGAATTTTGCTTAAGTCCTAAGTCGTAGCCGACTTAGGAGTTTGGACGAGTTAAGCAACAAGTCTGGGTCGAGTTGCCGACTCAAGGAACTCACCGAGTTAAGGGAGTGTGGTTGACCGACTTAAGGTAGTCACCGACCTAGGAGATAAGTCGTGACCGACTTAAGAGGTTCAGGCGACCTAAGTATTCTGGGGTAGAGTTAGGTCGGCAACGACCTAAGAGAATGTTGTGAGCGACCTAAGTGTTTAGGTGTTAAGTGTTAGGTCGGCAGTTCGAATTAGCGACCCATAGGAGTACCGACTTATAAGCGAGTTAAGGACTTAAGGGTTGAGTCGGCGACGACCTAAGGAGATAAGTCGTAGCTGGGCTAAGTTATTAGGTCGAAGGTAACTCGGCAAGTATTAAGTCGTAGGTTGTAAGTCGTTGCCGAGTTAAGGGATAGACTACCTAAGGAAGTGACCGACTTAAGTTATTGTAGACGACTTAAGGTTTTGAGCTAAGTGTTAAGTCGGCTGACGAGTTAAGGATAGGTCGGCAGAGTAATTGAGTCGGTAGGTCGCCTCCTGTGTTAAGTCGTAACCCAGTTGCGAGTTAAGTCGTAGTTGTATTCCTTCGTATGTCATAGGTCGGCAAGGCACTTAGGTCGGCAACGACCTAAGTTAAGTCGCGCCTATGTGTTAAGTCGCAGATGCGCATTGTTGTAGGTCGTTAGGACTTGGGTTTTGAGGCTGTGTGTTGAGTGAGACTTTGTTAGGTCGGCAAAGTGTTAGGTCGTAGGTCGGCATAGTGTTAAGTCGGCACCGACTTAAGAAGATTGCCGAGTTACGACTTAAGGGCAGTTTTCAGCTATAAATAGGAGGGGTTGTTCTCACTTTTTGGGATCCGGATTTTGAAGCGACGAAGTGCTGCCATTTTGAGAGCTCGACTTCTACACTTCTTCACTTCTTTTCTCCACTCTAATCTAGTGCTTCCATCCATCCAAATCGAAGATCAAGATTGAAGATTCAAGAACTTAGATTGAAGATCTTCATCTTTTCAAGAGAGATTTCTTCGTTTGAAGTGAGATCTTGTCGGATCTAGCTTAGTTCTTTGCTGTCCAGATCTGGAGTTGTTATCTTTTGGATTGTTTAGGTGATTTGGTGAGTGGTGATTATCTCTCACACGGATCCAAAGGAGTAGATCGGATTGTTGGCTCGATTTGGTGTTAAATTAGTGATTTCCATGCATTTTCTTCATCCTATGTGTAGATCCATGTAGATCCATTGTTCATGATGATGTTGCATCCATTTTATCATATGTTAACCTATGCAAGTTCATTCATCAAGTTTGTAGAGATATAATCCATGTTTTCATGCTTATTGGACTTTCAACTCTTTAATTACGAAAATGCCATTATTGTTATAATTGTCTACTTAGATCATTTTTGAATGCTTGATTGCTTGGATTGATGTTTGATTTGATTGATTGTTATGAACTAGATGATTGATGATTAGATTTAGATCGAAGGTGATTCAAAAGCTAAGGGAAAGGCTCTTGAATTGGAAAGGCTGCTCATGGCATATGTAGCGGGATGATGAAGCTCCTATGCATAGATTTGATGATGTGAAGTTGAGATGAAGCTTTGCGAGGATGTAATGAAGCGAGGCATCATATGATGAAGACTTGGTCTAATCCAGGCGGGGTCATTCCAAGCATGTTGATAACTCGGTGATATGATTCGAGTTGAGGATAATGGATGCTCGAGAGGCGCTTGAGCTAGTATGGCAATAGTCGTCGAGGAGGATGACTAGGAGGTTGAGATCTCATCGTTGTTGAAGGTTCTAGCATGCTCTAAGCAAGAGTACATGGGGACGCCCAAAAGACTAAGTTGATGGTCAAGTACTCTGGGTAGATTCGATAATCCTAGGCACGGGTCACGATGACGTGCGGGAGTTATGTCTAGAACCGGGGTTACCATTAGCCCTTGACGGACGGCTGAAAGAATGTGCCGGTCATTCAATTAACGGTGATATCGCAACAATGATAACAGTGATAGCCGAGTCATGGATGTTTGGTTGTATCGTCATTCGGTCTCAAGAGCGGTATTTCCTGGGTGCTTATCTGACCTTGGTTTTAGACCTTGGGATTTGTACTTGGAAAACATCGCTCTTGACTCGAGTGACAATTGCTTTACTTTAAATTGTATGCTCTGCTATGTTTGCTTCTGCTTAGTGTGTGTCTGGGGGCTATCACTGTAGAATGAGGTTGGAGTGGGAGGGTTGTATTCCTATTCCTTTTCCTTTATGCTCTTTTGGTATGTTGTTAGTTAATTTACTGCTCACTAAGACTGTTGTCTGACTCAAGGCTTTATGTTTTAATTCTTATTGCCTTGGGCTGTTCGTCCATTTTGGGACGGGCAGACTAGGTAGCAGGTGACAGGTGCTGTTCTCTTTTCACGATGCTGATATCGAAGACGAGCTGGAGGGTTGCATATTATCTTCTTATTATATGTACTGGATATTCCGCTGTTTTGTATTCTCTGAGAGATATGTAGTGAGGCTGGATGTATTGACTATATGAATGCTTGTATTCAACTATTATGGAGTTTTATAAGATGTCATTTTGTTCTGTAAAGCTTCACTATACATATGTTCTATTGTATTTTGTCCATGCGCTGTGAGTAATACGATAGATTCTGTTGTTTTTAATCTTACCTTGACAATCGTCCATAGTCGCCTGGCACACTTTACAGCGCTCTTTCTCTAGATTCGGTGCAGGGGCCATGGGCGGTCGTCACATTTGGTATCAGAGCATTGGTTAATCGATTTTACCCAACGCTCGCTGAAGTAACTACGTATGAGAGACGTAATTGTATTTTGAAGGATGAATACTATATATAATATAGTCGCTTAGTAGGGTTTGAGTCCTTTATGCAGTTGTTTCTCTAGATGTTCTAATCATTCCTTTTTATAGATATTGAGAATGAGTCGAAGAGGGAGACCAGCTGCTAGGGGAGGCCGTGCTACTGAAGGGGCTGCTGATTATGTTGCTATGTTCGAGACCATGATGACTTCGATCAGGAGAAGGATGTCAGCCCCGGGGCCATCAGTAGATGTTGGAGATCAAGTACAGGCTCCAAGATTGATGGATCACTTGGACGATTCATTTAGGAAGCTTGTGGAGGAAGCTCTCAGACACGAGAATCTGTTTCCTAAGGAAGGATCTGTTGTTGCTGTAACCAGGGAAGAGTCTAAACCCCAGCAGGGTAGAAACAAGAAAAGGAAGCAGCAGCAGCAGAAGGGTAAGGATGGTCAGAAGAGGCCGAAAGGCGAAGTGACTTGCTACAACTGTCAGCAGAAAGGCCATCTCTCCAAGGATTGCAAGAATCCGAAGGCGCCGGCGAAGTGCCACAATTGTGACAAGCCAGGGCATTTCAGGAAGAATTGTCCAGAACCGAGTAGGGACAAGCAGATTGTGCAGGCTTATACTTTGGGAGCTGTTCCGTCATCTTCAAAAGCTCCTACTGCAGAAGAGAAGGGAAAGAGTGTGGTGGTTCAAGGTACTCTTTTCCTATGTGGTGTTCCAGTTAGAGTTTTGTTGGATACCGGAGCGTCGCACTCGTTTGTTTGTAGTGAACTCATAGGCCGGTTAGGTTTGGAACCGGGTATTGTTGATAGGCCATTGGTTGTGACTAATCCAGTTGGGGGTTCGTCTTGTTTGTGTATGTTATGCCGCGGTCTAGTTGTGTCGAGTCATGGTTGCTCTTTTGTTTGTGATTGCTTTGTTCTGAACTTTGCGGGGTTCGGAATTATCTTGGGTATGGACTGGCTTAGGAAGTATGCGGCTAAGGTTGATTGCGAAAGGTTGGAAGTGACAGTCGAGAATGTGGAGGGGCGAAAGATTGTGATACGATGTAAGCATGAAGAAGGCGTCTTCATGAGCTTCATGTACTCGCTAGTTGTTCCACGGGATGGACTGTCATCAGTGCCGATCGCTAATGGATTCGAGGATGTCTTTGACAAAGTCAAAGGGTTGCCGCCGCATAGAGAGATCGAGTTTCGGATAGATCTAGTTGAAGGAGCCAGACCTGTTGTGATGCCTCTTAGGCGGATGGCGCCTAGGGAACAGCAAGAGTTGAGGGTGCAAGTTGATGACCTTTTGCAGAAAGGATTCATTCGGCGTAGTGTGTCCGAGTGGGGTGCACCAGTTGTGTTTGCAACCAAGGCAGATGGATCGTTGAGATTGTGTGTGGATTATCGTGAGCTGAATAAGGTGACTAAGAAGAACAAGTATCCATTGCCGAGAATAGATGACTTGTTTGATCAGCTTCACGAAGCTAAGGTGTTTTCTCAGATGGATTTGGCAACGGGATTTCACCAGTTGAGAGTGGCTAAGGATAGTGTGCCGAAGACTGCTTTTAGGACACCATCCGGTTTCTTCGAGTGGCTGGTAATGCCGTTTGGATTGACTAACGCGCCAGCATATTTTGTGGATCTTATGAATAGAGTGTTCAGAGATCAGTTGAACAAGTTCGTACTTGTGTTTGTGGATGATATTCTGATTTATTCCAGAACGGAAGAAGAGCACAAGACGCACTTGCGTATTGCTTTGGAAATCTTGCGGAAACATCAGCTGAAGGCTAAGTTTTCGAAGTGTCACTTCTGGAAGAGTGAAGTGAGGTTCTTAGGCCATGTGATTTCTGGGAATGGGATAGCGGTTGATCCCGCTAAGGTGGCAGCAATCCAGGATTGGGTTAGACCTAAGAATGCATCTGATGTGAGAAGTTTTCTTGGATTAGCAGGATATTATCGACGGTTTATCAAAGACTTCTCCAAGATAGCTGCACCGTTAACAGGATTGACGAAGAAGAACCAAGTGTTCAGTTGGGATGCTAAGTGTGAGCAAGCTTTCGGAATCCTGAAAGAGCGACTGACGAGTGCTCCTGTTTTAACTATTCCTAGTGGGAATGATGAGATGGTGGTTTACACCGACGCATGTGGTACTGGACTTGGAGCAGTGTTGATGCAGAAAGATAAAGTTGTTGCGTATGCCAGTCGACAACTAAAGCCGCATGAAAGGAATTACCCAACTCATGATTTGGAGTTAGCGGCGATTGTATTTGCTCTGAAGATGTGGAGGCATTATCTGTTGGGAGTTCGATTCGAGTTGTTTACGGATCACAAGTCATTGAAGTATCTTTTCTCCCAAAAGGATTTGAATCTTCGGCAGCAACGTTGGCTAGAGTTTTTGGCATCATATGATTTTGGTATAGCTTATACTCCGGGAAAAGGTAACGCAGTGGCAGATGCGTTAAGTCGAAGACATGCAGGATTGGGAGCCATGTTTTCAGAATGGAAGAGTCTCGAGTATTTAGCTGGATTTGACTTCAGGCCTAGATGTGAATTGGAACCTGAGATGTTGGCAAACTTATCAATAAGACCCACTCTTGTGGAAAGGATTGGTGAGAGCCAAAAGCGAGATGATAAGCTTGTCAAGATTATCCGGGGATTGGAATCTGGGTTGGATCCAGAAAAGGATAAAGGATTCGAGGTCGATCGAGAGGGTTGGCTTCGGAAGCAAGGACGACTAGTTGTTCCCGATATAGATGAATTGAGGAGTGAAGTTCTGAAGGAAAGTCATCACTCGAAGTTGACAATTCATCCAGGAGGAAACAAGATGTATCGGGATATGAAGAGAACCTACTACTGGGAAGGCATGAAGAAGGATGTTGGAAATTTTATTTCCAAATGCATGAACTGCCAGTTGGTAAAGGCTGAACAGAAGAAGCCAAGTGGATTGCTTCAGCCCTTAGAAGTTCCTACATGGAAGTGGGAACAAGTGTCGATGGATTTTATTGATGGATTGCCTAGAACCAGAACGGGAAATGAAGGGATTTGGGTCATTGTGGATCGTCTGACTAAGAGTGCACGATTCATTCCTGTTCGATCGACTAGGACTGCATCAAAGTTGGCTGAGTTGTATGTTAAGTGGATAGTTCGATTCCATGGTATTCCGAAGAGTATAGTGAGCGATCGAGATCCATTGTTCACTAGTGGATTTTGGAAGAGCTTCCAGGAAGTCTTGGGAACCGAGTTGTGTTTGAGTACAGCTTATCATCCCCAAACAGATGGTCAGACTGAGAGAGTCAACCGAGTTTTGGAAGATCTCCTCAGAGCTTGTGTTTTGGATTTCGGAGGATCATGGGAAGATCACCTTCATTTGGTGGAGTTTGCCTACAACAACAGTTACCAGTCAAGTATTGGTATGGCACCATATGAGGCATTGTATGGAAGACCGTGTAACTCTCCGACATGTTGGTTGGAAACTGGGGAAAAGTTGATGCTTGGGCCAGAGATGATTCGTCAGACTTCAGATTTTATAGAGATCATTCGGCAACGAATGAAGGCAGCCCAAGATCGTCAGAAGAGTTATGCTGATAAACGTCGTAAGGATTTGGAGTTCGACGTAGGTGAAATGGTTTTTGTGAAGATTTCTCCACTGAAGAATGTTATCCGATTCGGGAAGAAAGGAAAATTGACTCCGAGATTTGTTGGACCATTCCCGATCATCGAGCGAATTGGAAAGCTCGCCTACAGATTGGAGTTACCGGAGAAAATGTCGGGTGTGCACAATGTTTTTCATGTATCATATCTACGGAAGTATGTGCACGACTCGAGTACCGTAGTTTCTGCTGATAGCTGTGAAGATTTCGAGGTTGATCCAGTTGATAGAAGACCTCGTAAGCCGCTTCGTGTTGTTGAAACCGTCACGAAACAGCTTAGGAGGAAGGTAGTTAAGTTGCTCAAGATACAATGGAGTGACGATGATAACGACTGTACGTGGGAGGTGGAAGAGAGGATGAAGGCAGCTCATCCTGAACTCTTCAAGGTATGGCCCTAAGGTGTCGTGTCATCTAACGAAATTGTAACTTGTTCTAAGTCTTAGAATTCTGTACGCTAAGCTAGAATTGGATGCATGGTTTATTGATTGTTATGGATGACAGGCGTACAGAATAGCTTTGATTGCCTTGTTTGTTTGGAATTTCGGGGGCGAAATTCCTAAGGGGGAGAGAATGTAATGACCCGTATTTTTACGGATCAAAACATTCTAAAATGATTGACCCTTGGTTATATTGTTGTTAAGACATTTCAGGTTTTGGCAGAATTTTGCTTAAGTCCTAAGTCGTAGCCGACTTAGGAGTTTGGACGAGTTAAGCAACAAGTCTGGGTCGAGTTGCCGACTCAAGGAACTCACCGAGTTAAGGGAGTGTGGTTGACCGACTTAAGGTAGTCACCGACCTAGGAGATAAGTCGTGACCGACTTAAGAGGTTCAGGCGACCTAAGTATTCTGGGGTAGAGTTAGGTCGGCAACGACCTAAGAGAATGTTGTGAGCGACCTAAGTGTTTAGGTGTTAAGTGTTAGGTCGGCAGTTCGAATTAGCGACCCATAGGAGTACCGACTTATAAGCGAGTTAAGGACTTAAGGGTTGAGTCGGCGACGACCTAAGGAGATAAGTCGTAGCTGGGCTAAGTTATTAGGTCGAAGGTAACTCGGCAAGTATTAAGTCGTAGGTTGTAAGTCGTTGCCGAGTTAAGGGATAGACTACCTAAGGAAGTGACCGACTTAAGTTATTGTAGACGACTTAAGGTTTTGAGCTAAGTGTTAAGTCGGCTGACGAGTTAAGGATAGGTCGGCAGAGTAATTGAGTCGGTAGGTCGCCTCCTGTGTTAAGTCGTAACCCAGTTGCGAGTTAAGTCGTAGTTGTATTCCTTCGTATGTCATAGGTCGGCAAGGCACTTAGGTCGGCAACGACCTAAGTTAAGTCGCGCCTATGTGTTAAGTCGCAGATGCGCATTGTTGTAGGTCGTTAGGACTTGGGTTTTGAGGCTGTGTGTTGAGTGAGACTTTGTTAGGTCGGCAAAGTGTTAGGTCGTAGGTCGGCATAGTGTTAAGTCGGCACCGACTTAAGAAGATTGCCGAGTTACGACTTAAGGGCAGTTTTCAGCTATAAATAGGAGGGGTTGTTCTCACTTTTTGGGATCCGGATTTTGAAGCGACGAAGTGCTGCCATTTTGAGAGCTCGACTTCTACACTTCTTCACTTCTTTTCTCCACTCTAATCTAGTGCTTCCATCCATCCAAATCGAAGATCAAGATTGAAGATTCAAGAACTTAGATTGAAGATCTTCATCTTTTCAAGAGAGATTTCTTCGTTTGAAGTGAGATCTTGTCGGATCTAGCTTAGTTCTTCGCTGTCCAGATCTGGAGTTGTTATCTTTTGGATTGTTTAGGTGATTTGGTGAGTGGTGATTATCTCTCACACGGATCCAAAGGAGTAGATCGGATTGTTGGCTCGATTTGGTGTTAAATTAGTGATTTCCATGCATTTTCTTCATCCTATGTGTAGATCCATGTAGATCCATTGTTCATGATGATGTTGCATCCATTTTATCATATGTTAACCTATGCAAGTTCATTCATCAAGTTTGTAGAGATATAATCCATGTTTTCATGCTTATTGGACTTTCAACTCTTTAATTACGAAAATGCCATTATTGTTATAATTGTCTACTTAGATCATTTTTGAATGCTTGATTGCTTGGATTGATGTTTGATTTGATTGATTGTTATGAACTAGATGATTGATGATTAGATTTAGATCGAAGGTGATTCAAAAGCTAAGGGAAAGGCTCTTGAATTGGAAAGGCTGCTCATGGCATATGTAGCGGGATGATGAAGCTCCTATGCATAGATTTGATGATGTGAAGTTGAGATGAAGCTTTGCGAGGATGTAATGAAGCGAGGCATCATATGATGAAGACTTGGTCTAATCCAGGCGGGGTCATTCCAAGCATGTTGATAACTCGGTGATATGATTCGAGTTGAGGATAATGGATGCTCGAGAGGCGCTTGAGCTAGTATGGCAATAGTCGTCGAGGAGGATGACTAGGAGGTTGAGATCTCATCGTTGTTGAAGGTTCTAGCATGCTCTAAGCAAGAGTACATGGGGACGCCCAAAAGACTAAGTTGATGGTCAAGTACTCTGGGTAGATTCGATAATCCTAGGCACGGGTCACGATGACGTGCGGGAGTTATGTCTAGAACCGGGGTTACCATTAGCCCTTGACGGACGGCTGAAAGAATGTGCCGGTCATTCAATTAACGGTGATATCGCAACAATGATAACAGTGATAGCCGAGTCATGGATGTTTGGTTGTATCGTCATTCGGTCTCAAGAGCGGTATTTCCTGGGTGCTTATCTGACCTTGGTTTTAGACCTTGGGATTTGTACTTGGAAAACATCGCTCTTGACTCGAGTGACAATTGCTTTACTTTAAATTGTATGCTCTGCTATGTTTGCTTCTGCTTAGTGTGTGTCTGGGGGCTATCACTGTAGAATGAGGTTGGAGTGGGAGGGTTGTATTCCTATTCCTTTTCCTTTATGCTCTTTTGGTATGTTGTTAGTTAATTTACTGCTCACTAAGACTGTTGTCTGACTCAAGGCTTTATGTTTTAATTCTTATTGCCTTGGGCTGTTCGTCCATTTTGGGACGGGCAGACTAGGTAGCAGGTGACAGGTGCTGTTCTCTTTTCACGATGCTGATATCGAAGACGAGCTGGAGGGTTGCATATTATCTTCTTATTATATGTACTGGATATTCCGCTGTTTTGTATTCTCTGAGAGATATGTAGTGAGGCTGGATGTATTGACTATATGAATGCTTGTATTCAACTATTATGGAGTTTTATAAGATGTCATTTTGTTCTGTAAAGCTTCACTATACATATGTTCTATTGTATTTTGTCCATGCGCTGTGAGTAATACGATAGATTCTGTTGTTTTTAATCTTACCTTGACAATCGTCCATAGTCGCCTGGCACACTTTACAGCGCTCTTTCTCTAGATTCGGTGCAGGGGCCATGGGCGGTCGTCACATTCGTATTGTCGAGCACAACACTTTGACATAATTTGTTGTTAGTTTTGGTGTAATAAAATTTCATGATAAATTAATACTGACTGATGATAATTATGTTAATTTGGATAATAACATAGTTTAATCTATACTTAATGGATGTTATCTATTTGGCCAAATAAACACCGTACTGTTAAAGTAAATTGACTAGAGTGATTTGGACATCTTTTAAGCAGAATAAAACACCGTTTCGCTAATTAAATTAATTAGTCATTTAATTAGCAAATAAATCCATGTTTTGCTATTTTATAGATTTGAGCATCTAATTGTTAGAACCTCAATTGTTGGATTTTAATGACAACAACTATACAATTATGTCAAAGAATCTCTAAGCTAATTTGCAGGTAGATGAGCATCAAAAAGAGATAATCAAATACATTCAAAATGAAGATACACAGTACAAAAGTATGAAAGAATGTATATGGAGATACAAGAAGAGATATATACGATAGAGACAATACGAAGGTGACAAACAAAGTATTATTAGTCATAGAGTGTCGTGTCTAGAGTTTAAAAATGTTAAAATCTTCTCAAAATGATATACACACTTATACATTCATATTTTAAATGAAAAATCAAGTTTTCAAAAATTGCATGGAGCAGGACTCGAACCCGGGTCACTAGTTCAGAAGGCAAGTGCTCTAACCATTTGAGCTATGATAATTTTTTGTTATAGGCTAAATTCAGACGTCTGAATAATGTCATTCAGACATCTGAATGCTGAAACCTGAATATTGTTTCACAATATTCAGACGTCTGAATGAAAATATTTAGACGTCTGAATCAGGTCAAAAATGACCTATTTGCTTTCTGATTTGAACGTGAACGATTTTAGAAGTCTGAATTCTATTTTTCAGACGTCCGAATTCCTATAACGGCTATATTTCTGAACAGACATTTCTCTTCCATAAAGAGAAACGACTTTTAATCAACAGGTATGACCATATACTTTCATGATATCTATTCACGAACAATTGCATCTTTTTATAATCTATATAAACATGTTAGAATCATCAGTTTTATTAATCTAATTAACCTAATCGATCTAACTCTTTCTATTCTTAATCTACTTTGATTCTAACACACTCTTGTGCATTCAAGTTCATACAAAATCATTCCTTTACTTCCATATTCTTCACATACACACATATATATCAAAAGGAGAAGATTATAGGAAGGTTGTACTATCAAAAGACAAATCCGTGTTATCAAGAACACACTGTGTCAAATACTCTCTGTATAAGTTGAAGTCTTGTTCTGCTGCTCAGGCGTGTGAAGTCCTCTTCGGCTGTTGAGGCGAAATCCTGTTATGTTGCTCAGGTCCCTGTTCGGCTGCTCAGGAGTTGTATAGACCTATTCCTCCGGGTTAAGTGAGGGTTGTTGTTTTAGTGAAATTCCAGAAGGAGTCTGGGACTGGATGTAGAACGGGAAGTTCAAACCAGTATAAAAATTCCTGGTGTGCTTGTTTATTTTACTTATTCACATTGCTATAGTATCTTAGTTTATTTCCGCACTAATATAGTATAATTCCATATAGCACGATCCACACCGTCTTTTCATTTGGTATCAGAGCCTGGAATTCTATCGATCGTCACAACATCATAGAATAATGGCCAGAAAACGATCCAGTCGAAATACAACAGGCAAAATCCCTGTTAAAGCCACCAGTGAAGACTACAAAAAGGTACTTTCTGATTTAAAAATTTCAGTAAAAGATAATAATGAATTAGTTAGTGTAAGCAATAAGATTTCAAAGCTTAATTTTATTATTTTAGAAAAGATGAAATCTGTTGAACTTGAAAATGAGAAATTGAAAAATGAGAAGTTAGATTTAGAAAATCAACTTGGTGTTTTAAAGAATAATTTTGAGGCTCTTACAGATTTTCTAGATGAACAAAACACCATATTTGAGAAAGAGAGAGAAATATTTTTCAAAAGAAATCTTTGATTTGAAAAGACAAAATGATTTATTACAATCCACTTTAGATAATTCAGAATCTCAAAATTTCCTTCTCAAAAATGAAAACTGTACGTTAAAAAACGAGAATACCGAATTAAATGAGAAAATTGATATTTTAAATAATAGTAATATTTCTTTTGAAAATAATAATTGTGACTTTAAAGCTAAATTTGATAAACTTAACACTGAAGTCACAAAATTTAATAAAGGTCAAAATGATTTAAACATGATTTTATCCAGTTCTAGACCGTTACATGATAAAAGTGGTTTAGGATATAATAAAATTGATCGTAGAAATAGCACTAGATATGCTTTCATGTATAGTAAAAATGTTAGTGCTAATACTAAATTTCGAGTAAAGTCTAAATCCAATTTTATAGAAATTCAAATACTGCTATGAGCAATAATGTTTATAATTTCTCTAGAAGTACAAAATCACTGACCAAAAATATAAATAAAAATTATCTAAGTATTTGGGTTCCTATTAATTGGAAAAATAGAGAAAAATACATTGATTATTATTTTGATTTGGTAGTTAATAATGAAAATTATATTTATATAGGTTCAACCACACCCAAATGGGTATGGTTTCCTAAGACCTAACCCCCCGGACCCTAACATAATAAGTGGGTACCGAAAATGATTATTATTTTTTGCAGGTACTCGGAAAAACAAAAGGAAAATGATAGATTTTGGAATTTTAAAGAATGTTCCATACGTTTAATAGAATTACGTGCTTACAATGAAATATGGACTTCAGCAAATATGGTAAAATCTATTTTATTTTTCCTTCATAATGAATAACGAGTTTATCTCATTATTTACAAGATATTTTATATAATTTATTATATTCCCTCATTCTTTTTTATAATGACAAAGGGGGAGAAATTCATATGCATATTAATAGAGGGAGATATTATACTTAGGGGGAGATGTTATACTTAGGGGGAGCTTTAAACATATTAATATTATTTTTTATATAGAATGAATATTTTTTAAAATTGTATAGTTGTCATCATCGAAAAGGGGGAGAATGTTAGAACCTCAATTGTTGGATTTTAATGACAGCAACTATTCAATTATGTCAAAGAATCTCTAAGCTAATTTGCAGGTAGATGAGCATCAAAAGAGATAATCAAATACGTTCAAAATGAAGATACACAGTACAAAAGTATGAAAGAATGTATATGGAGATACAAGAAGAGATATATACGATAGAGACAAGACGAAGGTGACAAACAAAGTATTATTAGTCATAGAGTGTCGTGTCTAGAGTTTAAAAATGTTAAAATCTTCTCAAAATGATATACACACTTATACATTCATATTTTAAATGAAAAATCAAGCTTTCAAAAATTGCATGGAGCAGGACTCGAACCCGGGTCACTAGTTCAGAAGGCAAGTGCTCTAACCATTTGAGCTATGATAATTTTTCTTACAGGCTAAATTCAGACGTCTGAATAATGTCATTCAGACGTCTGAATGCTGAAACCTGAATATTGTTTCACAATATTCAGACGTCTGAATGAAAATATTCAGACGTCTGAATCAGGTCAAAAATGACCTATTTGCTTTCTGATTTGCACGTGAATGATTTTAGAAGTTTGAATTCTATTTTTCAGACGTCTGAATTCCTATAACGGCTATATTTCTGAACAGACATTTCTCTTCCATAAAGAGATACGACTTTTAATCAAATACTTTCATGATATCTATTCACGAACAATTGCACCTTTTTATAATCTATATAAACATGTTAGAATCATCAGTTTTATCAATCTAATTAACCTAATCGATCTAACTCTTTCTATTCTTAATCTACTTTGATTCTAACACACTCTTATGCATTCAAGTTCATACAAAATCATTCATTTACTTCCATATTCTTCACATACACACATATATCAAAAGGAGAAGATTATAGGAAGGTTATACTATCAAGAGACAAATCCGTGTTATCAAGAACACACCATGAAAAATACTCTCTGTATAAGTTGAAGTCCTGTTCTGCTGCTCAGGCGTGTGAAGTCCTCTTCGGCTGTTGAGGCGAAATCCTATTCTGTTGCTCAGGTCCCTGTTCGGCTGCTCAGGGGTTGTATAGACCTGTTCCTCCGGGTTAAGTGAGGGTTGTTGTTTTAGTGAAATTCCAGAAGGAGTCTGGGACTGGACGTAGAACGGGAAGTTCGAACCAGTATAAAAATTCCTGGTGTGCTTGTTTTATTTTACTTATTCACATTTCTATAGTATCTTAGTTTATTTCCGCACTAATATAGTATAATTCCATATAGCACGATCCGCACCGTCTTTTCACTAATTATATGTCGTTAAATTGATATGCCAATTTGAATAAGTGATGTGCTACCTAGTGATGGTAAATTATTGAATTTATTTACATAGATGTTGATTATGTAGATACCAGTTATTAACTTGGAAAGTTAAACTGAACTCAATGGCGACTTGTTTAAGTACCATTTCAACCACTAAGTTTCCTTCCGAATTTAGAAAGCTATGGATTTAAATCAACTTCAATTTTAAACAATTATAAATGTTTTATATAATTATTATTTTAGTAAAGTGTTTTATATAATAATTATTTTATTAACAATGTTTTAAAGTTAACTTATTTATATTCTAAATATTGTTTAAAATTATTGAATTGTATTCTAAATATGGTTTAAGGTTATTTTATACTTTAATATTATGTAAAGTTATTTATAATAATTTGTTTTAAAGTTAATTATTATTTTAAAATTAATTACTATATTAATGTAAAATTATTATTTAAAGTTAATTGTTTAAAGTTAATTATTTAAAGTTAGTTATTTTATATTTTAAAGTCGATTATTTTATTCCAAAGTTATTTGTTATATTATTAATATTTTAAAAAGTTTATTTATTAAAGTATATTTAATTTTATTACTAAAATAATATTGTTTTGAAGTTAATTTATTATTATGTTAATATTGTTTAAAAAGTTAATTTATTAATATACTGATATTGTTTTAAAGTTATTTAAGTATATTTTAAATATTGTTTAAAGTTACTTAATGATGTTTTAAATATGGTTTAAAGATAATTAATTATTTATTTAAGATGTTTTTAGATAATAATATGTTTTATTTAAAGGTGTTTTAAATGATAAATCATTTTGTAAAAAGGTATTAAAAAATAACGAACTGTCTATTTAAAAGGAATCATTTTAAATGGAAATGTTTATATAAAAAGGTTTTTATTTAATAAAAGGATTTATTAAAGAATTTATAAATTTGAAAGGGATCTTGCTGGAAAAGAAGTTTGGCTTTTAAATGTTTTAGAGATTTAAAAGGGAAAAGTTTATATGGTTTTCTAGATTTATAAATGGGTATTTCATAAATAGAATTGGAGATTTATAAAAGAGCATTTTATAAATAGATTTCTGAGATTTATAAAAAGGGATTTTTATAAATGATTTTTAAGATTTATAAATAAAGTTATATGAATAAACTTGGAGATTCGTAAAAGAAGTTTTATAAAGTAATTTGGGGATTTATAAAGGAGATATTCATAAAATAAAATAGATTTATAAAAAAGAATAGTATTTTGGGTTATTAATATCTCCATTTCAATGACATTTGGATTCCATCATTTTAATATGCTTTTGGGAATAGAAAACCTTTCTAAATGTTTTGTAATTATACTTATACCATCTTATAAGTTTGTGGAAAAGTTTTCTAAGTTTGAAAAGTGGTTTGTAAATATACTTATATCAGTGATATAAGTATATGAATTTTTTAATAAATATTTGAAAAGTGATTTCAAATTAATGAAAGATTAATTTAAAAGGCTTAGTGTTTTCTGTGGAAAATGAAATTTCTGTTTGAATGTTTGTTTAATTGATAGTTAAATAACCGAGTATCAACAACGTGGCCTAATATAAATAATCCTTCTTAACTTTGGTGGTAGGAAAATATTCTTTCTCTACTTAACACCGATGGATATAACTCCGGAAATATCTAGGGGAAACACAGGGATTATATGGTACAGTTACCATCGATGGTGCTATACTGTACATATAAACTCATTTTGTTCTTCTATGACAAATGATAAGGAAATGCGTCCACGTAAACGGTTAGGAGGTGATCTCCGCTCTTATGTATTGTCCGATTATTTCTAAAGAACGAGAGTCGAGTTTACCGAAATTGAACGATTTGTTTTAGGGCGACTGGTAAGCGGGAATAGTGTACTTATATGAGATGATTCTATACCATAACCACTCCAAAACCATATGCACGTTCTATGTTTTGGAAGAGGTTCGAGATGATGGAATCAAGCTATTGAACTGCAAGGGCTACTTGCTACTAATCCCAAGGGTGATTCCAAAATGGATGTAGTAGAAGTAGTGCCTTCGGTTTGTTCTTATCCCGAACAACTTGTACGGATGAATTCTAGCATTGCATTGATGCCTTGAGGGAAGTGTTAGCATTAAGAGTGAAATTGCTAAGATGACAAGGTAAAGCGTTACCTCACAAGCATTACAACCTGGGAATGGCTAAAATAGAGGATGCAGCAGAGCTATATGGGTAGCTCCCATTAGGAGCATCATTCCTCTATCTAGATCAGTTTCCTCAAGTTGGTATGCGCGCAGGCATCGAGGGGAAAATTAAGGCAGCCTCGATGTCGAGGGATGATGTAATCCAAACTGCCATGTTAAAGAGGCAACCGGCTCTGTGTAACAGAGGTGCAATGGGTTGCAGCCTCAGGTACATTTTTCTAGAGATGTACTTCCAAAAGGTAGTCCCTTACCTCGCCATGTTGGAATCTATTTCCTTATATGAGCATTTATGGTTTTGATTGTAAAGTCTAGTATGCTGGAATGTAATTAATGTAACTATTTCGGCTATGATTCTATATTTATTTTAAAACCCTAGACATTATTATAATATCACTGGATTTATAATAAAAATGGTTTGGTTATCATAAGCTAAAAACCCGTCCGTGTTTATGTGCAGCGTGGTCTTACGAAATACCTTTTATTTTGATAAAGGTTTCAAATATAGTAATCAATATTGTTTGATTCAAGTTTTCTCACGGTGGTTTACCAGACTTATCCAGGCATTATTCTTTTATAATGCTGGTCAACCCTAGCATATTTTCCAGATTTAGCTGAATGCTTTGGAGCTTCCATAAGACGAGCTGGATTCTCCAAGGCGTAAGCACATATCTTATATTCTTCCACTGTTTGTTGTTCTTGATTTCTATTTGTATTTATCAGAAATTGTAGGGACATGCTGTTATAACTGTCCAGACTGATAATAGGTTAGTATACTCTGATGTTGTGTATATAATAAAAATTATTTCTTTTTGTAAAGATATTGTTAGCACCAAAATTGGTCACTAACCTCGTTGAGAATGATTGTGTAGAGATATAAGTGATGAAGTTAAATTAAACAGAGAAGACAATGCTAATTTCAATGCAGAAAGTAAGAACACCAAGTTTATAGTGGTTCAGCGTAATTGCCTACGTCCACTTTGTTCAACTTTATTGATTTCCTTTATAGTTGATTACAAATACAATTCGTGAATCAAATGCTTGAGTGAAGTTGTTAAGTAGAGAAGATGAGTCTTGAAAATGGCAGAGTCTCCCCGGTGTTTTCTCTCCAAAAAAGGATCCCTTTTCACTGTGACCCTGCCCCTCTATTTATAGACAAATATGGGCTGGACTTCCCAGGTGGGCTTGGTGGCCAAACACTCTAGCCCAAGTGTAGTGGTCGTTGTATGCCGAACCAAGTAGACCGAACACGTTCACGCCGAACCACCTTCTCAATGCCGAACGGTACGTTTGATGGGTGGGAAGTGCAGAACAGTTGTCAGTCGAAGCCGAACGATCCTTTGGCCGAACGATGCTTCTTAGCCGAACGATCCTTTGGCCGAACGATGCTTCTTAGCCGAACGATCCTTTGGCCGAACGATGCTTCTTAGCCGAACGATCCTTTGGCCGAACGATGCTTCTTAGCCGAACGATGCTTTGGCCGAACGATGCTTCTTAGCCGAACGATCCTTTGGCCGAACGATGCTGCCATGTAGAGTAGTTATATACGCCGAACGTCTTCTAACGCCGAGTACCACTGGATGCCGAGTACTACGCCGAGTACTCCTTGACGACGGGTACCACTGGATGCCGAGTACTACGCCGAGTACTATGAGATGCTGAACACTACGCCGAGTACTATGAGATGCCGATCACTAGTTGACACCGAGTCGTCCTGTACGCCGAGTACTCAGTTACCTGGTCAAATCTCCAGGAAACACTTGCCCCCCAAAGTGTGTCGTGTGAAGCAACACAACACGCTTTGAATCAGCGAGTATTCCTTGTCTTCAGAAAGAAATCCACCATGTTTCTTGAATAATCATTATCCTCCCAAGGTGTTGTATCCTTCTAAGGTCATCGTGATGCTTGGTCGATTCCCAATATTATAAATCCAGGGTTGTGGTTCATTAGTGGCCATACATGACTGATTCTGCAGAGCTAATAAGCTTCGGCTATCTGATCTAGTCTTTTCTTAATAACCCTTAGTGAGAATTCAATTTCTGTTGATTTCAAGAAGTCAAACTTTTAAGGATGTACACATGCACGTTCGGGTACATGTTCTTGCCATCGGCTCTCGGATGCGTTTTATATGCTCATAAGTCGTCACCAACTCCATCTAGTTTAATTGCAATTCAATCGCGATTCCTTGTTTGTATTTTCTGTGAAATAAGGGTTGCGATCAGCCACTTGAGGAGTTTTCCAAACCTTCTTTAGTACTGACTCTATGATTTGGTTCACAGCTTCAACCTGTCCATTTGCAGTTATAATGGATCATGGAAGGTCATAAGGACAGATGACGTTACGGATAAAGAAGTTGATTATTTTCTTCATCTTGGACATGGTTAGAGTTCTTCATCTGCCCATTTGGTGACGTAATCGCCTGCTATGGTGGTGTATTTCGCACCATCTTGAGGATCGACAAGAAGATGATTTCAGTGCCCCCAAGTGGCAAACGGCTATGAACTAGCCATTTGAATAATTTCCATCGGTGGGGTTTCCGGATTTTTTGCAAACATCTTGCACTCGTCACATTGTCTAGCATGATCAACCGCTTCTGGGTTGATAGTTAGCCAGTAATACCTGTAGCAGAGTATCTTCTTTATCATGGTTTTCCCCCTGATGTTATTACCGCGTTCTTCTTCATAGACTTTGCTCAAGATATCATCATGGGCGATATGCCGAAGCGTGGGGATGGATAAACTCCTTTTGACACACGACTTATTCTTAGATGATTTGGCGTGAAGCTTTGAGGAGGATCTGTCGTTTTCCATTCCTCCATTCAATAAGAATTCTTTATTGTAGATAGTCTTTGATAGGAGTCAACCATGACACCTTTTCATTTTGTTCACTGAGTTCGTGTGTAATGATGTAATACGTGAAGTCGGTTAGTAGCTCTTGGACTTGGCCGAGATAAGGAGCAAGACAATGCCCCCTAGCAAGATCAACTTCCTTAAATTTGTATACTACCAATCAAGAACCACAAAAGATATGTAAAGTTTTCACTTCAAATCCTCTAGCAGATTTGAGGCTGGCAGTCAAGGCTTCATACTAAGCATCGTTGTTTGTTACAGGTAAATCGAGTTTTAGGACGTAGTAGATTGATCGTTCCCCAGGAATCATTATCATGATTCCTATTCCATAACACTGATCATTGGTTGCTCCATCCGCGTACATTTTCCATCTTATGGTTGGTTCTCTGCTACTCTTTGAATAGTCATCTGAGGTAGTGAATTTGGGTGTGAGGTCTGCTAATTTCCGTCCTTGGATAGCCCTTCGTGGAAAATAAGTGATATCGAATTAGCTTAGTTCGATATTCTATTTAAATAGTCTTTCAGACGTCTCAGGCCATCGTATGCCCTGTCGCAATGGCTGGTGGGCATAAGCATTGATGGGGTGAGCCTAAAAGTAAGAGTGGAGCTTTCATGAAGAAATCAATAGAGATTGTGCTAGCTTTTGTAGCTTCGGGTTGATATCCAATGCATGGCTCGCGATAGTTAATGAAATCACATATGCATGTCAGAATGGGTCCAAGGGAAGATATCATCATTTATTCAGAAAAATTCAACTAATTCTTTTATCATCACTGCACTGAGCTGTGATCCGATATTCGGCGCCCGGAAAGGGTCGCCATGGCTGGTTGTAATGTCGACCGCCAGATTAGCAGGTGCCATCCCAGATTCTTTGAGTAAAGATGTAACTATCATAACATTCAATGTGGAATATGGTTGGGACGGCCAAAGTTGATGGTCACTCTAGTCGAATCCTAGAGTCTTGTCATGAGTTATTGAGCCTAATAGCGAAGGGTTCTGAATGCTTTAATAGATATCAGCAAATGGCCAAAGATCAGGCTTAAAAGCGCGTTGAAGGAAACGTCGAGTAGGGGCCAGCCTCGAGTTGCGTGCAACTGCATAGCTGGATCTTGCCATGAGTTTGAATTTGCCTGTATATTCGAGTAACACATTTTCTATTCGATGCATTCATGATCCTTCACTCGTCCTTCGGGTTGGAGTGACAGTCAGTTACCCACAAGCTTTGGCATTGATTTAATGATTCTATCTCTGGGCATCCTTTCGGCCGTTGCCTTGAGTAGCTGTAAGCACTATACACAAGTTTTAATACTGAGCTATCGTAGCCAATCTTTGGATGACCATGCGTCTTCTCCCAGTCTCGGGTTGATAAATGTACTACATGGACGGTTGAGTCTCGTCCTAGCTATGTATATGTTTTCACCTAAACTCCAAAGACATAGAGGTGATTGGTGAAAAGTCGGTTCACATTCATCTTGCTTCTTGCTCGTGCCCCCGGGTCTGGGGCATATACTGATAAGTAGGAAGGCTAACCACGCCCACTTTAGCTTTACTCTCTTTCCCGTTGAATCGTGGGATCATGTCAGTCGATGGGAGACTAGGTCTCGCCTATCTTGGATTTTATCGTGGTTTTTCATTCCAAGAGGAATACTTCGATGCCACGTAAGTTTCAGGGCGTAATTTGGACAGTGGATGGTCATCCACGTCCACTTTGGTTCATGCTCTGTAATCAGATCTCGGGGTAAAGTTGGCTACAAATGCAGTCGGGTTATGCTCATCCAGTTTCATACTCCTCCTGACGAATCGAACGAGGGTGCTGGAGAATTTTTGACCAAGTATTCGTGGTTTACCCTCCTTTCCATACTCTGGGGGTCATAGTTTTTCAAAAAACAAACATCCGAGTCACATTCGTCTGTGCTTGGCGCGGATCGGCATTGACCCTTGTTCTGAGGTATGATATAGTAGGTTGCTCGTAGCTTTGGATTCCGTTTCGATTGGTTCTGTATTGAGGCCTCCCTGCAGTCGCTGCCTCAAGTTATAAAGAACGCCATGCTAGAGCTATAGTAAGCTGTCGTATTCGGCTTTTTAGTGTTTTGTACCCCTGCCCCCAGCATTGATTTGGCCAGGTCACTAGTTGGATGGTCGAACTCCATCCTCAGCGTGTTAATAATCCTCCTGTTGATTCCAGGCCGAAGTTTACGGAATAGAAAATGGTCGGAATCCACTCGTCTATTTATCGATGATCATACACCACTCTGCACTCTGGTGACTTAGTGTTATTCTCCCCCCGGTTGACTCGCGCCCAATTTGTGTTCATGCTTCGGTCCACGCTCCGGGGACTTAGAGATTTGTCGAACGGTTTATGCTTTAGTCCACAGTTCGAGACGCAGAGATTTTCGTCAACTCGTTTATACTCTAGTTCGCACTCTGGGAACTTAGAGTAATCTGGTCCGCTTCTGGGATTTAGGGATTTTTTTGAAGTCGTCTATAACCTAGTCCATGCTCTGGGGACTGAGAGTACTGTAGTCCGTACTCTGGGGACGTAGAGGTTTTTGAGTCATTTATACTCTAGTCCGCGCTCAGGGACTTAGAGTACTTTAGTCCGCATTCTGTCTCCCATTCCAAAGGGTGAGACCCCCTGGATGGCTGAGAGTCTGCCTAGACCTGGTAGATAATCCTTCTCTTTAAGATTCTCTTTAAGATTTCGAAGGTCGTTATTCTTTATGTAGGACTATTGCATTCTAATGCTTGTTTTCCATGATTTTGTGCAGGCCGTTCTGACCCCGAGCCCACTCCGAGGAGCGATGTCGCCAAGGAAGTGGGGGAGAGAACAAGTGAAGCCACTCACGCAGGGGAGGCTCCTGGTCCAGACGCTCAGGTGATCGGAGCGCTTGATGAAGACAAGTCTGAGACCTTCTCTCCTACCGACGGGGGTTATAAAGTAGAAATTACAGGCGCCTCTGGGCACACATCTGAATTGAGCATGGAGGAGCGGCTCGAGATAGAGAAGGGGGAGACGGTCAAGGTCATAGTAGAGCCCCGAGTTGTGGACTTGGACGATCCTTTGGACAAGCCGTTGAAGGTCATCCTTCCTGGCGGATCCAAGCCCATGGAAGGCCCCCGTACTCCTTCAGTTGCTACCCCTCTATCAAAGAAGAGTACCAAGGGTAAATGCTCTGGAGAGGAGCCATCTGGAAAGCCTTTGAAGAAGCACAAGAAGTGATTACTATCCTCGTTCAACGAGAGTTAGTTTAAGTCATGTAATTATTTTCATCTATTTCCTAGTCCTTGTAAATAGAATGTCGACTCTGAACTTTGGAGGGGTTGTAATAGAAACTCATTTCTGAATAAGGTTTAGTTCTTTTTCTGTCTTACAAAAGACTCTTATTGTTCAGTTTTCTTTGTGATTGTGACTTTAATCCAAGCAGTTGTGAGTAACATAGACTTCTCAGTCCATCTTCATATAACTCGGAAACTCTTCGGGAGTCGTTGAACTTCCATTCTGTGCTTCGAGCACTTAGAAAACTTTCTAGCCCGTATGTTAGGGATTTGACAAATTCAAGTCATCTGTGTCATAGTTCATATTCAGGGAACTTGGAGATCCAATTCGCTTATATTCGAGTCCGCACTCTGGGGAGTTAGAGTACTCCAGTCCGCACTCTGGGGACTTGGAGGTTTAAGTCATTTATACTCTAGTCCGCGCTCTGGGGACTTAGAGTACTCCAGTCCGCACTCTGGGGACTTGGAGGTTTAAATCATTTATACTCTAGTCCGCGCTCTGGGGACTTAGAGTACTCCAGTCCGCACTCTGGGGACTTGGAGGTTTAAATCATTTATACTCTAGTCCGCGCTCTGGAGACTTAGAGTACTCCAGTCCGCACTCTGGGGACTTGGAGGTTTAAATCGTTTATACTCTAGTCCGCGCTCTGGGGACTTAGAGTACTCCAGTCCACACTCTGGGGACTTGGAGGTTTTAGTCGTTTATACTCTAGTCCGCGCTCTGGAGACTTAGAGTACTCCAGTCCGCACTCTGGGGACTTGGAGGTTTAAATCGTTTATACTCTAGTCCGCGCTCTGGGGACTTAGAGTACTCCAGTCCACACTCTGGGGACTTGGAGGTTTTAGTCGTTTATACTCTAGTCCGCGCTCTGGGGACTTAGAGTACTCCAGTCCGTACTCTGGGGACTTGGAGGTTTAAATCATTTATACTCTAGTCCACGCTCTGGGGACTTAGAGTACTCCAGTCCGCACTCTGGGGACTTGGAGGTTTAAATCATTTATACTCTAGTCCGCGCTCTGGAGACTTAGAGTACTCCAGTCCGCACTCTGGGGACTTGGAGGTTTAAATCGCTTATACTCTATTCCGCGCTCTGGGGACTTAGAGTACTCCAGTCCGCACTCTGGAGACTTGGAGGTTTTAGTCGTTTATACTTTAGTCCGCGCTCTGGGGACTTAGAGTACTCCAGTCCGCACTCTGGGGACTTGGAGGTTTTAGTCATTTATACTCTAGTCCGCGCTCTGGGGACTTAGAGTATTCCAGTCCGCACTCTGGGGACTTGGAGGTTTTAAATTGTTTATACTCTAGTCCGCGCTCTGGGGACTTAGAGTACTCCAGTCCGCACTCTGGGGACTTGGAGGTTTTAGTCGTTTATACTCTAGTCCGCGCTCTGGGGACTTAGAGTACTCCAGTCCGCACTCTGGGGACTTGGAGGTTTTAGTTGAGAGCAGTCGTATTTCCATTTTTTAATTTGTATTCATCTATTGTATCGAGGCTAATGTCGTCGAATGAACAATCGAAACACGTTTGCTCACGGAATGGGATTCTGCCCCCTAGGATGAGGGACGAAATTAGAAAAATGGACGATCGATTCTCGTCCGCTTTGTGATTATAGCTCTTCCAATCAAGTCAAGGAAGGAGGTATATGACAGATGGTTGAATCACATCCATGTTGGGTTAGATAGCCAAATCTCTTACAATTTGCTCTGTATCTCCTTCTAGAAAATAAAGATAATAGATTGTTGAGTAGACAAAGTAAGTTGCATATGTTCCAAGGTGCAGTCGTGTCCGTATTTTGACAGCGATGGTTAGTGAGTACGCAGTCTACCATAGCTACTTCAAGTTGGGCTTTCGAACAACCTTTCGTGTTCAGGGTAGGATTTGATGTGTAGATGATCAAATCACGTCCACTTTAGACGGATCCCGGCGTCACTGAGCTTCATGAGGTGTATCTGTATTTTGTCGAACTTTGTTCTATGACTCGATTGGAGTGGATGATCGGGCCATGTTCATTCCAAGCAGTTTAGGTCTCCAAGTCAAATGTGGAGGTTGATGGATGGATGGTCGGTTGTTCGAATCGATCATAAGTTGAGCATACGAACTCGGATCGTCTTGAGACTTGGAACATTGGCTTCCCTGGCTTTGATTGTTATGTCTTGGTAATCGTGGCTCGATCCAGACTCGGACAAAATCCATCGATATCCATAGTGAGCCTTTGTGTAACCGATCTCCAAGACGAACTGTCACTGGTTTCTAATCAAGTTCTTGGTGTCACGGCCTTGCCAAAAGGCGGGATAACATTTGCCCCCCAAAGGACGTCTTGTGTAAACATGACGTGCTTTGAAAAAACCGCAGTCTTTCATGCTGAATATTTCCGTTCAGTTGATTGCCTAACAGTCGTCTCTTAATCGTTCCGTTGCAATCTTCTTTTAGACAAATGTTCAACTAGCATGCTTTGCTTTGGTTCTGCCCCCAGTTTTGGGGATGAGTATGGAGTTAATGTATGTTTATACTCCGTCTCGCACTCTGGAAATACGGAGTTGATTAATGTTTATACTCCGTCTCGCACTCTGGGAGTACGGAGTTAAGCGAATGTTTAAACTCCGTCTCACACTCTGGGAGTACAGAGTTGACTAATGTTTATACTCCGTCTCGCACTCTGGGAGTACGGAGTTGATCAATGTTTATACTCCATCTCACACTCTGGGAGTACGGAGTTAAGTAGATGTTTATACTCCGTCTCACACTCTGGGAGTACGGAGTTGATCAATGTTTATACTCCATCTCACACTCTGGGAGTACGGAGTTAAGTAGATGTTTATACTCCGTCTCACACTCTGGGAGTACGGAGTTAAGCGAAGGATCGTCGTGTATCAACCCATTTTTAGCCTGGATGTGATGGCTTGCCCCCGAGCTCGAGTTTCACTTAGCGAGTGGTTGGTCGTATCGCAGCCGCTCTCTACTTGAATAAATTCCACTTGCAGGATGGAATTCATCTCTCCGTTCATCGTGATGTTGTACATTGTATTTAATCCATAGCCCCAAATCAAAGGCATATGGTTGATGATGAGCAGTAGAATTATTCTCGTCCAGATGTAACTCCACACGTCCGATCATGGTCTGCGTAGATTGGTTGGCAACCAAATCTTAGTACCTGGACACCTGCATCGTTTTGAAAGTAGTTTAGTTCAAGCTAGTCGTAGTTCATAGAACAATTGAAATAGAGATGGAAATGGAAATAATTCAAAGAAGATTATGGTAAATCTCATTGATATGTGAAGCAGCATCGTGTGCTCGCTATTCGACTCCGCCCCTGGCTCCTTTCAAAGGGCTGTTGGCCGTCAACCGTCCAATTGATAATCATAGCCCTTTATTAATAGGCATCAGATATTCGCTGCCCGCCATTCTGCTGGACTTGTACATACTATTGAAGCTTTCCTTTCCAGGTCATCTTTTCGATCACACCTCGGAGGTGTTTGTAATCGCTCGTGTTAGGATTAGTGAGCATTCTGGGAATATACAACATTCCCCTGATTTTCTTTAGACTTTGGTGTACTCTCTCGAGGTTGGTTTCCAGTACCACTCCGAGTCGTGAGTATTCAAGTAGAGGTTGTCAATTGAATCTTTCAAAGAGCATATGAGCTGAATTCTGAAGTCTTGTTTCGGCTACTGGGATCTACATCCTTAGCCAACGGGCCTTCATTGTTATCGTTCTTAGTCTGCTCCACTCCTCCTCACTTTAGTTCTGATTCATTTTGTAGAAGAAACGATCCATAGTCGTAGGAGGCTCTTTAGCTAACTAGCTGCCAAAATATATCTGGAGGTCGACTTTCCTCAAACGCGATCAGTTTGATACCCTTGTTAGTATTTGGAATAAATTGCTTAGAGCATTGGTTTGCTTGGGGTCATTAAATTCGAAGTGCTGGGTCAGCGAAGAATGGTGCTTGGAGTCATCTTGGCGTTTGCTAGAGTCATATCATCTATGTTCTCCAACCTTTGGGAGTACTGTTTGGATAGCGGTTGCTTGTCTGTTCCCTTGATGCCGTTCATAAGCTGCCGCTAGATCCTCTATGCCCTGGTCGATCATGGGATGTCAGGGAAGTGGATAGAATGTTCCTTTTCTAATTTGAGTTTTGAACTCATTATCCGGAGGCACTGCGCTGCGGCTAGGGTTCGGGTGACCGGTGTACCCGAAAATATTTGGGTCGTACCCGAAAATATTTTTTTTTTAGAAATAGGGGTTGTATATGTGACCGGTGTAACTTAATTCCAGAGGTGCTCGGTATACAATACCGTTCGGCATTGATGAGCGTTCGGCATACAATACCGTTCGGCATTACAGAGGTGTTCGGCATAGAGGTATGGATCGGCCTGGAAGAACGTTCGGCCTAGAGGTATGGTCGGCCTGGAATGGTTCGGCCAAAGTTGTTCGGCCAAGGCTGTTCGGCTAGAGTGGATCGGCCTGGAGTGGTTCGGCCAAAGCTGTTCGGCCAAAGTGGGTCGGTAGAGGCCGTTCGGCCAAAGTGGATCGGCCTGGAATGGTTCGGCCAAAGCTGTTCGGCCAAGACTGTTCGGCCAGAGTGGTTCGGCCAAAGTTGTTCGGCCAAGACTGTTCGGCATCCACACTGTTCGGCACAACCGAGTCGTTCGGCATACAATACCGTTCGGCATTAGGGCGTTCGGCCTACGCCTTTTCTGGAGCGTTCGGCATATGCCTTTTCTGGAGCGTTCGGCATACGCCTTTTCTGGAGCGTTCGGCCTACGCCTTTTCTGGAGCGTTCGGCATACGCCTTTTCTGGAGCGTTCGGCATATGCCTTTTCTGGAGCGTTCGGCATACGCCTTTTCTGGAGCGTTCGGCATATGCCTTTTCTGGAGCGTTCGGCCTACGCCTTTTCTGGAGCGTTCTGATGGTCTGGGCCTCCAGCCTCCATTTGTACTCCTGTCCTGAAGTTTCCAGCTCTTGCTTGGTCATGGTCTCCAGCTGTTTGAACAGCAGCTTCAGTCTTGCGGCGTCTGCGCCTGGGAGGTTCATCAGAGGAAGTAGAGCTGTCAGCAGCTTCAGTTTTGCGGCGTCTGCGCCTGGGAGGTTCATCAGAGGAAGTAGAGCTGTCAGCAGCTTCAGTTTTGTTGCACGCTAGCCGTCTCGCGGGCATCCGCATTATGAGAAGCTGACCTGGTATGTGGTCCTGCCATTGTAGAGTTATCGGTATGAACTCTGAGTAGAATCAACGGATGTCCTATCAGTGAGTCGGATCTTCTTTGGGGGATTTATTCAATCCAGTAGCTTCAAAGCAGATCCTTGAGGTCTGAGAATTCAATTCTCAGTGAAAGCACCAAAGTGTTAGCACCAAAATTGGTCACTAACCTCGTTGAGAATGATTGTGTAGAGATATAAGTGATGAAGTTAAATTAAACAGAGAAGACAATGCTAATTTCAATGCAGAAAGTAAGAACACCAAGTTTATAGTGGTTCAGCGTAATTGCCTACGTCCACTTTGTTCAACTTTATTGATTTCCTTTATAGTTGATTACAAATACAATTCGTGAATCAAATGCTTGAGTGAAGTTGTTAAGTAGAGAAGATGAGTCTTGAAAATGGCAGAGTCTCCCCGGTGTTTTCTCTCCAAAAAAGGATCCCTTTTCACTGTGACCCTGCCCCTCTATTTATAGACAAATATGGGCTGGACTTCCCAGGTGGGCTTGGTGGCCAAACACTCTAGCCCAAGTGTAGTGGTCGTTGTATGCCGAACCAAGTAGACCGAACACGTTCACGCCGAACCACCTTCTCAATGCCGAACGGTACGTTTGATGGGTGGGAAGTGCAGAACAGTTGTCAGTCGAAGCCGAACGATCCTTTGGCCGAACGATGCTTCTTAGCCGAACGATCCTTTGGCCGAACGATGCTTCTTAGCCGAACGATCCTTTGGCCGAACGATCCTTTGGCCGAACGATGCTTCTTAGCCGAACGATCCTTTGGCCGAACGATGCTTCTTAGCCGAACGATCCTTTGGCCGAACGATGCTTCTTAGCCGAACGATGCTTTGGCCGAACGATGCTTCTTAGCCGAACGATCCTTTGGCCGAACGATGCTGCCATGTAGAGTAGTTATATACGCCGAACGTCTTCTAACGCCGAGTACCACTGGATGCCGAGTACTACGCCGAGTACTCCTTGACGACGGGTACCACTGGATGCCGAGTACTACGCCGAGTACTATGAGATGCTGAACACTACGCCGAGTACTATGAGATGCCGATCACTAGTTGACACCGAGTCGTCCTGTACGCCGAGTACTCAGTTACCTGGTCAAATCTCCAGGAAACAGATATTGTGTATTTCTTGTCATGATGTGAGATTCTGTTTTGTCTTCAATTTCTTTAACCCCAGACAATCTGCCTTTCCAGCACTTGGATATTCGGCACGTTAATATCATGGATGTATTAGTGTCGATTTCTATGGGTCGAAAAGGGGGATTGTTACACGTGGTATCAAAATTTAGGTTGAGCAAACACCTAGGCTTTGGTGGGGTAAACTCATTATAGATAGGATTAGTAATGCCCTAGAATGAGTAACTCATTAGAGGTAGGATTAGTAATATCCTAGAATGAGTTTGAGTGTATATATATGAGAGCACATATTTGTTAGTGATATAAAATGTTTTATATTGTGTCGTTTGATCTGTTAAGAGTGGTTTATGAATTCTAATCGATGCGTTTGGCCAACGTTATTGATAGGGATTCCTAAACACTTCAACAAGGCCAAACCGACACAATATTGTTTTAAAATTGGTAAATGAAATAATTATACCTAGGAATATATTTTTGGGGTTTTGGACCAAAGGTCCCTATTCTCAATGCTCATGCACAAAAAGTCCATACTCATAAACCCATGTAAATTAGGTCCCTATTTTATTATTTTTTACCAAAATGCCCCCTCCTAGAAAATCGACCCAACATCAAAATCAAGGGCAAAAGTAACATAAATTAGCTAAAAACTAAAAATAGGGACCTAATTTTCATAACTTTTTCCGGAGGGACTTTTATTCCATCATCTTTCAATTCTGAGGACTAGGCGGCCATTCCTTGTATATTTTATATATTTAAAAGACTAATTTTTCAAAAATTTAATATAGTTATCCTTGGTTGTGCTTGTTTTCTAGGAATGATAATATTCCATTATTATCATCTAGGATTTGATTATTCATTCTCGCCCAGTTTTGAGCATTGACTATTGACTGTTGATCTATCTGGAATCTTCCTTTTTGAAACCTTGATTGGGTAGATAGGAATTTTGGGAATATTGAAAATGAACACCTTGTGAATTAAGTTTCACAATTTGACTATAAGACATTCATTGATAATGTTGGGTTAAAATTTGATTTTAACAGAAGCTGTTTATTAAAATGAAAGTTGGAACATTTTGGAATAAATAATTTAGAAATAATTTTATATAAAATTTGATTTTATAAAATTGGGTTTTAATAAAAGAGGTTTATTAAAAGAAAGCTAGAATATGTATAAGATAAATATTTGAAAAATAATTTATATAAGAGGCCGATTTTATAAGAGTTGATTTATAAAAATGTGTTTTATACATAAAAGGAATTTGAGAATTTAAATCCTGATGATTTTGGAAAATGATTTTCAAGGTTTAGAAGAAAATAATAGTATCATTTGAAAATATTTTCGAGATAAAAATATTTCTAAGGATTTTTAAGGAGATATAAAGTACTGAACTCACTTCGGTCGCTGGAAAATAAGTTCGATGATGACTGCAACATAATCGATGTTCATTTTCAAGGTTTTAAGTGGGGGATTGCTACCATTAGGATTTTGCTACAGAATTGTTTTGACAAATTAGAACTTGATTTGATTTTAATAAAAAATGTATATTATCATTTCAAATGATTTATGGGAAAAAGAAATAATAGTTTTTCCTGAGAGAGTTTTAAACTATAAATATTTTTGGAAATAGTAGAAATAGTTTACTTAAAAGTATTTTTAAGTATAAATATTTTTGAAAAGAAAATTTTAAAGAAAAATGTATTTTCTTTGGTTTGGTTCGGGGAATGAGTCGCTATTTGTTTTGTGGTAATCAGAATAATCTTCTAAGTGACGATCAAATGTTTGCCTAGGCAAATATTGTAGTGCACTTAGTAAATTATTCTCTTTGTCATGGTACGATCGAGACGAGATCAAATCCGAATGAACCCAAAACAAGTTGATAATAGATATATTTTTTTAAATTATTTATGGGAAATATATACTTTAGTGTTTCAAAATTGAATTTTTAAGGGAAGGAAAATGCTTTAGCTTGAAAAATAACTAAAAATGGGAAAGTGACGTGTTCGGATAGAAAACACTTCTCTTGAGTATTACCCTTCTTGGTAAGGGAATGTATAATACTATTTGGTAGTGCCTAGTTCCTTGTTATCATTTTAGGGTTACCCGAGCTATATGTACATTTTCTATGAATTCGAGTATATAGGATCATTTCAAAAAGAATTTTGTAAATAAAACCAGGTATTTGGATCTTAAATATACTTAGAGAAATTGGATTCAAATTTAAGAGGTATTTTAAAATAGGTAGTTAGAATCAGACCCTTACTAGTGACCTCACACCTATAGCATCTAATAACCCATTAGTAGTGGCCAGTTTGATAATTCAAGAAAAATATCAGCTGCTAAATTGAACAATAAAGGTGATAATGGATCACCTTGCCTAAGACCGCATTTCAATTGGATCTTATTTCCTAATATATCATTAACCATGATATTAGAATTACCAGTTTTAAGTAAGGACATGATCCAACCTACCTATTTGATACTAAAACCTCTAGCCAAATAAGTCTTTAAGAAAAATTCATTCAATTGAGTCAATAGATTTAGAAAAATCAAGTTTTAAAAGAGCACACGTGATATTATTTTTACAACAGTAATTAATATATTCTTGAACGACTGCTACACCGTCTGTGATATTTCTTCCCTTTATAATGCAGTTTGAGTATCATCAATTAATTCATTCATTTTAGTATTTAATCTATTAGCTAATACCTTAGAAATAATTTTAAAAGAGCAATTTAATAACGAAATAGGTCTAAAATCTTTTAATTGGCTAGCCTCGATTTTCTTATGTAATAAGATAACATTTACGAAATTAAAGTTACCTAATTGTAACGAACCATCATAAATTTCATTGAACATATTAATTATATCACCCTTCAAAACATTCCAAAAAGTTTCATAGAATAAAATAAGAAAACCATCCAGATCCGGAGCTTTATCGTTAGGCATATCCTTAATAGCTTTTCAAATTTCAACTTCTATAAACAGATCATCTAAACCTATTAGATCAATCTTAGTATCTATAGTGTACAACATATGCCAATTAGCTCTAATTTTATGTCTGGTTGGTTACCAAAAATTTCTCTAAACTACTTAGTAAACTCATTGTTTAGATTATTTTGGTCAAAAATCTTTATATTATTAATTAGAATTGAATTAATAGTATTACTACATTTCCTACCGTTAGCTACTTTACGAAAAAATTTAGTGTTCAAATCGCCTTCATCCATCCATTGAACCCTGTATCTTTGTTTCCACGTAATTTCTTCTTGTAAAATAATTTTATTAAACTCTTCTTTTAGGTTTGAAAGCCCATTTTTTAGAAATACTCTAATTCCTAGATTCTTATAATTTATTTAAATTTAAAATCTCATGCATTAAATTTTATTTTTTTAATTTAATGTTGCCAAAAATGTCCTTTTTCCATTTTTTATAGAAAAATTCTTAATTCCTTAAATTTACTAATTGCTATGTTATTAGGAAATCTATGATTGTAAATATTCATAGAAAGCCATTTCTTAACTACTAAATCCTTAAAATTATTCTCTAACAACCACATCTTTTCAAGTCTAAATATTTTATTTCCATTATTTAAATTAGTGCAAGAAAGAATTATAGGGCAATTATCCGAATAAATATTCGGAAGACCTACAACCTTACAAGTAGTGAATTTGTCTTCTATTTCATCGCTAATAAAAAATTTATCTAGTAAAGCTCAAAATGGGAATTCTTCGCCATTGGACCATGTAAATTGTCTATTACTCAATTTTATCCCAATTAAATTATAGTTAACCATAAACTGATCAACCTCTTCCATAGTTGTGTAATATCCTTCCATAGGAGATCTCTCAACTAAAAACCTAGTAACGTTAAAATCACCTCTTATAACCCATGGTCCTGGATCGAGTGATCTAAATTCTTGACACTCATTTCAAAGATCCCTACGATCTAACTTAGAATTAGGCCCATAAATATTAGAAATATTTAAAATAGAATCATCACTAGTATCAGTAAAAATCATATGCATCAAATAAACTTTAATAATAGATTGCAATAATCTCACACACTGGTCTTTCCAACCGATCATAAGACCACCAACACAACCCCTTGCTGGAAGATATGACCAGTGATTATATACAGACCACCTAGACATCTATAAAATCTGAAATCCGGATTCTCTAATTTAGTTTCTTGTATTAGAACTATGTCTATATTATTATCCTTAAAAAGAGATCTAATCTTTCTACATTTATCTAAATCGTGCAATCCCCTAACATTCCAGCTAATAAGACTTATTGTCTAAATGAATTAATCCTTTCTAATTCTATACTTTTAATATAATCAATGTCAATCTAAGAATCATCAAAAATAAAGCCAAAATTCCTAGCTAAAAAACTGCATATCACTTGGGGAAAGACTACCTAAAGCATAAGGACCATAAATACTACCAGAAAGAGGAACCATACCTGAACTGGAGCCAATAGGAACTCTACTGGCCCCGCCTCTGAGATGAGCACTCCCCCCCCACTAGACTAGAACCACTCGAATGAGAGCTTGGTCTAGGCGCACTCGAAGAAGAACCATGTCAAAATGCGACGTCGTAACATCCATACTAGAATCTGCATCACACGAACTAACAACAACTCCAAAAGTACTATCAGCTGAAGCAACACCCTCTCTGTTCAAACAAGCCTCAACACTATGCAATTTAATTACGGGATTAACATCAATAAGCCCGCAATCATAAGAACCCAGACCCGCGACCTTATTTTGAACCAAAGAATCCCCAACATCATCCTTAATAGCCACTTTATCCAATAGAATAACATGCCCATCATCAGACCCCACAACAAACTCCTCAACTTGCATAAAAGAATCATGATAACAAAGGCTAACACCTGCTTCAATAACATTAAAACCATGCACACTTGAACCTTCTAAAACCCTACTCTCTAACCCATTAGAAACCACTTCAACCACATCTAAGTCTGACCGCAATTCTCCCCTCATTAACCAAATTCATAGAACCCATAGACAGTGCATTAACCTCACCAACCATATCCATCTCCTTATCTAAACCCATCACCACCAAACAATCCTCGCTGTACACACCAAAACCAAAATCTTCATACAAGTGCATGGATGAACATGCATATTCACTCAATACTACCCTGTTTGAAAGAGCAACAAGAGAAAGATTGACATCAACATGAGACACATCCTTATTTTTAATTATTTTATAAATTATATCCCTGCTAATTTTATGTTATGTTTTACATCCCTCCTTTTATTTTCAAACCTGTCTTCCCATTTTTGCCCGTGTTCTTCTAAAGTTAATGCCTTCGTTGCTTTGTATACCCGATTTCGTTTCAAATTTTCTTCCTTATTTCATTCAAGACAATTTTCGTTTCAATTTATATACCTGATTTCGTTTGAATTTTCGTACTTTCAGCTATTGCGCATACATCTCGAGCTATTGTTGGCATCTTCAGTTCTTCTACATCTCGATCTAGAGCTAATTGGAAACAATTTTTACTTAATTTCATTAGATTTGAAAATCTTCTTCTTCTATTCTGTGCTAATAATATGAGTTCGAGGTTATTTTTTTAAGTCGTAGCTATTTTTGTTTGTTTAATCTTTGTTATAGCATCTTATTGAATTTATAATGTTTTTTTGTTATCATTGTAATTGGTTATAATGCTTATGTTGTTATTGTATAGTTCAAGTATGTTTTTGGTATTGAATTATATGAAATTAATAGGATATGTCAATGAAGTGTTATGCATGACATTATTGTTATGGAAAATATATGTATGGCATATATTTGCCTATGTTGAATTTACTATGTTTGTTTTTGTTATCAATGTAATTGGTTACAGTGCTTATGTTGTTATTGTTATAGTTCAAGTATGTTGTTGGTATTGAATTATATGAAATTAATAGGATATGTCAGTGAAGTGTTATGCAAGACATTATTGTTATGGCAAATATTTGCTCGACAAATGTTTGCCATAACAATATTTGTTTGGAAAGCATTTGTTATGCTAGTTTTTTATACTTTTAATGTTGTAGTACTTTTTTTAGAAAAGCAATGGGCTAAGGGAGCCCTGCCCATTTCATTCAAAACTCATATATGTTTACATACAACATTACAACCTTTTGACAAAAGCTAATTATCACAATATACCAGCATATCAATTATTTGACATAAAACTAAAAACATCAATACATTTCTTAATTCACTTCAATCTACTTATTCTGGATAGAATTTTCTTATTTATTTTACTATATATTGCAGCTGCAGCTTCATTCTTCAAATAAAAAGTTCTTCTATTCCTTTCATTCCATATCTCATATATAAAACTCTTCAATATAATCATAAGAATTACTGTATTCGGAGTCTTCCACCTTGTTGCCTTGAATATATTAAACCATTCAATTCTTGAGCTTTTAACTGGTTTGTGAAAATTTCCATTAGCTAGTAACTTGCACCAGATTTCATAAGTATAATTACACTCAAAAAATAAATGCGTGTTAGTTTCAGGTTGGTTATGACATAGAACACAATCTTCATTGCTTATTACTCCAAAGCAAGTTAATTTCTGCTTTGTATTTAGTGCATTTGCCATTATTTTCCATAGCAGCAAATTTTCTTTTGCAGGCGATTTTTCCATCCATATTCTTGAAGCCCATGGAAAATTACCTACATTTGTATCATCTAATAGAGCTTTGTACACTAGAGATATTGTATGTTTCCTTCCTTTTCTTGTCCATAGTACATTAAGATTTGTAGAAGGAAGAGTCAGAGATGATAAGGATTGCCATAATTCTCTAACTTGAATAGAACTACAATAAGGAAGGACAACTGATCCATTAGCAATATAGGATGATACTTTAGCATTTAAAGGGATTCCAGTCTGCATTATTAAAGAATATGGTAGAAGTTCTTTGATAATTAAACCAGTTTTTGCCCAAGGTGATGACCAGAATTGCAGTTCACTGTTCTCAAGTGGATTACACTGTATGATTGGCAGAAAGGTAGATCTTAAATTTAGTATATTACGCCAACTCCAGCTGCTTAAATTGGGTATATTCATCGACAAAAAGTCTTTTCCTTTTATAAGATTCTTTATTACCCACTGTGTCCAAAGGTCTTCTTTTCTTGAGAGAATTTTGTCAAAATAAACCGAGATAGCTGCTATATTCCATAATTTTAAATTTGTTATGCCAAGACCTCCTTTTTCTTTTGGCAACTGAATCTTCATAAAAGATATTGGAATGAGCTTTTTGGAAAATGGATCACCATGCCATAGAAATCTATTCAAAGCACTTTTAATCATTGATATCAGTTTGTTTGGAAGAATATAATGTCTCATCCAATAATTTGCCATTGCACTTGCAATACTCTAAATAATGACTAATCTTCCTGCCTGAGATAATTTTGTATTTGGCCAGATAGATAATCTATCAGTGATCTTTTCATATAATGGGAGACAGTCAACTTTTGTAATTATTGCAGTGATTAGTGGTAATCCAAGATATCTGGCATTATGATGCATCTCCTTAAGACCTGAATGTGCAATAATACTAGCTTTCAAATTATCACTTAGTCCTGCTATTAAAATATGTGATTTTTTCAAATTTATCTTCAAACCAGTTATCTCGTAAAATTGATCCAATACCTCAAGTATAGTGGTAATATTTTTAATTGTAGGCTTGGTAAAAATAACTAGATCATCAGCAAATAATAGATGAGTTATGAGTGGATCCTTGCATTTTGGATGTAGCTCCAATTTCTTGCATTGCACTTGCTCAATTATCATTGTATTCAGTATTTCCATCACTATAATAAATAAGTAAGTAGATATTGGATCACCTTGACGTACCCCTTGTATTCCTTTGAAAAAACCTTTTGAACATCCATTTCTTAGAATAGAGAAATGTGTGGTTGATATGCAGGTATATATCCAGGCCAACATTGGTTTAGGGAAATTCATTCTAGATAGAATTGCTATAATAGAACTCCAAGCAATAGAATCAAAAGCTTTTTGTATGTCAAGCTTCAACATACATCTAGGTGATATTTTTTCAATTCCATATCCTCTTATAAGCTCTTGAGTTAATAGTATATTATCACTGATATTTCTCTGAGGCATGAATGCAACTTGATTGCTTGATATAATTGAAGGCAAAACAGTCTGAAGTCTACTAGCTATTATCTTGGAAATAATTTTGTAAAGCACATTGCAACATGAAATTGGTCTAAACTCTGCAACATTGACTGGGTTAGTACTTTTTGGCACTAGAGCTATATTAGTAGCATTTACACCAGTGGGCAATTTGTTATGAGAGAAGAAATGTTGAACTTCTTTGATTACATCTAGTTTAATTATTTTCCATGTATTTTGATAGAAGAATGCATTAAATCCATCAGGTCCTCCACTACTATCAGATTTTAGAGAAAAAACTGCCCTTTCAATCTCCTCAGATGATACCCCTTGAATCAGTTTGCTAGCTTGATCATTATCCAATTAAGGTGTTTGCATTTTATAGAGTGGAAGAAGATTTGGGATCATTGGAACAGGATTTGCTAGTGTAGAAGAGAAATAATCAATGAAAGCCTTTGTAATGGATTCATCATTATCCTGCATTACTCCATTCAAGTCAGTTATTCTCAATATCCTTTCTCTGGCCTGTTTTACTTTAATTTAATCATGATAGTATCTTGTATTCCTATCTCTTTGCTTATCATTAATTTCATGCAGAAATTCTTTGCTCATCATAGCTTCAACAAGAAAAGAGTGACAGGTCCCTGTTTTTGATGTTGTTATACAAAAAGTCCCTGCAGAAATGAATATGTAAATTTGGTCCCTATTTTTCAAAAATAAAAAAAATGCAAAGTGTCTTGCACTTTTCTGACAGCAAATGCAAGATAACTTGCACTTTTTTAATTTTGAAATATTTTTTGAAAATTTTGAAAAGCGCAAGTTAACTTGCACTTTCTATCAGAAAAGCGCAAGCTAGTTTGCGCTTTCTAATTTTGAATTTTTTTTTGAAAATTTTAAAGCTTTTAAAATTTTTGAAAAGCGCAAGGTAACTTGCGCTTTCTATCAAGAAAGCGCAAGTTAGTTTGCGCTTTCTGATTTTGAAAATTTTGAAATTTTAAAAAGCGCAAGCTAACTTGCATTTTATGATTTAGAAAAAAACAGGGACTTAATTTACATACTTATTTCTATAGGGACTTTTCTTGTAACACCAACAAAAATAGGGACCTTTCGTGCAAAGCCCCTAGCTTCAAATTCCAATGCCTCATGTAATTCATTTGATAAATCAGATTCTTGACAAGCTAATGCTGTATTCATTAGATCCTGCTGAAGTTGCTGTTGTATATAATAAAGTTTCTCTCTTATTCCATCAAATATTTTTGAACCATCACCAAAATTTTCTTTAGCCCAGATTTTTAGTTTTGACTTCAACCTTTGAAGCTTGGCTTTTAGAATATACAATGGATTTCCAAAAATTATTTCCTGCCAAACCTGAATAACAGTACTATGGAATTTTTTGTGGTTAGTCCAAGATTTATAAAATTTAAAAGAGGGGTTTTTCCTAATAGCATTCTCTCCCCATGATAAGATAATTGGAGAGTGATCAGAAATGGAAGGATTTAGGAAATTACAGAGAAGATTAGGCCATATGTTTAGAGAATTGATGTTTTGAAAAGCATGATCAAGCTTGCAAAAAGTTCTTGGACCATTTTTACTTTTATTATTCCATGTAAATTCAGCTCCTACATAAGGAATATGGCTAAGAGAAGAATTGATAAGAGCTTGTTTCAAAGGAGATATATCTTTAATAGATAGAGGAATTCCTCCAAATTTTTGGTCAGATGAAAACATACAGTTAAAGTCTCCTAGTATTATCCAAGGAATATTTGGTTGAACTAGAGATGATAGATTGGAGAGAAAAGAAAGTCTTCTGTCTAAACTATTTTGAGCATAAACAAAAGAAATCAGAAAAGAAGTATTTGAAAGTAAGGATACAGCGTTAAAATGAATAATTTGATCATTTTCCATTAATTTTGACAGCTTGAAAATTGCTGAATTCCAGAGCACTAATATTCTTCCATATGGAGCACTTTGCAGATTATCCTCATATAACCAATTTATTGTTCATGCAATAAACTGGTAGGGGACCAGTTAACCCCGCTGGCTATGCCAATTTTTTTTTTGGAGCAATAAACTTACAAGCTTTTTCAGTCATTGACTTGTTTAACTTTGTCTCACTTAAAGCAATAAGTTGTAATTTTTTCATCCTTAATCAATTTCTTCACTTCTGTTTGCTTTGAGGATAGATGCCCTCCTCTAATATTCCAGTATGCAATATTGTTATTCATCATCATAACATATTGGGTGATAATAGTTGTGTAGGATGCTTTCTTGTATGCCTATTACCACTTGTCTGAATTGAAGATCCTTTGTTTGATAATGGAGACTCATTATTATATTTAGGCTGAATTTCATCAATATTGAAGCCATCACCATTGTTGAGATCATCAGTAGACTCAATGAAAGAAACTTTCTTTTTTCCTCTTTTTCCTTTTTTACTAACAAATAAGGTCTGATCTACATTTGCTTCCTTTGATTTACAAGGTGGTGGAGGTAATATTAGATGTGCAGGTGGAACTATATTGATATATGGAGAAGTTTGTCCAAGGTTATCATCAATTTGCTTTTCTACAATAGGGTCCGAATTTACTTTTCTCTGAGCCATAGGGACTGTGTCCTCAACATTTCCATTATTCATGTTTGAGATTATACCGCCTTCTTGTTCCAACTGCTTATGTGCTTCTTTCCTACTCATAGGAAAATTAATATTCATATCTCTCATGTTTTCCAAAGCTTTGCCATTTTGTGAAAATACTTTTTCTTGTTCCTTACAAGAACCATATTTCTCATTTTCATTTGATTTCTCCCCTACAAACTCATTTTGTAAATGTATCCCAAATGTAACTGTTGTTTCCTTTACAAATGAACTATTACTAGTCATATTATCTGCATCAGTGCCATGTCTTTTATTTAAAATTATGACCTCCTGAGTATTTCCAGTTCTGATAGTAGAAGCCTCATTTCCTTTTATTATATCATTTGATTCTTCACTTAAATCTGCTAATGCCATGAAGGAATTTGTAGTAGTAATATTTTCTGCATAGCTCTTACCATCCATCTTCCTTTGCTCCTTATTCAAACCTACTGTTTTAGTATCTAGACAAGACTCTGTCTCTTTTAGAATTTTATTTTGTTGATCCAAATTCTTCTTCCCAATTTCTAGTGGAACACTGTCATTAATAAAAGTTTCTTGCTCTATTTCCTTCTTTCTCTAGATTTTCTTGGTTTTTATATTGTATTTTTCTGAATTGTAAGCCTTCATTACCTTATCCTGTGCTATTTCCTGTTCAACATATTCACTGCAATCTGCTTCTCCAATATCACTTTCAATATTCATTCCAAATCTCTCAACCTTACAATTTCCAGAACAGTTCTTAGTTTCATGCCCAAATACTTTGCATTTACAACATATTTTTGGCTTCCAGTCATAGACAACCTTAACATATGTACAGCTATCACCTAATTCATCAGTTGCAATATAATCAGGAAGTTCTTGTTCAGGAGATACCTCTATCAAGGCTTTAGCATACTTGAATCTTGTTAATTTTTCTGTACTTTCATAAAGACAAATCAACTTTCCAACATGACATGATAACCAATTAATTCCAATAAAAGTCCAAGCAATGAGTGGAATTCTATAAAAATGAACCCAAATTGGAACTTTTTTAATTTGTTCTTGAATATATCCATATGATGGATTCCATGTTGTTATGATGAACATTTTTCCTTTTATAAAAATAGGATCAGATTGCAAAATCTTCATTCTGTCCTGATCATTTGAGAAACTAAAATAAAAGTTTTCATTGTCAGACTTAATATCAACTTCACCTTTCAATCTCCAAACTCTTCTCAAGTGCTTTGTTACAGTAAGATAAGAGAGAGATCCATCCAAGAAAAAACCTACCAAATGATCACTCCAGTACTTTATACCTTCTGTTTTAACTTCTTCAGGTAATGGTTTCGGCTTACCTTCTTTAATAATTTCAAACTGAATAGGAACAAAAACTCCGGCATTTCTTGGCTTTTTCTTGAATAGCAATGACCAATTATTGCCTATGTCAGAAGACTTTGTGATCTGGACATTATTATTATTCAGCTTTCGAACCATATTATCAGATAGAGAATGAAAATTCATATCTGATAATAGAGAGGATTGATTCAAAGAATGTAGACATGATTGAGGATTGGAATGAGATGAAGGAGAAGAACAAGAAGAGGTTGGAAGAGTGGATAATGAGGGATGAGGGGGAATCGAAGATGAGATAGTCGGGGGTATCAATGATGATGGAGGAGGAGGTATCAGAGAAGAGGGAGGAGGAGGAATCGGAGAAGAGGGAGGAGAGGGAGGAGGTTCAGGAAACAGGGAGTCTGCCATTTTTCATTTCAAAACAACCATAAGTCTATTAAAAACCTTATATACATTGATGTTCTTGTCATTTTATTCTAATATTATATGTGTTTTTATTCTAATATTATATGTGTTTTTATTCTAATATTATATGTGTTTTTCAGGCCTGATCCTATTGATGTTCTTGTCATTTTTCTGTTGGATAATTATACTTATAGTAGGTGTCTTGGTTTGAATGATTGTGTATTGAGATTGAGAAATAATATCTACGAACATTTCCCTAAATTAACACCTGGTTCTATTGAATTGGTTTATGAAAGAGATGATAGGAAAGATTTATTGAAACTAATTCTGATTTGCATAGTATATTGTTGCTTTTTGCCCATAGTCGTGATGATTTTCTACTTGTTTCGGTTATATTTAAGTAATGTAAAAGTATTTCGGCTAATATTGGTTCTTATAGTTATTCATTTGTTGGTTCTTTTGGTAAGTGTGGCTCGTCTACTTCTTCAATGGTTTTTTCTTTGGTTGATTCTAGTTCTACTTTGAAACAGTTGTTAAAAAAGATTCTAGCAATCCAGTATTTACTGGTGTTGGTCAAAGATTTTCTAGTTGCGTAGAGGAGTTTCGATTGTATCTTATGTTATATTGTATTAAGAATGGTTATAAAGTTACTATTGTTAAGAATGATAGGGAGCAAGTTATAACCGTTTGTTCATGGAAAAGTTGTACCTTTTGTATTCATGCTTCTCGCAGGTTTAAACCTACCAGGTCTTTTTGTTATTAAAACTATGCAACCTAATCATTCATGTGGAGCCGGTATTGTAGATGTTAACCATCCTTCTGTTTCTAGCAAATTAGTTAAGAAGTTGGTTGTTGATTTTATTCTTCAAATCCTCTTATGAAAATGAAATATATTGTTCGTTTATTTCAAACCGAGTACAGTATTGTGTTAAATTACTATTTTGTTAACGGGAAAAAGATCGGCTTTGGAAGAAATCCATGGGAATGATTTGCTTTCGTATCATTATTTGAAATCTTTTTGAAGTCATAGCTATCTGTAATCCTGGTAGTACTTTTGAACTTCAAGGCGATTCCGTTAGTTATGAATTTTAGAGGTTTTTTTATTGATTTTGAAGATTGCAAATATGGATTTGATTATTGTCGTCCTTTGATTTTTCTAGATAAGACTTTTATGAGAGATAGATGACAAGGTTGTATTATGTCTGCTATGACTAGGAATGATAATCAAGGTATGATTTAGTTCTAAAAATTATAATATAATTGATTTATTTCATTTATTGAAATATTTTGACGTCAAATATTTGTCATATTTTTGTGGAAAATATATGACTTACCTGTGTTGTCTCAGTTTATTCATTTTGTTTGTTTGTTTTGTTGTTTTATTTTGTTATTTTATTTGTTAAATTAGTATTATAAATGCTATTTTATTTACTTGGAATTTTTTTTGAATGGTTTAGTTTCTTTGTTATATTAGATGATTTAGGTTGCAAAGTATTTCAATGTCAAATATTTGTTATATTCTTTTAATGTTGCAGTCTCCATATTTTGTGCATTTATTTTTATTTTGGTTATGTGACGAATGTATTTTTATTTATTTTAGGTTTTTCCCACTAGCTTTTAGCATTGGGTCTAGTGAAGATGAACCTAATTTGTATTGGTTTTTAGCGAAGTTTAGGGAAATGTTATGTGATGATGTTCATTATTTCACCTTTGTATCTGATCAGCATCTTGGTCTTTGCTTTTCGTTTCTCAAGTTTTTCCAAATTCAGCTCGGGACTATCATTTGAAGAATAAATTAAAGTATTTTTTTAGTAAAAAGGTGTCCATAAGGTAAAAAGAAATGGCTTATTTCATTATTTTATCGAGTTGCTAATGTTTTTTGAGAAAGACGGATGTGTAGCGCGACACTATACAGCCGGTTATATGTCATAATATTAAGTAATTAGCGCAATCAACAAGCCTGATTGCTGGCCCAAAATAAGAGAGTACTGCGAAACAGTCACTAAATAGCAAAGTCATATATACAGAAGCAACTTAGTTCATATATCAGAAAATGAAATAGATAGGTGCTGCGGAGTGGTCAGTGGTGTCCATGTTTCCATCTAGAAGGAGCTGCGCTTGTGCTGCCTGCTGATTCAGCTGACGATGAACTGGAAAATGGCAATCTCAGCCTGAACGAAGCTGAGAAGCTGTGTCCTGATATAGATGAAAAAAAGTAAATAATATGCCTACAAGTTCCATCGAAGTTGGCTTTAGGCCTATTGAACACATGTGCATTACGCTCGGCCCAAATGCACCAACTGAATATAGCCACAAAAAGATCTAGGTGTTTGTTGGGGGGATTATACTGCCAGTGTTCGAAAAATGAGGTGATAACTGGGATGTGGCCGAGTATATGAGCATACGTTGCAACCCAAACCCTGAAGGAAAAATCGCATTCAATGAATAGATGTTGTGCACTTTCGGTTGCGATGGAGCATAAGGCACAGCTTGGGTCCACTACGATGTTGTAGCGAAAGAGCCTATCCCTGGTGTTGATGCGCCCATGGATCAGGCACCATTGGAAGAAAGCGATGCGAGGTTGGAGCTGGCATTTCCAGAGTCTGGGGAAGATGAATAGGCGTCCAGGGTTGTTCAGATGAGCATAGCAGGATGCAACAGAGAAGCCAGATGTGGGGTTTGGAGCCCAGATGAACTCATCTGGCCGGGGATGGAGGTGAATGTTTCGGAGGATGAAGGCAGCTTGGTGAAGCTCGGCTAGGGTGGCGAGGTCGAAGTAGGATGCTGGGAAGAGATGGTAGGGGCCCGAGTTCGAGGAATCATATGTGGTAGCTAGGACAGTTGCTGAGTGAGAAAAGAGATTAGGGAGGATAGAAGAGAGGGGTAGTTGGCCGTGCCAGATATCCAACCAGAAGAGGCAATTTGCCCCATTGCCCAGATTGACATGGAAGAGTGTTTTGACACGGGGGAGGGTTGAGAGGACCCCCAACCAGAAGGGGGATGGTTTAAGGCTGGTGGAGGAGTGGAGGACAAGGTGCGGGTTGGAGTGGTAGTGAAGTGAGGTAATCCATGATTTCCAGAGGAAGGTTCCGGGAGTTAGGAATCGCCATAGCCATTTTGTGAGAAGCGCGATGTTGAAGTAGTATAGGTTAACAATTCCAAGACCACTGTTGTCAGTGTGCAGACAAGCTGTCCGCCAGTTTACGAGTTTCTTAATTTTATTTCCATTCCAAAGGAAGGAGCTTCTGATCGAGTTGATTCTTTTGATTACCCAGGTTGGAAGCTTGTAGAGTGACATCCAATAAGAAGGTATTGCTGATAGGACTGATTTAACAAGGATGAGGCGCCCTGTTGAAGAGAGGGAATGTGCTTTCCAGGAAAGAAGTCTGTTTTCGATTTTGGTAATGAGGGGGAGCCAATCTGATCTGAGTAGTTTAGTTGGATGGAGGGGGACACCAAGATATGAGATAGGGAAGTGTGCGATGTTGCAGTTGAGCAAATTGGAAACTGTAGGCCCAAGGTGATCAGAGTTTCCAAGCATGATGATGGAGCTCTTGCTGAAGTTGATGGATAGGTCGGATATAAGCTCGAAGGAGTATAGTGCAACTTTAAGGCAGTGGATGTGATTGACTGTGGGCGACGCAAAAAGAATAGTGTCGTCGGCAAATTGAAGGTTGGATATGACCAGGTTAGAGTTGGGGAGCCTGATGCCATCAAAGATGTTGTTCGATATAGCTAGCTTGATCATACGGTTGAACACGTCCGCAACCAGAACGAAGAGCAGAGGAGAAAGTGGGTCTCCTTGTCGCAGTCCTCGAGCAGACTTGATTAGGCCCTCTGAAGCCCCATTAATCACGACAGAGGACATGCTAGAACTAAGAATACAATGAATCCAATCGCACCATTTTGAGGGGAAACCTCTATGCTTCATAAGCTCCAAAATTAATTGCCAATTAACTATGTCGAAAGCTTTTGAGAAGTCTAGTTTGAGAAGCATACCTGACGTTGAAGTCTGGTGGCAGAAGGAGATGACTTCCTGAGTCGACGCCACACAGTCCATGATGTTACGACCGAGGATGAATGCGGATTGCTCAGTTCCAATGAGGGGGGCGATGATAGCTTGAAGGCGATTGGCAAGAACTTTGGTTATGATTTTGAAGGTGGTGTTCAGGAGGCTAATAGGTCGGAAGGATGGAAGGGAGGTGGCTCCAGGTGTTTTGGGGAGGAGGATGATATTAGCATGGTTAAGGCGAGCAACAGATGAAGGGTCAGCTTGGAATTCAGAACACATCTCGATGATGTCGTATTTGATTGTTTCCCAATAGTGCTTGAAGAAAAGTGGGCCAAAACCATCTGGGCCAGGAGCTTTGTCATCAGACATGCTATTTAGCGCAGCCCAAATTTCCGCTTCTGTGAAGGGATGGTCTAGAGGGATGGGTGAGCATTCTGGATAGAGCAGGTTCCAGTAAATTTGTGGTAGAGGGGGGTGGTGTTTGCCTAATATGCTTCGATAGTAGTCAGAGAACAGATTTAGGATGCAGGACTGATCAGAGGTAGTGTTACCGTTATGAGTGATTTCGGGGATGAAGGTGGATCGACGCCTACCGTTTGCAAGACGGTGGAAATAGGCAGTGTTCTTATCACCATCCTCAATCCATTTCGCTTTGGAGCGTTGTTTCCAACCTATTTCCTCTTGAAATGACAATCTGTCCAGTTCCACTTCCAGTTCTCGCAGGCGAGATCGATCCGATTCGGAAAGGGGGTAAGATTCTTCGAGTATGTTAAGGTCCAAAATCTCATCTTGAATTGCAGAGATGCGCGAGCGAATAGAGCCCCAAACTGACTTGGCCTAGGGTTTGATGATCTTATGGAGAGATCAGAGTTTGGAGACAACTCTGGAGGTGGCTGAGTGGATGTGGGAGGGCTGAGACCAGATTTCTTTGATGAAGTTGTCGAATGATGGTTCAAGGAGCCAGAGGCGCTCGAACCGGAAGGGTCGGATAGGACAAGAGGGGGAGCCAGTGTCGAGTAGGAGGGGGCAATGGTCAGAGATGATAGTGGCTAGGCCCGAAACCAAGGAAAGAGGGTATAAATCCTCCCAGGCCGGGTTGAAAAGGAAACGGTCCAATTTGGCTAGTGAGGGTTCAGATCCACGGCTGGACCAGGTGAATAGACGATTACAGATGGGTGGATCTATCAAGGAGCAGAGATTAATGAAATGGTTGAAGGCTTCGGAGTCATGGGAGAGATTGCCTGAGTTCCTTTCAGCTGAGGCTCTGGTGGTGTTGAAATCTCCCCCAACCACCCAAGGGCCATTAATGTGTGTGGCGAAGGTGAGGCAGTTCGACCATAGTTCGTTTCGATCTCAAGTATTTTGTGGGCCATAGATATTGGAGAAGAAGAATATCGTTCCGGTCTGTAAGTGACGAAGGGCTACATGTAGGGCTGCTGTGTGGTCAAAAGTTTGGCAATGGGACCACACAGATTCATTCCAGGCTGTCATAATGCCTCCTCTAGAACCGACAACATTTAGGTAGGCCCACCCAGTTAGGAAAGGCCCACCAATCTGTCTGAGTGTGTTAGGGGATGGGTCAGATAGTTTAGATTCTTGCAGGAAAAGGATGTCTACTTTTTGAGGGGATATTATCAGGCTAACTGAATGTCTTTTGCTGGGGACCCCCAACCCCCGTGTGTTCCAGGAGATTAGTTTCATTGGGAGAACGATAAACGCTCCGATTCGAGTGCCTGCATGGAGGTGTAGTGTTCTCCACGCAAGCTCACGCCCATGCAACGTGCCATTTTTTTATTTAAACTTTTGTTAAGAGAGGAAAAAACAACATGTTTAAAAAAACTACCAGGGTGAGATGCCGCTCTGTCTAATCTGGAACTGCGGCGCACAGCCGTTGGAGTGACAAGCTGTGACCATTGACCGGCCGTCGGATGGGCCTCTTGGCTATGTTCAACTGGCAGAGGGGTAGGGGATTGGTGGGGTGGAGAATGGATATCTATTTGAGGGGCAACATTTTGGGACTGAAGAGGGGGAGAAAGGGTAGCTGTATGCGGGGCAACATTATGGGGCGGGCGAGGCGGGGATAAGGGTGCTGGTGATGTTGGAGTTTGCTGAAAAAGTGGGTTAGATAGGTCCAAATCAGAGAACGGGTCCCATCTGTGTTCCTGGACTGGCCAAGGGTCCCAGCCCCTTGGACCAATCACTTCAATCGATTGATCGTTGAATTGGCCAATTACCGGTGGGGAACCAGAGAAGATAGGGATGAAGTTCATAACGTCGAACCTGTCCTCCGAATCTAAGTCTTCAATCGGGATGTGACGCTCAAATATGGGAAAGTCTCTCTCATAGTTTACTCCGAGCAAGTGATTTTCTGGGCGTCTGTTTGGGTGCACGTGCTCCCATTTTTTGATGCTCAAGAGGTACTCCTTGTTGTTCAGAACAGTAACGAAGGAGGATGGCGAGCTTATGCCGCTAAAGAATTGTATTTGGATATATAGAAAGCGATGATCGAGTTCCGCCCATTCACAGTCATCTTGAGCCAGGAATCTACCCACTGACTTGACTGCTTCAGAAATGGCCTCTGAGTTAAACCGCAAAAGTTCTAGAAAACCCGAAATACGCGCCCATGATGGCGGGTCCAAGGACGGAGCTGGGTGGTCAAGATCTGACCAAGGCTGAAATTGCACTACACCACCCGCCCAAGAAATAGTCGAACACTGGAGGATTTGGTCTCTGATTGTATAAGTGGGGCAGAAGAAGATGAAGCTAGTGTCGGTCAGTAGCCAAAGCGGCCAGTCGCGATGGTGAAAGGTGGAAGAGAGTGCTTGATGGAGGGAGTCTATTGACCAGGTGCCGCTGATAATGTTAGCCGTGAGGAGTAATGCTGGGTCCGCCATTGAGAATGATTTTGGATTCAAGCGTGTGTTATGATGCTGCCTTGGGGATTGGGGCAGACTATGTGGAGCTGGAGGGGAGAGAGAGTGCCTCGGGGAGCCGGAAGGTTTCATTTGAGCAGAAAGGGGATGTGACTTGGGGACCCATTCGGCATAATTGGGTTTGTCTTTAGTGGGAGAGGAATGGACATTTCTATTTTTTCGTGCCCGAGTGTGTGCCGGAGTGTGATTTTTTCGGGACAATGGGTTTGTGGATGCCCAAAAAAACCACATTTATAGCAAATCTTTGCATCCCTACAGGACCTCGCCACGTGTCTCATACCCACACATCGAAGGCAGCGGCTTTCCAGTTTCAAGAATTCAACCGTTTGACGAACATTTTTGAATTGTGGTAATGGGCAGCGCCGCTTGGCTGGTGGGTTGGGCAGTAGGGGGGAGCGCGGAGCCGAGCCCGCCACCTGGGCGAAGGTTTTGGCCTGGGCGATGGGGACCTCAATGCACAGAGGTTGGATGGTGTCGGGGGTGGGTATTGGGGCATGAGATGGGATCAGAGGAGGATTGGAGGCAGCCGCGGAGGCACGAGGAGAAGGTGGATCATTTAAGACGGAGTTGTATTTTCTGGGGACGAAAGAGATCGGGGAGGGGGGGGGGGCGGAGGGGAGAATGGAGGGGGGAATGGAGGACGCCATTGGTCGATTTGGAGTTCGGAAAAGAGATCTCGAGTTGCTAATGTTGCTACAATAGATGTACTTAATCAAGCTTTGTCTAAGCTTAAAAGTGCTGGTGGAGTTGAAGTAGAAAATTTCTTGCATGGTTTTCCTTTTGAAAAGTTTGCTAATGCTTTTTTATTGGAAATCGATATGAGGAAATGAGTTCTAATAGTGTAGAAAGTTTTAATCAATGGATTTTAGAAGAAAGATATTTTCCTACACTTCATGTTTAGATAGAATTTGTTTGAAGCTCGTGAAACTTATGTCTGGTAGAAGTGAGTTAAGTAAAAGTTGAAATAGTCAATTGTGTGCTGTTATGGAGAAGCGTTTAAGGGATTTATACCTTGAGGGCATTTAATTGAAAGTTTCTAGATCTACTGTTGATGTTTATGAAGTTCAACCAACTCAATCTTATCATGTAGATTTGAGTGTTCAATGATGTAGTTGTAATTTATGGCCCATTAATGGGTTTCCATGTGCTCATGCTATTAGATGCATTCTTGCTTTTGATTTGGATGTTTATTCTTATATTGAGGACTATTTCAAAATGTCCTTTTTCGAGCATCTTATTCTCATCCGATTCATCCACTTGTTAATTTTCAAATGGAAGATGTTTTACCTGAAGATGATGAAGTTCGTCCTCCTAAGAGAAAAGGTAGTGCATGATGATCTCCTTCTTCTAAACGGATTAAATCAGTTGGTGAAGTGAATAAGTATAAACGTTGTAGTTTGAGTAAGGAATCAGGCCATAACAAAAGATCTTGTTTGTTAAGAAATCAAGTGTAATTTTTATACATTATTGGCTTTTTATTATGAAGACTATTAATGTAATTTCATGTATTATTTTGTTGAATTAAATGGGTTTTTATTATACTTATTTGTTTGATTAGCAGTGTAATTTAGTTTGTTTGGTTAATAACAGTTTGGTAGTTATCAGCCTAGCAAATATTTGTCTGATATCTGCCTGGGTAATATTTATCAAGCAAATATTTGCTAGTGATATATTCGGTAGTTTATGTTTGCTTGTTATACATATGCAATGCGTATATATGTTTTTTCACTATAATAAGTTTTTTTAGTTGTTTTTGAAGACAACAATCACTATTCTAATTTGGTTATAAATAGCATTATATGTACTTGATCAAGATGTGTATTTGGTTATTTTTTTTCATCCATACATATCTGATTATGTTTTTATCTTGTTTGATTTTGAATTCATATGATCCTTATTATGCTCTGCACTAGCAAAATATTTATCATGCAAATATTTGCCCTGCTAATATTTGTTTTAGCTTGCATGATTATATTGCTTAACTGTTGTCATTTTGTATACATGATTATATCGGTTAGATTTTGAATTTATGATTAAATTTGTTAGTAATTGATTATATGGTGGTATGCTCGGTTTAACAATATATCTTGGTTATAGATTTGTTTTTATATGTACCCGATTTGTTTTGGCATTCGGTTTGATTTTGTATCCATACACACCCGATTAGGTTTGGCATTAGGGTAGCTTTTGTATTCATATGTACCTAACTAGGTTTGACATCCAATTAGCTTTCATTTCCATATGTACTCAATTAGGTTTGACATTCGCTTAACTTTTGCATCCATATATACCAGACTAGGTTAGATATCAGTTAAATTTTACATTTGGTGGTATGCTCGGTTAAATAATATATCTCGGTTATAGATTAGTTTCTATATGTATCCGATTAAGTTTGACATCCAATTTGATTTTGTATCCACATATCCAATTAGGTTTTGCATTTGGTTAGTTTTTGTATCCATACATACCCAATTAGGTTTGGCATTCGGTTAGCTTTTTATCCATACATATCCGATTAGGTTTGGCATTCAGTTAGCTTTCGTTTGCATATATACTCTATTAGGTTTGACATTCGGTTAACTTTTGCATCCACATATACCCTATTAGGTTGGACATCCGGTTAACTTTTACATTTGGTGGCATGCACGGTTAAACAATATATTTTGGTTATAGATTGGTTCTTATATGCACCCGATAGGTTTGACATTCGATTTGATTTTGTATTCATACATACCCTATTAGGTTTGGCATCTGGTTAGCTTTTGTATTCATACATAGCCGATTAGGTTTGGTATTCGGCTAGCTTTTACATCCATACATACTCGACTAGGTTTGGTATCCGATTAGTTTTTGTATTTGGTGGTATGCTTTGTTAAATAATATATCTTGGTTATAGATTGGTTTCCATATGCACTCGATTAGGTTTGGCATCTGGTTTGATTTTGTATCCATTCCGTGCTTGCTTTTTTCTTCTTCGGTATTCTCTTTTTCTTCATCGTCTTTTAATGTCTTTGGTATGATAGTTATTTCATATTGGCCGGTTGTCTAGTCATTAGTGGCATCATCATCATCATCTTTATCTTTCTTGTCCTTTCCATTTTTATTTTTATCATTTTTAGTTTTCCTTTTCTTTTCATCAGCATTAATAGCATCATCGCCTTTATCTTCATCAACATCATCATCATCTTTACCTTTATTACCATCACCATTGCTTTCATCAGCACCATTGCCATTACCATCTTTACCTTCCTTAGCACCATTACCATATTTATTGTTATCACCATCACTTTTTCCTTCATCGGCACCATCACCTTCACCTTCTTTAGATTCATTAGCATCATTGTCGTCTTTATCATCATCACCATCACCTTCAGCACCATCACCTGAAGCATCTTTACCTTCAACAACACCATCACTATCTTTAGCTTTATCTTCATCATCACCTTTACCTTTATCACCAGCATCATCATCTTTACGTTCATCACCATCACATTTACCTTCATCCACAACATTAGCATCTTTATGTTCTTTACCATCACCTTTACCTTCGTCTACACTGTCACCATCTTTACCTTTATCTTCATCATCTTCATCATGATCATTATCATCTTTACCTTTATCTCATTAGCACTATCAACATTAATGTCATTTCCGTCATCATCATTATCAGCATCGGCGTTTTTGTTTCATCATCATTAAGTTGATCATTATTATCTTCATCATCATATTCAGCTTCAACAGCATCTTTTTCATCATCAGCATCTTTTTCTTTCGTTTTTTTTCATATCTTCATTTTCTTTTTTCAGCAACTTGTTTTCTTTTTTTAGAGCCGCACTCTTTTTTCAACTTCTTTATTTCCGGCTTTATATCCTTCAGTTATTTGTTGATTTATTTCATATTTTTGATCGATGACCAAAGATTTTTCTTTAGCTGATTCAACTTTGGTAGATTTTTGCTCATTTTCCTTTCTTTGCTTTTCTTCTTTTCAACTTAGAAAAAAATATTTTACTTTTTTCATAACTAAAAAACTTGTTGAGATATTTGTTTTGAAATTATTTTGAAATCTGATTATTAAATTGTCTAATATTTGTATTTGCCTGGCATGTATTAGCCAAGCAAATATTTGCTTAGCATATATTTTCCATTCACTTTTGTATAATAGAATTTTAGTTGCATTATTAGCAGTTTTACCTTTTTGGCAAAGAAGTACTTAATTTTGCTTGGAGTAACTTCCTATTGTGTCTATTTTGCAAAAGGCGGTTCATTTTGTTGATAACTTATTTTTGTAATATCACAGAACCAGTACTGGACAAAGATATATTAGGTGTTAGTTTAGTTTATAATAGAAATTTTTAAAGAAAAATGAGTTACTAGAGTTTACCAATAGCAGGGTTATGCATGCATGTATTTTTCTTGTACTGTCTTTATTTTTTCTCACTTGTTCCATCAAATGTTTTTCTACTATTGCTGGCCATGAAATAGTTTTCGTTTGTTTCAATTTATAAACATATGGTAGCACCACCAAAGAAAATGCAGAGTTTAGATTGGCGAACAAGTATGTCGAATCAAAAACATAACCATTAATCTCGCAACATCAATTATATTTTCTATTTTTTTTTGCTTTTCAAAGCTAACCAGATGCTTATTTCAATATCCTTTGCTTAGATCAATTTTGAATTACCGAAATATTTTCGTTTGAATGCTTCAGAGTTCATGTTAGATTCCTTTAAATGAGATGTTGTGTTGATTATGATACCTTCATTTGCGAATCAAAAATTGTTGCGATGTCACTTTCTTTTAGAACTATTTTCATGTCTTCAAAATAAAAGCAATTTTCTTCAATTGAAAATGAATCCACGATCACTTCTATAGGAGCTAATTCTGTTAATATGTCCTGAATTGTTATAACCCCTTCCAAGAATGGATTGATAATATTGAAGAATGTAGTTTGCTTTAATAATGTAATGTGATTTTCTAGAAGTACCTTTTCTTTTAATAAATTTTCTATCAATGTATGGAAAGACTTAAAACTACTTCTATAGCTTTCTGAATTATCCTTTAGCACTACTATTTTTTGTTTCTTTACATGTTTTTTTAGTGCTTCTTCTTCTTGGTGGTTGTTTTCTCTTTAGGGATGAAAGAACAACATCTTCTTCTGATTCTATATATACTGAAGATTCAAATGTTAGAGCTGCTAGAGATTCAGATTTTGAGGATTCAGGTTTGTGAGGAGATGTTGAAGACTCAAATTTAGAAGATTCAGGTAAATTTGCAAATTTCTTGACTTGGCTTGATAGTGTCTTTTTGTGTGCCATCACTTTATATCTTCATCGTGGTACCAATAAAGGTTTTAAAATTATCAAATTAATGTCATATATATGAGTAGCAAATATGGACATGACTGATATTTGCTCGGCAAATATTTACCAGGCAATATTTTCCAAGCAAATATTTACCATTCCTGTATTTATAGCAAATATTTCATACTGTATGCTTTTTATGTAAATATATATATATATATATACACTAAACTTTCAATCTACTAATAATCTAAACTTTGTTTGGCAAATATTAGATATTTTTAGTATTTGTAGTAAAATAAATTAAATCATAAAATTACGGACATAAATTGTTTGGCAAATATTTACCATCTTCATTTGATCATCTAATTGTACACTATAATTTCGAGAGAAATTTCCAATAATTTCAATCTACCATGAATTGGATCTATATATGGGAAGTATTTGACACTCTTAATGTTTGCATTAAATATTTTTGTAATATATATAGCTATTTCTAAAACAAAGTTTTTAATGAAAATATTTGTTATCCTCACTTCATCATTTAATTGTATACTGCAATTAGAGCCTATCATCAATCAAAACTACATATGTGAAATATTTGATATTTTTAGTACTTATAGTAAAAATTTTGTAATATGTCAAGCAATTACTGATAATAATAACTTATGGCAAATATTTACCAGGTAAATATTCTCTATTCTTCATTATTCATTTCATTATATACTTTTGGCAGAATCTATTTCAATCCACCATGAGCCAAAATCATACATGTTAAATATTTGCCATAAGTTTCACTTTTATATATACATACAATAATCAATATTTGTAGCAAAATTTCAATTCATATTAATTTTTGTTCTTTATTTTTAGTATTTTCCTTTTGAATCGATGCATGTTCTTCATAATAGTTATCGTTGGTTGCTATCTTCGAATATTGAAGACTGCTTTCCACAAATCTACAAATATTTTCCATTATTTAGGGAATTTACTTCGATTTGTTCTTCATTTCATAACGTTGCTCGATTGATGGTGTATACGACCGAGTTTTCCTTATCTTTTCTTGATTGATAGTGTATGCAATTGATAATTTGCAACTTAGGTTTTAAATCGCGTAATGATTTGTAAACTGCGTAATGATTTGAGGTTGTAAATTGCATAATGATTTGTAAGCGGGTGAGGGTTATGCGGTTAATTTTTTTAATATTTTAAAAAGAGGGATGTATTTTATAAGTTGTAAATGAGAGATATTTGGGCCTAATTATTTTCAATTATAAGGATTTGGGCCAAAATTTTCCTTTTCTAAAGGTCTCCCTCATATGCTATTTGAGTCTCTACTAAGTTTGAAAATGGAAATAGCATGAATAATAGAAAAATAATAGTATGAAAGTAGTCATTATCTACTCTAGTTCCATTGATTATAGTTGTTGAAGATATTGTAAAAACTCTGTAATAGTGCATTTTTGAAAAATGATTTGGTATGACAATTGAGTTTTTGAATGCAAAACCTAATAAATGGTTTGAGTTAAAATCATACCTTTTAAGAAGTAAATCTCTGTTGTAAAAAGGCCTTATAGGGAAAATTGATTTGATTATTATTTATACAATAAAAACTTGACTCTTACTATTTAAAAAGAAGGAAATAATGTGTTATTCAAAAGGAATGATCCTTTTAAATTAAATCACCAACATTGACTTTTGAACTTAATAAATAAACTTATTCATAAGTCTTAAATTATAGTTTTTAAAATTATGACACCTACCGTTAAAGTTGGTTAAAATGATGAGTTTTTCATGCCTCCCTTTGGAAACCAAGCAATTGTTGAATTTAATAAAAAGTTTCTAAATTTATATTTTCAAAGAGAAAAAAAGTCTAGGTTAACTACCTCTTGACAATGAAGTTTAATAATTTTATAAAAAGTGGTGAAAACAAAACCAACTTTGATACAGATTTGATAAGGATGACTGTTTAGGTAAGACGAGGTAAAAGCTAAAGCTATGAACAAAATAGCTATGAATGCTCGTAGAGTTGCAACAAGGAATCCCCATTGAATATAAGGTATATTGGTATGAACCTAGGAACGTTTTATTAGACATGTGTGAAAGCCATACGAAGAAACCACAAAGGAATGAGGAATGGTACCAAAGTACACTTCTATGAGTTCTAGAGTTTACTCGCATGAATGATAAAAGATAAAGAAAATAAATACCGAAATTTGAGAATATTATCAAGAGTTTTAATTAAAAGGTGAAAGTAATATAATTAGAGAAGATGGAATTGAGATGACAAACACACATAGAGGACGTTGGTTGGTTCAGGATTAAATATGACAAGGTAGGTGGTAGGAAAGTTATTCTGCCAAGCCAACTTTTCAAAGAGTTGTTTTAAATGTGCATAGTTTATATTTCTTACCTACCGCGATGTGGAAATGCATAGTTTATCGTATAATTGGTTATAATAATTGAAGTAATGAACGGATCTTATTTATTAGAAGACAAAAAGATAAGTTAAAAAATGTTGGTTGTAGTAGAATGACATATTAAAAGTGTCCATTTTATTTGAGTAAGAAGTGATAGAGCCACAATATCATTAATACCAGTTGACGTTGAAGGATATCTTTCGACAATTATTTCTTTTAGGATATCTAGGTTGTAATAGTTAGCTATCTCTTTTCAGGTATTGAAATTGCATACGGTAGAATATGAGATGTGTTCTTATTTTATTACTGTGTTGATTTCCTGGATGAATTTAACAACAATATATTGGAAAACAGTATAAATAAGGAAATCACATAAGGATAAATAAAATTCATTTTCGAGTCCAATCCCATGTGAAAGAATTTAATAAAAGATTTCAGATTTTCTTAAAATATTTGAAATGACTTTCAAAGAATTTATTTAAAATAAAAGAACTCTATCACTAAAAAGTTGTTATTTTTGAAAAACAAGTAAATACTAAATTTTTTACCATATAAAATATCATTTAAAAATATATTCTTGAAAAACTAGGAAATTTGGCAATTTTATTAAATGAGTTGTTTATAAAATTTCTAGGTGGAGCTAAAGCTGACTAGACTATAATTCCATACCTTATCGATAATAAACAAAATTGGTTTTTAAAAATAATTTTGTTTTTAAGTTTTTTTTAAAAAAACCTTCTTATACAAACTGTACTTGAAAAAGTTAGAAAAGGCTTTAAAGGCAAAAAAGAAAGTTCAAAGGTACAATGAAATTGGTACACTAAAGGAGGGTGAAAATATAAAATTCTCCATCTAAATTCCTTTTTCTAGAGTATAGATTTAGGAAAATAGAATTTTTAAAATTTTGGATGTTAGAATTAGTGTGTTAGGTATTGGATGGTAGGGATGGGATGCAAAATTGGTTTAACCATACTTGGATTCGTAGGAGTGTGAAAATTGTTGTGTGAAAACATGGATTTTGATTTTTGAAAACTCGCATACATATAGAACTGCCAGTATATGTAGGTTGTTTTCACCATTTTTTTAAAATTGAGAGAATGCATTCATATAAGAGGCATCGATTTAATATTATTCATCATACATATCATACGTGTTATGATACAATGTGCACATGTACATGATTGCCTGCAAAATTGGTTGTATACTAATTGGTTAGATACTTTAGAATGGTTGCGCGCTATGTTATATGGTTCAGACTTTGATGAATTTTGGGGATGAAATTCTTTTAAGGAGGGGAAAATGTAACACTCTATATAATAAATAGTAATTAATTAAAAAGAGTTAATAAATAATTATTAAAGCTCAAAAATTGAATTTACATAAATGTCAGAATTTGACCACATGCACCCTTTGCATTCAGGCACTCTTCTGATCAACCGACTTTCATATAAAAGGTTTAGCAATCAAAGTTCAAATGAAGAAATTATCAACGTTTGAAGTTTTCAAATGGAAAATAATTAGAAAGAATTCAAATTGATTTAAATAATAAATATAACGTAACGGAGGAATTAAATCGCCAGGATCCACCACCGATCGACAATAGCATAGGGCTAGTCGACCACTAGCAATCGATCGCTTATATAACCCGTCGACAAGTCAGTTAGGGCCGGCCTAGATTGAACCTCGGCCAAAAGGGCTCGGATTTAATAAATAACAATCTAACAGATAGAAATGATTCGAGCGCCTATAAATACAGGCCTAGCCCCTCACTTTTCTTCTCATATTTTCTGAACTAAGCAGCCGAGCTATGCCCTTCTTACTTCACTAATGGAAATTATAAAAGTACTATATATATATATTATAGAAGGACAAAAAATAAAAGAGAAGAAAGGAATGAGTGAATCAATTCTACAAAAAAGGTCAATTTTAGAATTATAAATTTGGACTCTACTTAACTCAAATCTCCTATCAGATCTATGATCCTGATGAGTATGTAAATATTTATAAATTATTATTTTGGGTTGAAAAGAAAAGGAGTTAAGTGAGAGGAATAGACTTGGATCTAGAGATTTGAAAGCTAAAAGATGAGTGGAACATTATGTGATTGACATAATAATAAAATTATATAATTGAAATTCAATTTATTTTATTATGCCTACGCGGAAACCACTGAATTGTAGGTTTAAATAAACGAATATAATTTGAAATCATTGCCTGCATATTTGGTAAATTTTTTAACTTTAATGAAATAATATATACACCCTAGATTTAGAATTTAGGGAGAATATTGCCCTGAATTTATGAAATATAATATTAATACAATCATGTAGTTATTTCCAGTTTCTTGTTATTTGGGTTGTAAACTATTAATCATTCATTTAGAATGCTCTAATTTGATTTGGGATGCAAAATTTCCATATTTTAGTTCGTTGGATTTGTAGAATGTACAATTTAGTTTTATTGATTACCGTATAAATTTCCATAAACGGTCCAATCTCACAATCATATATGAAAGGTGCATCATTTGAAATAACAAGGAATATGTCCAAATGAAAAAGATATGCAAAGTAGGGATGTCTTTTCCATAGTTTGCACTATCTGTTTCAATAAAATAAAAGGAGATAATTCCTTGGAATCTCAAACGAAGCACAATCTCACTTTTTGATAGTTTATGGAAAGTTGCAATGGTAACATTTCTTTCTTGGGAAAGATTTGGTTCCAATGCATTAAAATGTACAACTAGATATTTCTGGGGAATTTACACATAAGTGTATATCCAAAAATCTCAAAATATAGAAACTAAAAAGTTACACATAGAAATATAAATAATCTCGTTTACCGATTGTATATATATAATGTAAAGTATAAGTTTAAGAAATAAATAAATAAACAAGAATTATAGCATAAATAAATACATATGGTAATGTGCAATAAATTATAAGTTATCATATTAATTACAAATAAAAATGCTAAAATACGAATAATGTAATAAATTAAGAAGTTAATGAGAAGTTATAATAATCAAGCCAATAAGGGTAGGGTATAAACCCATTTAATGAATTTAATCACAGAGATAAAATATGAGATTGGTGAAGGAATTAAATAGGAATGGTAAATTAATTCTAAAACATACAAATAAATATTATTAGTAATTTTCCAATTTGATTATAAAAGACCATTTATAAAGGGCATTAATTGAAGGTAAAAGAATCAGTAAATGACATTTAATAACATTAATGAAATAAGAAGTTAAAGTTAGTAAGCGTATAAAATAAAAGCGAAGTTCATAGAAAGAAAACAAATGAATACTAATAAACGAACCTAGGAGGTGTAATAATTTTCACAGTTGAAATTATATGGTCTCAATAATACGTTTGCTACGGGCATGAATTAATGGGCCTAGTACGATATTTAGATTAATTATAAATGACTAGGTTTAGCATGGGTTGGGATGCGAGTGAAGTAGAGTTACACAACGGAAGTCTGCCCTCAGCAAGGGGCTACCAGTAGTTGTGTATACGTATTACTGATGTGGAACATCTCTAACTATAGGACTCGTGGGGGATACATTCGCATATAGGTTTGGGGAAATAACCAAGTGGTTCGCCTTGGATTTGATGTATTAAATGGCTAAGTACCTTTAGGGTTATCAAGGTACTTCAAGGTTGAGGTATTAAATGACCATTGGCTCTACCTCCTCCCTATTTAAGAAGTCTTAAATAATTTACGACAGCGCCTAATGGGAATGTGGGGTCTGCTTAAATTCCGAATCAGAGGTCTTAATTAACCAAGAGTGGGCATTTTCCTTGATTTGCATTAGGAAAGTCTAAATGAGATTTGGGTTCAGAGGTCGGCACTATGTCAGTATTGTTGGTAAACCGATATTTGTAGAATAAGGTTGAGCATAAACCAAACCACCATTGGTCCTGAGCGGTTGTTGGCAAAGACTTGGGTTAAGCTTATATGGATTACACTTCCTACTGGTGTAGAGTCCATATGAGATATGCACAAACCTCTAAGTTTGGTTGTTTATTTATTTGGTTAGAGGTTGGCTAGTTGACCCTTAGATAAGTCTTTGAGATGCGTTAGTAATACAACTAATTAAATTATAAAGCCGTATCTAGGAGTCATCGGCCTTCGTAGCTAGGGTCGGTTGACTATTGATTACGTTGCGAAGGGGTTTCTTTTTGAGGAGTACGACGATGCTTATATATATATACACACTTATACCTCTAATTAGGTTGGACATATCGTACGCATATATGGAATTAAATGACTAATTCATAAATATGAGACAAAGCACTTAAATGGAAATTAATCGGCATAAACTAGTGTTATGGATAAAGTATGTAAGATTTCCAATCACTAGAACGTTGTTCTGGCCCTCTCCTCATTACAACCCATGGGATAGATTTAGAGAGACAAGATACTGGTGTAAGACATGAATGGTAGATGGACAAATCTTCATTTATGCTCTGCACTGACAAGGCAACTAGATATCCAAGAAGTATTACTGTTTCCAAGGTTGTAGCTTTTGTCATTATATATGTTTTTATTACGTTTTACTATTCCGCTGTGAGTTTGTATAGATAGTTCTATGATATACTTATATTTATTATAGGTTACCAACACTAACGATCAGTACCCTAATGGACTTGGGTTTTCGATTTAGTCGAAATTCAGGTCCATTAAGTGCGGGTTGCTACATTTGGTATCAAAGCCTATGTTAGTCGATCATAAGAATTAGGATACACTGATTGAACGTATTTGTATTTTTACCTAGAATTATATATATATATATATATATCTATGTGTGTATTACATGCCAAACTTCACAAATTCTGACTATAGAAGTAGTTGCTACTATATTCTGAAAAGATGGATAGAGAAATTATGAGTTGGAACAATAAATTGAGTTAAATTTATACACTTACCCAATTACCCTATAGGATGTAGACCATACGTAAGAAGTTGGCTTAAGAAGAGCATGAACATGACATATAGAAGGTTCATTGAAGCTGGATGGTACTTGACTCCTTTGCTGGGTCTAGACTGCCTTATGATTGTGGATTTTGTGGATTGCCGATTGATGATGTACATTTCATCCAGATAGACAGGGAAACTATGAGTTGGAACAATAAATTGAGTTTAATTTATACACCTACCCCAGTTACCCTATGGGATGTAAGCCATACCGTAATAAGTTGACTTAAGAAGAGCATGAACATGACATATTGAAGGATACTTGAAGCTGGATGGTATTTGACTCCTTTGCTGGGCCTAGACTGCCCTATGATTGTGTATTTCATGGATTGCCGATTGATGATGTATATTTCATCCAGATATGTAGGAAGTAAGAACCTCTATGTTGTAAATATCCAAAGGTAAGGTATAAATAGAAATGAGCAATTTCCCACAAGAAGGCATGCATTAACCACCATAAGATGATGGCTGGATTTTAATATTTTCTTAATGAAGATAAGTTAAGAATACTTGAAAAAGAAGAAAAGTCCAATACAATGGACAAATAAAATTCATTTCTGAGTCTGATCCCATATGAAAGAATTTAATGAAAGATTTTAAATTTTCCTAAAATATTTGAAACGACTTTCAAAGAATTTATTTAAAAATAAAAGAAATCTATCACTAAAAGTTGTTATTTTTGAAAAGTAAGTAAATACCAAAATTTTTGCCATATAAATATTCTTTAGAAATATAGTCTTGAAAGACTAGGAAATTTTAAATAAATGAGTTGTTTATTTCTAGGTGGAGCTAAAGCCGACTGGACTATAATTCCAAGAAAAAGGGTGTTTAATAAAGAACAAGAATAAACTGATAATCTCTCCTTTTGAAAATAGACAGAAAATAGGGCGTATGTTTAGCTCGATGATTTTTCTATTTTTGTAAATTTAAAATTTTACTCCAGTTGATGTTGTAGAAAGTTGTCATTGTCTATTCCAGTTTCTATTGATTAAAGTTATAAAAGATATCGTAGAAACACTACAATAATGCATGTTTGAAAAATCATTTGATATAACAATTGAGTTTTTGAAAGCAAAACTTAATAAATCGTTTAGCTTAAAAATACTACCTTTTAAGAAGTAAATCTCTGTTGTAAAAAGGCCTTCAAAGGAAAATTGATTTGATGACCGTTCATGCAATAAAAATTTCATTCTTACTATTTGAAAAGATGAAAATAATGTGTTGTTTAAAGGAAAGGATCTTTTTAAATTAAATTTCAAACATTGACTTTTAAACTTAATAAATAAACTTACTTATAAATCCTAAATTATAGTTTTAAAAGTTATGACACCTACAGTTAAAGTTGGTTAAAATAATGAGTTTTTCATGGCTCCTTTTAGTAACCAAGCAATTGTTGAATTTAATAAAAAGTTTCTAAGTTTATATTTTAAAGAGCAAAAAAAGTTTAGGTAAAGTACCTCATGACTATGAAGTTTAATAATTTTATAAAGAGTTGTGAAAATCAAATCAACTTTGATATGGAGTTAATAGAGGTGACTGCCTAGGTAAGACATGATAAAGCTATGAATAAAATAGCTACGAATGCTCCTAGAGTAGCAACAAGGAATCCCCATTGAATATAAGGAATATTGGTATGAATCTAGTAATGTTCTATTAGACATGTGTGAAATTCATAAGAAGAACCCACAAAGGAACAGGGAATGGTACCAAAGTACACTTCTGTGAGTTCTAGAGTTAACTCACATGAAAAATCAAAGATAAAGAAAATATATACCGAAATTTGAGAATATTATCAAGAGTTTAGATTAAAAGGTGATAGTAATATAATTGGAGAAGATGGTAATGAGACGGTAAACACACATAGAGGACGTTGGTTGACTCATGATTAACGAGGGCAAGATAGGTGGTAGGAAAGTTATTCCGCTAAGCCAATTTTTCGATGAGTTATTCTGAATGTGCGTAGTTCATTTTTCTTACCCGCTATGGTGTGGAAATGCATAGTTTATCCTATAATTGATTGTAATAATTGAAGTAATAGATGGACCTTATTTATTAGAAGCCAAAAAGGTAAGTTAAGACATGTGGGTTATAGTAGAATGACATACTAGAAGTGTCCATTTTATTTGAGTAAGAAGTGATAGGGCCATAATAACATTAATACTAGTTGATGTTAAAGGAAAAATTCTAGCAATTGTTTCTTTTAGGGTATTTAGGTTGTAATCATTAGTTGTCTCTTTTCGGGTATTGAAACCGTGCACGGTACAATATGAGATGTGTTCCTATTTTATTACTTTGTTGATTTTTCGGATGAGTTTTGGTAGCTATATATTGGAAAATAGTATAAATAAGAAAATCTCGTATGGTCACTTAACTAATAATGGTTGCAACGTAAGACTGAAACTTTATAAAATAAATTAGAAAATTAGTTAAATTTGCAACAAATTAATGCTTAATCCCAAATTTATTTAGAATTTTTAGAAAAATAAATTTTAGCAAGTGAAGGACATTGAAGGGTTGTTGCGAAACTCATGGGTCACTATCCCTATGCCTTAAAAGCTAAAATTTATAAAAGTACTTATGTGTTGTTTGTTGTTCTAAAATAAAAGAAAAGTTTTCAAAGTTTAATATTAACCGTGTAATATGCTAAGGTCAATCATATGCGTAACTCATTGGTTGAATTCTAGTCACGTTAAGATTTGGCTTGATTTATTTTAAAGGTGTAAAGGCAAAAGCTTTTGAAAAATTGTATTAAAAAAGTGTTTAAATTTTTTTACAAATTTAATTGAAAAGGGAAAGGATTTTGAATGGAAAATGAGAACATCTCTGATTTTCAAAGGCCACCTGCTTAGCATAGGGAGGCTCAATGCATTAACGAATATTGATTTTACTATTCAGTAAGTGTGATAGTATACAAAACATAGATAATAACAAGGGGAAAAGCTATTTTACCTTTGGAATTTCTATTTCCATACCTTGTCGATAATAAACAAAACTGGTTTCTAAAAATAATTCTAATTTAAAGTTAAAGAAAATAAACTTCCTTATGCGAATTGTACTTGGAAAGGTTGGAAAAAAATTCGAAGGAAAAAGAGAAAGTTCAATAGTATAATGAAATTGGTACAAAATAGAAGGGTGGAAATATAAAATTATCCATCTAAATTCCTTTTTCGACATAAGAGTATAAATTTAGAAAAACCGAATTTTCATAATTTTGGATGTTAGAAATGGTGTGTTATATATCTGGGATTGGATGCAAAATTTGTTGAACTAGGAGTGTGGAAATTGTTATGTAAAAATAAGGATTTTGATTTTTGAAAACTTGCATACATATAGAACTGCCAGTAAATATTGGTTGTTTGCATCATATTTCTAAAATTGTTTTAAAGAATGCATTCATATAGAAGGCACCGATTTAGTATTATCAGCATACATATCATATGTGTTGTGATACAACATGTACTTGTACACGATTGGCTGTAAAATTGGTTGTACACCAATTGGTTGGATAGTCTAGAATGGTTGCGTGCTACGTTACATGGTTCAGTCCTTGAGGAATTCCAAGAAAGAAATTCTTTTAGGAATGGGAGAATGTAACACTTTGTAAAATAAATAGTAATTAATTAAAAAGAGGTAATAAATAATTATTAAAGCTCAAAAATGAAATTTGAGCAAACGTCAGAATTTGGCCATGAAACTTGCACCCATTGCATTTGTGGCGCCCTTCTGATCAACTTTCATATACAAAATTTCACGATCGAAGTACAAATGAAGAAGTTATTGGCGTTTGAAGTTTTCGGACTGAAAATAACTAAAAAGAATTAAAATCGATTTAAGTAATAATATAATGTTAACGGAGGAATTAAATCACCGAGACCTACCATCGGTCGATAACCGTATAAAGCCAGTCGATTAGTCGATTAGGGCCAGCGCAGATTGAATCTCAACCTAAATGGCTCGGATTTAAGAAATAATAATCTAACGGGCAAAATTAATTCGAGTGCCTATAAATACAGGCTCAGCCCCTCACTTTTCTTTTCATATTTTATGAACTGAGCAGCGGAGCTCTGTCATTCTTACTTCTTCACTACTTCTAAAAATTATAAAAATACTATATATATATTTACATATTAGAGAAGGATAGAAAATAAAAGAGAAGAAAGGAAGGAGTGAATCAAAATTCTGCGAAAAAAGTAAATTTTAGAATTATAAATTCAGACTCCACTTAATTGAAATCCCCTATAAGATCCGTAATTCTAATGGGTATGTATTCATTTTTAAATACATATTTTGGTTGAAAAGAAATGGAGTTAAGTGAGAGGAATGGTTTTGGATCTATAGATTTGAAAGCCAAAAGATGAATGGAAAATTATGTGATTTACATAATACTAAAATTATATCGTTGAAATTCAATTTTTGTTATTATGCCTATGTGGAAAACAATGAATTATAGGCTTAAATAAATGAATATAATTTGAAATCATTGCCTACATATTCAGTAAATTGTTTAACTTTGATGAAATAGTATATACATCCTAAATCTAGAATTTATGGAGAATAGTCCCTTAAATTAATGAAATATAATATTGATACAATTGCTTGGTTATTTCTATATTTTTTTTATTTAGGTTGTAAATTGTTAATCATTCATTTGGAATGCTCTAATTTGGTTTGGGATGAAAATTTTCCATATTTTAGTTCATTGGATTTGTAGAATGTCCAATTTAGTCGTATTGATTATCGTATAAATTTCCATAAACAGTCCGACTTCACAATCATATATGAAAGGTGCATTGTTTGTAATAATAAGGAATATGTCCAAAAGACAGAGATGGGCAATGTAGGTGTGTATTTTCCGTAGTATGCATTGTCTATTTCAATAAAAATAAAATAAGATAATTCTTGGAATTTCACACGAAGCACAATCCTACTCTTTGCTAGTTTGTGGGAAGTTGCAACAGTAACTTTTCTTTCTTGGGAAAGATATGGTTCTGATGCATTAAAATGTAGAAATAAATATTTTTGGAGAATTTACATAAGCGTATATCCAGAAATCCCTAAATGTAGAAATTAAAAATTTACAAATAGAATATAAATAATCCCGTTTACCAATTATATATATGTATATAAAGTATAAGTTTAAGAAATAAATAAATAAACAACAATTAAACATAAATAAATACATATGGTAACGTGCAATTAATTGTACGTTATCATATTAATTACAAATAAAATGCTAAAATATGAATATTGTAATAAATTAAGAAGTTAATAGGAAGTTACCGCAATCAAACCAATATGTGTATAAACTCATTTAATGAATTTAATCATGAAGACCATATATGACATTGATGAAGGAAATTAAATAGGCATGGTAATTTAATTCTAAAACGTAAAAAATGTCATTACATTTGTTTAATTTGAATATAAACGACCATTTACAAATGTCATTAATTGAAGGTAAAAGAAGTTGTAAATAATATTTAATAACATTAATGAAATAAAAAGTTGAAGATAGCAAGCGTATCAAATAAAATGGAAGTTCATAGAAAGTAAACAAATTAATGCTAATAAATAAACCTAGGAGGTGTAATAATTTCCAAAGCTGAAATTATATGACCCAATAATACGTTTGCGGCGGGTGTGAATTAGTTGGCCTAGCCTAATATTTTGATTAATTATAAATAAGTTGGTTTAGTATGAGTTAGGATGCGAGGTCAGTCGAGTTATACAATGGAAGTATGCCCTCCATATGGGCTACCGAAAGTTTTGTATATGTACTACTAATGTGGGACGTCTCCAACTATAGGACCTGTAGGGGATTTACGGTCACGTATTAGTTTAGGGAAAATATACTAAGGGGTTTACCTTGGATTTGAAGTATTAAATGACTAATTACCTTTAGGGTGGTTAAGGAGTTTACTTCAAGGTTGAGGTATTAAATGGCTATTAGGTCAGCCTATTCCCTATTTAAGAAATCTTAAATAATCCAAGCCAGCGCCTTTAGGAAAGTGGGGTCTGCTTCAATTCCAAATCAAAGGTATTAAGTAACCAGGAGTGGGTATTTTCCTTGATTTGCATTAGGAAAGTCTAAACGAGATTTGGGTTCGAAGGTTGGCACTATGTCGGCATTGTTGGTAAATTGGTATTTGTGGAGTAGTGCTGAGTATAGGTCAGACCAATAGCAGTCCTGAGCAGTTGTTAGCAAAGGCTTGGGTTACGCCTGTATGGATTATACTTCCTATTGGTGTAGAGTCCATATGGGATATGCACTGTCCTTAAAGTTTAGTTGTTCGTTTGTTTGGTTGGGGTTTGGCTAGTTAACCATTAAATGAGTCTTTGAGATGCGTTAGTAATACAGCTAATTAAATATAAAGCTGTATCTAGGAGTCATCGACCTTCGTATTTAGGGCCAGTTAACCATAAATTATGTTGCAAAGAGGTTTCTATTTGGGGAGTACATCGATGCTTATACTCACACACACATATACATACTTATACCTCGAAGTAGGTTGGACATATCATATGCATACATGGAACTAAATGACTAATCCATAAATAGCAGACATAACACTTAAATGGAAATCAATCAGCATAAACTATTGTTATGGATAAAGCATGTAATTTTCTAGTCACTAGAACGTTATTCCGACCCCCTCCTCATTACAACCTACAAGACGAATTTAGAGGGACATGCTAACTGTACAAAACGTCTACGTTAGATGGATAGGTCTTCTCATTCATGCTTTACACTGACAAAGCAACTAGATAGCGAAGGAGTATTATTGGTTCTAAGGTAGTAGCCTTAGTCGGTATATGTGTTTTATTATATTTAATATTCCACTGTGAGTTTTTATAGATAGTTCTCTGATAGGTACTTATATTTATTACAGGTTAACAACAACAACGATCAGTACCTTAATGAACTTGGGTTTTCAATTTAGTCGAAATTCGGATCCAATAAGTTGTAGGTTGTTACAAATTGCACCCTACCTGGGATTTATTGCCTAGGTCTTAGCACCACCAGTGCACCGGTGGTAAGCCACCGGTGGATTAGTGGCAGCCTGTCCCACGCATTAAAGCCTGGGGCAAGTACAAACCATGCCACCATATACCCAATTTGAGCCCTGTTACGTCTGATGCTTCGCTCGATGAGTCACTAGCTCCTTTAGCCTGCCTTCACTGCACCAGACCTCCCTCGGAGCCCATTAGTTGATGTTTTGGAAGTGGTCTATTGTGTATTAAAAAATAGATTTCGACACAAAATCCACTCTTAGCATGTGTAGAGTTCAATCTGCGAATCTAGCAACCCAACCTCCTTTAACATGACAAAACAAACATAGTCGTCATTCTTACATTATGTGTTGCTCACATGTGTGTTGATGCACCCATTTGTGCATGCCTATGCAAACACATACATGCAAATACACTTTAACTATATAAATCACATTTCAGACTTTGTCGGAGCGATACTCGACCCGGTACATTCTCATGCAACTTAGCGCACATAATAGCCACTATGACTACATGAGATGCTCGCCACGTGCTTATGTACAAATATGGATATTCGAATTCACATGTATATATGAATATATACACAACTACATTCAACAATTCTAATTACAATACAAGAGCGACCTTGATTATTATACAACTTCAAGTGCACGATGTTTAAGTAAGTAATTCGATTATTACTAAATCAAATCTTACTTTTATTTACTAAATCTTTTCAATAAAAGTAAAATATATTTTCATACTATTTTATAAAATCTCATATTATTTTATAAAATACATTACTAGCTTATAAATCAATTTAAACCTTTATAATAATTAATTTCTATATTTAAAATTAAGTATTCATTTCATAAATATTTTATAAAACCTTGTAACAATTTTATAAAATATCTTCTTCATATTATTTTATAAAATCTCGCTCTTTTATAAACTATCTCCTTTATTTATAAAATTATTCCTTTACATAAATAATATTTTTAAATAAACCATTCACATATAAAAATCATTTCTTTCTTAAAATGGTATTTATAAATACGAATTAAACTTTATCAAGCCTCAAATCTCTTTAATAATAAGTATAGAGTTCCTAAACCACTTAATTAGCTAACTAATTTTTCTTAAATCAATTCAAATAGCTTAATCAACACCAACTAATGATATGCACATAATCATATCACTAAATTAGCCCCTAATCATTCAAAGCATTACACAAAATCAATTACTTAACCCATAATCCATTTCCATGCTTACCGACTTTTCCAAAATTGTAATTAAGGTCCTAAACAAATAATGAGTTAACATAATCATGTTTATAACATGAACATAAGCCTAAATCAAGAAAAACATTCTCTAAATCACTTCATATAACTCAATAATCATCAATATATAAGTTTATGAAGTTAAATAAGTAAATAAGTTAAGATAATCATCCCTCCACCTCTTCTTCTCCAAACCAAACTCAAAATCATCAAAACCCATCGTTTTGCTCTCTTGAAATCTTGGATGGAGCTCCAAACACAACTTCAAGTCAATTCCCTCATGGGTTATGTGAGGAATGAGTAAAGAGGAATAATGGTGATTTTAGTTCAAATTTAGGAATTTTATTTAAACTTGGATTAGTGAATTAAAGAAAGAGGATTAAAAGGAGATTGGGGAAGAGGGAATGAAAAGTAACATGAATGAAAATTAAATGAGATATGATGAAGGGGTTAGCCACTTATAGGCAAGTCAGTGGGCCTTAGCCCATTCATTACTTTTCTTAGGAAATCACTATTCACTCAAAAAACATTTCAATTTCAAGCCTAACCAAGTTTTTACTCATTCTTCTCGCGATAGAAATGCAATCTCAACTGCGGACGCCTCGAGTTCCAATTCATCCGTCTCCAAAAGTCGAGTACGATGGGTGTTCCATTAATTAACGATTAAATATTTAAATTAATTATTTAAATACCGAGTCGTTAAGATTCAGGTTGTTACACTCTTCCCTCCTTGGAAGAATTTTATTCCTGATGTTTCTATAAGTATGATAATGCAACCCGACAGACCAAAACTTCCAAGCATCTGCTTTGGAAAATTTCAGCAGTTCTTTCCCTATATGGCTAACGTTATGGGAACTTCCAAAGCATACAATAAATCTCCTAACCGATAGGCTTTCAAAGCTCCTCCTATTTTGAAAAAATTCGGTAGCACCTCCTTTGCATGGATAGCTCCAAAAAAGTCCAAAAACAACATATATATATACATCTCATATCCGAGGAATCTCATTTTTTAGGACAAACAAGCATATATATATAATATATGTATGTGTGTGTATTTTTATGTATGTATTTGAAAAAAGAATATATATATATATATATAGCCATATTATCTACATTATAGATTTTATACACCTCTTTTACAACAAGAGCATACCACTTAGATATGAATATAAGTGAATAAGTATCCTAATAGTGCATAACTACTTCCATGTACCTAATCATGTACTCAACAAAGTGGATTAAACACCGTTGCAACATCAGACCATGGATTTTAATCATGCTAAATCATATATAGCAATCATCTCAAATAAATAAGTTATAGAAAACTATGCAATAGGCACATCTCTAATGCTACAATACGATATTAAAACATGTACAATCAAGCATAGTAATTGATACCACAACAACCATACATGACTACCAATTGAAGAGTAAGCTCAAATGAGTTGGTATCCAGATATACAATTGACTCTAATTCACATCAAAAGGCAATAGACTCGTACAAATCCCATCTTGACCCAACAGTGGGCATGGATGATATGTGATTTATTTTGGATAGCTATCACTATCACTCTCCAAACATACTTTAACAGGTAATTATAATTAGCATACAAGCAACCAAATACACAAAAAGTGGAAACATATAACAAAAATTTACAAACATACTACCAAACATATAAAACAAGCAACAACTAGCAATAAAAATTAATAATCAAACAACAACAAGCAACGATAAGCAACACCAAGCAATCAATAATGAGCAACAATAAACAATCAACAATAACCAGCATACAAACTACCAACTATACAAATCAAGAAACAACAATAAATCAACAAAAATCAAAATCAATCAATAACAAACAACAACAAGCAACGATAAGCAACAACAAGCAATCAATAATGAGCAATAATAAATAACCTATAAGCAATAATAACTAGTATACAAACTACCAATCATACAAAACAAGCAATGAAAATAAACCAAAAAAATCAAAATCAATCAACAACAAACAACAACAAGTATACAAAACAATGAAACATATTAAAGAGTCTATACTGACATGCATAGTTACTAACAATTGTTGAAACGTGCATGGCAAACTATAAACTCCAATGAGTCTGTTCGACATCCAACATGGACAAAATACTTAAGTAGTACAACTCCTTTCATGTATATAATACATGAAAGACTATTACACACCCCACTATGGAAAGGAAAACTTATATGATATGCTAGATTATTGAGTCTCAAAACTCTTGAATAAATCCAGTGAACTAATTCTCAATTTTTCCTTCCCTTCCGAACAGAACTCATTCTCCAAAGGAGAAAACTCTATTAACTATATCATCATTAAATGACAATCTATAAATGCTTGATTTCATTCGGGTTCAAACTCACCTCAACCACATAATATTGATAAGGATAATATACTAAGCGTACTATGATGCTCGGCTAAGCAAGTATCATGCCACTTAGAGATTATCTGAATCGTCACAAAACTGGTCAAGTAGTCCTTTCCTAAACTATCACAAGCAATCTTAACTATACAATACTATAATTTTACGATGATTGAAGATCATCCAAAATGATACAACGCCTGATCCAATCTTTCATTAACTCATAAGATTTTCTTGTTAAATTTGGGTCGGCCACCTGACTCTTCTCATGCAAACGCTGATCCTGTTCCTTGACCCAACTACTGAAATTTCCTCACATAAATAGGGTTGTGCTTTTGAAATCTCCCAGCCACCTCAGGAATCCGACTCCAGTGCCTGCTTTTTAAGAATCGATCGAAAAACCCTTGCCTCACTAGTGCAAATCACCGAAATACTCTACACTCCAACTAGGGATTAAGAACTGGTAAGTAAATACCTTTTTAGTGCATAGGATTATTCCCATTACCTAAGGTTTACTAACATAAAGGGAAAGAACTTCTAACACGAATGACTCTAGACAAATGCCTATAAGCCATTTGCTCAGTCTTTTCTCATTGTTGGGCATCCACCGAACCCTACTTGGATGCAAATCCAAGTCACACTTCATTGACCAACCCTACTCAACTTAAAAGCTCATGCATAGAGCTCAAATGGTAGTACTCTCGGTCGCTTCATCTTAGCTTAGCAACTAAGGTTACTTATACAAGGTTCATCCTTACAAATTTATTTTACCTACTATGAAAGGTGTCAATTTTAGCCTATCTACCAAGTAACTAGCAATAGATGAATATATAGCTCAAGTATCAGAAAGAAAAAAAGTGAGTACCTCAAATATAAAGCATACCTCACTACATAAGCTTCTTCCCTTTTTCCTAAGTAGTAGGCCTACTAGGACCGATAATGCCTATATGCATAAGTCATCATCACCTGCCCACCACTTTGGAACGTAGGACGATTCTTCCTCAAGTGATCAAGCTAATTACAATGGAAGTACTTATGCTTCACTTTGGCTAGATGATATTTCATAACGAAATGCCCTCATATGCCATAGGATTGACACACTAGGCCTGCACTCTTATTTGCATAAACTCGATCTTTCCTTATTTCTTGTCTTTGTGCTTTGGTTGGAACTTTAGTTTGCCTTCCACTTTCGCTACCTCCAATGGTACCTTGCAGGTGCTCTTATGGAGAAGAGCCATCCCAACGAGACGCTCAAAAGTGCCCCCCTCTTGGGGATATGACTAAGCAATGAATCTCCAACTGATGCTTTAAGACCCTTAGCAAATATATCTACCCTCACTAATGAAGTACTAACCATTTCAATCTCCAATTAAGCTAAAACATTGAAATGGGTTGACATACTCTTTTAGTGATGAGCTATCCAGCAGTAAATGGGTGAAACACTTAAACCATTTGCCCTTCTCGATTATATAAATGAACTGAGGCCCAAAGCGACGTCTAAATTCAATCCAGGTCGTAGTCTGCTCATCGGCCCCTTCTACTAATACATCCCACCAAGCCAAAACCTCACCCTCAAGTTGCTAGGAAACAATTCTCCCCACGAGAACATCTCATCAGCCTATACTACCGAAATCCCTTCTGTATGCACGTGCCCAAGCCTATGTCTCAGCAACAGTCTCGATATGGCTTCCCGCCAAGGCTAAGGAGATCCCAACGTAGATTTGGAAAGTCTAAAGCTGGTGGAGCAAGAAATACCGGTTCCCCAAGGGCAACACCACCTCCAACGCCATTCATAACTACTGAAAATGTTCATGGTTCCCCCACATTTTCTGCGGTAGCCAAATAGTCTCTGAAAGAAATCGGACATATTGGACTGCCCACCCGCAGTCGCTTGCATACCATGTCTGCTTATACTAATAGCCCGGCAAAGATACCTTAACAAATAGAGATAGAAATAAATCGAAGTATAGAGGGCAAGTGGTGTAAGCAGTACCAAATTATAGCACCCCTACATCTATACCCATAGTATTCAAGAGTATTTCAGAGTAATACTATCGGATAATACAGATAATGAGGAAATATAGGGTACACACGTGAATATTTCCTTGGGCTAACACTAGTACGTACTTAAACATCGTATGTGACTCACCAACAAACAGACACAGTATCGACACAAAGCAATAAACACGTGCGTCTCCAGGACATAACAATACACAATATATAGTAAATAACAGAGATCACAAAGTCAATCGTAGCGATAATACATAATATACATATGCAATATATGTCCAATACAAATCTCAATAATATACAAACAAGTGATTATACAATACATGATGACAATCTAAAATACAGAATATCCAGTCTCCTCTACGCCCACAAAATACAAGTTGGTCTCATCGTCCCTGAATCATGTAATGTCTTGGATTGACCCCAGTATTGTATCAATAATAAATGGGTTAGACTATATCTAAATCCAAAGTCAATAAGCATAAGAAACTCTGTATATAATGGGTATAAATATAAAAATAATATCTCAAACAATCCAACATTATATAATGTAAATATGCCATCAAACCCAGTATAAAAATATCATCAACCATACAAAAACTCATCAAATGAGAAATCATGAAACAACATCAAACGGGTGAATCATCTCCAGAAACCATCGTCTAAATCAATATATAATGTGAGATAGTCTATTAAATCATCCAAATTATATCCAACGTCACACAAACCATAAATATAAATCATCCATAAAGTAAAACACCTATAATAAAGCAAGCCTATCGAATCGTCTACCGCAAGCCTGCTCCAGGAACCTAGGTCTACTTGTCTATCGTAGAGTACCATATATTCCTACAGTCTTTAATTACCTCAATGGACATCGTGACTCCATCCACTAGTGGCTCGTCTATGCATAGCTCCGGTCACGACCCTGCTCTGCCTCTAACGGTAACAGACTGCTGGCCTATGCGATACAAGGGGCTATGGACAACAACCCATCTAATAATACTAATATTGTTATGCACATCATATGGACAAACATAATACTCATCGAAGGGACCCGTAATACTCATTGAAGGGACATATAACAACGATGTCATGGATCTGGGGCGCGACCCCACGATCAGGCCATCAAGGTAGATACTGGCCAATCTGATTCACTCCAGAAAATAATGGAAGCCGGTCACAATGTGGATGGTCATATATTACTCATACCCTATCGCTTCGCCTATCACTGATAATAGGTCGATATGTGGCTCCCATAAGTTAATATCTAATAATACGACACTCCTTACTAAGTATCATATGGACCCATGAGTGTAATCCCCGTTTGAGTGACATTTACTAACAACGAATAATCAAACAAATAACATAACGGTGTCTCATTCCGCCACATGTTACTCAACTAATTAATCAACGCTCATAAACTACACTTGATCCACGCTAGATATTTCCATATGACATGTCCAATGCATAACCAAAAAAGTATTGTATCAATAATAAACGGGTCATACTACATCTAAATCCAAGGTTAATAAGCATATGGAACTTTGTATATACTGGGTATAAATATAATAATATTATCTCAAACAGTCCAACATTATATAATGTAAATACACCACAAAACCAAGTATAAAAGTTTCATCACCCATATAAAAACTCGTCAAGTGAGAAATCATGAAGCGACATCAAATGGGTGAATCATCAATATCTGGAAATCATCATCTAAATCAATATATAATGTGAGATAGCTTATCAAATCATCAAAATTATATCCAACATCACATAAATCATAAATATAAATCATTCACAAACTAAAACATCAACAATCAAGCAAGATTATCTCAAAAATACTAAACCATCAAGGAGTATGGATATATGGGGACTGACTGCACTTTAGACTCAACCAGTCTCTAGTCTAGTCAACTCATTATAAGAAAGAGAAATATATGCCAATCCACTACACACGCATATACCTTGAATCTAACGAGAGACTAACAACCGTCTACCGCAAGCCTACTCTAGGAACACATGTCTACTCGCCAACTGCAGAGTAACTACTTATTCCTATAGTCTTCGAGGTATATGTCAATCTACTATACACACATACCCTGAGCCAGATAGGGAGACTGACAGCCGCCTATCGTAAGCCTGCTCCAGGAACCCAGGTCCACTTGCCTACCATAGAGTACCATCTATTCCTACAGCCTTTAGTTACCTCGATGGATATTGTGACTCCGTCCACTAGCGGTCGTCTACGCGTAGCTCCGGTCATGACTCTGCTTTGCCCGTAATGGTAACAGATTGATGGCCTATGCGACACAAGGTGCTATGGGCAACAGCCCATCTACTACTACCAATACTGTGATGCGCATCAAAGGGACATAATACTCATCCAAGGGACCCATAATACTCATAGGATGCCAGAGTGGATACTGGCCAATCTGATTCACTCCTGAAAATAAAGGAAGCCGGTCACAATATGGATGGTCATATAGTACTCATACCCTATTTCTTTGCCTATCAGTAATAATAGGCTGATATGTGGCTCTCATAAGTCAATATCTAACAGTACGATACTCCTCACTGAGTATCACATGGACCCATGAGCGTAATCCTCGTTTGAATGACATTTACTTACAATGAATAATCAAACAAATAATATAACGGCGTCTCATTCCACCATACGTTACTCAAATAATTAACCAATGCTCATAAACTACACTTAATCCACACAAGATATTTCCATATGACATATCCAATGAATAATCGAAAAAGTGTTCCCGAAAGTCACATACCAGACGGTATCACTAATCCATTTATTCAAATTCTCGTTACACAGAAATGAATTCTCACAATTCAAATATATAGATTTCATTACTATATCGTATTAATTCACAAATCAAGTCAACATTACAAGTGAATCATTCATGATACCGAAATATATAGAAAAATGAGAAATCAAAAGATGTAGGAATCATACATAAAATCCCAATTTAATTCAGAAAATGAAATAATAATAACAAAAATCATCAAAGTCTATCTTTAAACATTTAAATCAAAAATTCGAATGTATGTGTGTGTGTGTGTGTGTGTGTTTATATATATATATATATAAGCGCACTCCAAAACAATTTACATTAATATCAAACCATAAAGTATAATCCAACACTACTAGAAATACAGTATATAGCCACGAAAGGTTTCCAACGGTATTTTCCAACGGCTACCAACGGCTCGTTAATTTTTAATTTGCCGTTGGTAGCCGTTGGTGGCCATTGGAAGCCGTTGGAAATATTCGTGTAAACCTGCAGCGCGGCCGAGAGCTGAATCATTATTCTCTTCCTCCCCAAAAACACCAAAAACCTCCTCCACTCCTCCTCTTCTCTTGCTCCCAGCTTCCCCACGCAATCGGCAGCCACTCCGACGCCATCAATCACCGCCTGCAGCCTCTCTCCATCCCCATACATCGTTTGCCTAAAACCCTAAAATTGTAAGTTTTTTTAATTTTGTGTTAATTTGTTGTTATAGTTGTATCTAATAGCCTATTAATTGTTTATTATACCAAACTAAGTGCTAATTACAATTATTACCATCCAAATGTCCAAATTGTTTGTGTATATATATTATGCATATATATACATATGATGATAATTTAGTGTAAATGCGCATTTGAGTTAGCATTAGATTAGTTAGGATTGATTTAAATTATTTTGTGTATGTTTTGTAAAATATTAGGCAAACATGAATTAGTCGAATATTTTACGAACATGAATTATATCTTTTACAAAATATATTAGCATTAGATAAGTATATAATTTAGTATATATATACACATGAATTATATATTTTGTGAAATAGTAAAAATCATATAAATTACTATCTATTTAGTAAAATAGTAGAATATAAAAATAATAATGCATAATATGCTTTATTTTATATATTTAATAAAACGGTAACATATAAACAAAATTTAAATCCCTTAGTGAATTTTTGGCTCCGTCTGACAAGTGTTGTATATGATCGTTGTATGAATATTCATTTTTATTGCAAAACGGATATTCATATTCATCTGATACAATATTTGTTGGATTTGTCCCTGTATTGGACAAGTTACAAACACTATAAAGTAATTACGTTTCGTAAATCATATCGTTATAAACGGTTCACAAAATTTCGACGGCATTTCCTTTTTGTTCCTTGTGTACATGCATTGTGTATGATACAAGGAACACGGGGGAAGTGCTGCCGAAATTTTGGGAAATCGTTTATAATGATATGATTTAAGAAATGTAATTACTATTGTGTTTGTAATGGGAAGTAGGATAACCGACCATCACAAAAGGTACAAAAAATGTAAACAAAATAGGAAGAAATATAACTTTGTATATAAACGAAAATGGATTATAAAAAACAGTAAAATCTAAAATGTGTTTATCGAATTTGATTAATAGTTTTTTTTACTATTGATCATAGGTTTTACAGTAGGAAAAATGGTCAATTATTTTATTGATCGGAGCTGGATGTATCAAAGAAGAGAAATGGGAGGCTCAATAAGTACACATTTTCTTAACGGGGTAAATGTGTTCGTCGAATTTGCTTTAAGTAATATTGGAAACGACGTAGAAATTCATTGTCTATGTAGTAGGTGCAAATTGTTGAAGCATTTAGTACTGAATATGGTTAGGATTCATTTGCGCCAATATGGTTTCGTAACCAATTATTTGGTGTGGGATCGTCATGGAGAAATTATAACACGTAACGAAGAACAGTCAATAGAGGTCATTAGTGATGAAGTTAGTACGTCGAATCTCATAGAACATATGGTTGAAGATGCAGCACGATCAATGTTCCCTACTATTGAATTTAATAACGAAGATGTTAACGTCGAAGAGGAACCAAATGTTGGAGCGAAAAAAAATATGATTTATTGGATGCTGCTAAGAAACCTCTTTGGAATGGATGTAATTAATAGCGGCACTCAATTATCGGCAACTGCAGAGTACATTGCGATGAAATCAAAGTACAACTTCATAGAAGCCGGATTTACGGCTGTTGTACAAGCTGCTAAACGTCATATGCCATCAGATAATTTAATGTGCGAAAATTATTATGAAGTGAAAAAACTAATGTCATCTTTCAGTTTGCCGTATCAAAAAATTGATACATGTCTAAATGGTTGCATGTTGTTTTGGAAAGATGATGTCAGTCTTCGGAATTGTAAAATATGTAATTAAGAAAGATACAAGCCAAGGAAAAAAAGGGAAAAGAAGTTCCATACAAGCGTATTCATTATTTACCTATCACTCCTAGACTTCAAAGGTTATATGCATCATCTATAACAGCGCATCATATGAGATGGCACAGTGTGAGAACACCTGAAGAAGGTACGCTAACACACCCATCTGATGGAGAACCGTGGAAGTATTTTGATAAGAAATATCCCAATTTCGCAGCGGAGAGCCGTAACGTTAGACTAGGTTTGTGTACTGATGGATTTTCACCGTTTTCTCAGTTTGGTTCTAAATATTCATCTTGGCCTATAATAATCACACCTTACAATCTACCCCCATGGATGTGTATGAAAACTCCATATATATTTCTCACAATTGTCGTCCCTGGCCCTGATGATCCGACACATGGTATCGATGTTTACTTACAACCGTTAATCGAAGAGTTGAAAACATTGTGGTATGAAGGAGTTGAAACATACGACATATCAAAAAAGAAATTTTTTCGGATGTTCGCTTCTCTGTTATGGACTATTAGCGATTTTCCTGCATATGCAATGCTTTCGGGTTGGAGTACGGCCGGTCGTTTTGCTTGTCCTTACTGTATGGAAGAAACACGAGCATTTTCTTTATGGCATGGGAAGAAAATTTCATGGTTTGATTGTCATCGACGTTTTCTCCATATTAATCATACTTTTAGAATAGACAAAAAAAACTTCATAGCTAATAGACATGAGACTTTACAACCACCAACGATTTGGTCAAGTGAAGATATATACGAACTTGTAAAAGATTATCCAAAGATACATGAAACCGGGCAGCAAACTGAAATCCAAGGTAAATCGACGTTTCATAATTGGTGCAAACAGAGTATATTCTGAGAGTTGCCTTATTGGAAAAATCTCTTAATCCGTCATAACATTGACGTGATGCATAACGAGAAAAACATATTCGATAATGTGTTTAATACACTTTTGAATGTTAAGGGAAAGACTAAGGACGATCTGAAATCAAGACGTGATATAGAAGAAATATGTAATCGTCCTGAGCTTCATATGAAGCCAAATCACACTAAAAAACCCAAAGCATGTTATGAATTAGATAACAACCAAGTTAAAGTATTGTTAAAATGGGTGGAAGGATTACGATTTCCTGATGAAATTTCATCTAATCTTCGTAGATGTGTCGACTATAAGAACGGAAGACTGAGTGGGATGAAAAACCATGATTGTCATGTAATGATGCAAAATTTGTTACCCGTCGCTTTCAAAGAATTATTGCCCGTAAAAGTTTGGAAGGTTATAACAGAACTTAGTTTATTTTATAAGGAGCTTTGTTCAACTACGTTAAAAGTTGACCGTCTTCGTAAACTTGAGGTAGAAATCCCTATACTGCTCTACAAACTGGAGAAAATATTTCCTCCAGGTTTGTTCAACGTAATGGAGCATTTACCTGTTCATCTTCCATTTGAAGCACGTCTTTGAGGTCATGTGCAATATGGACGGATGTATCCATTCGAGAGATATGTTGTTAATACTGAGTATGTAATTTAACTATAATTAAAATATTTTTTATCAGGTACTTAAATCATTTAAAGAAAAAAGTGAGACAAAAAAATCGAGTTGAAGGTTCGATTTGCAAATCATATATCGAAGAAGAAGCATCGTTCTTTTTCTCTCATTATTTCAATGATCATGTGAATTTATCATTTCAAAGTGTTGCACGTAATGATGAGGCCGTCGAACAAGATTTTTCTTCTGAAGCAATGTTATCTATTTTTAAACAACATGGTCGACATGCTGGAAAATGTGTAGAAGTATGGTTAGATGATAGAGATTACCATGTAGCACATACGTATATTCTTCTTAATTGTCCAGAAGTTGCACCATTTATTAGGTAATTATCAGATTACAAGTTTTGATAAATTTAATTTAATACTGCATGTGTAAATTAATAATAAAGCAATATATTGTTTTTGTTTGCAGTGTTTATGAATCACAAAATCCAAACGGCGATTTAAGCAAAAATTTCGCTACTTGGTTTTCGAACTACGTTTTTGATCCTATAAATAATGTGGTCGATGAAGGATTAAAACATTTGGCGTTGGGACCGAAAAGGAAAGTTAAAACGTATCCAATATTTTTCGTTAATGGATATAAATTCAACACCAAAGAATACGGTGCTGAAAAATTAACAAACAATACCGGTGTATTTGTTAAAGGCAGTGATGATCCTAATAATCATATACATGATTTTTATGGCGTGTTAACCCAGATTTTGCAATTGACATATTTTATAAGACCCGCAGAGGAAGTTTTTTTGTTTAGATGCAACTGGTTCAACAATGTTCCAGGTTCTGGTATTAACGTGCATCCAAATTATAATCTTATAGAAATAAAACATACCTCTCGTTATCAGCCATACAATCCGTTTGTACTAGCCAAACAAGCCCTACAAGTTTATTACGCCCCTTATCCGTCTCTAAAAAGAGATAAAGCGGATTGGTCTGCGGTTTTTAAAACCAAGACGAGATTTACATTCGATGGAAAAAAAATTCCAGAAGAACAAGCCTATCAAGCAGATATCGAAGAAAATGTTGAAATCACAATTACAGACGATCAAATTGATTTTGGACAATTAAATGATGAGACAAATGTATTAGTCGAAGCATTTGAGAGTGTAGAGGAAAATGATATAGAACACGAGATCGAGTCTGAATTAGAAAACGACGAGGACTGAGTAATATCTGGTAATTTTTACAATTATATATTCACGCACACGCATCACATATATATCATCATCATCATTACATGCACCACATATCATCATCATTTTATCTATGTCTATAATTAAAAATGAAACTTTCAACAGGTATTATGTCAGGCTCCAGACGTCGTAGCTCTTCTCGCTCGGCCGGCGAGAGTAGTGGTGAGCCTCCGGCTCGACCACTTGTATATTTGCAGCCGAAGGCTGATGGAGCGTAAGTATCAAAATTAAAATGATAACAATATAAATTTGTTTATACATATATATACTTGTCTAAAGCTTTGTTTTATTTAACACATGGGATTTGATTTGGAGCCCTCAAGAGTTGTGCTTGGCATTTCCAAGCAATCATATATGAGCAGGATGACAGATTGCTGGCCTAAGTGGAGTAAGATCTCTAACCATGTCAGGGAGGCCATCTGGCAGGATTTTCTGGTGAGTTTATACCACTTTACTATATGAATAAGTATAAATGAACACTTAGTAATGTTTTCTCTTTGTACATGGGCAAGTGGACTTGGCGGAGGCCGATGTCGCCATGGTTCAGCGCCACTGGAATTTGAAGATCGCCAAAAATTACAGGGAGGTAATGTCAGCTCTTAAAAAATCGGGGAAGAAACCGAACTGGATGGGCGCTTCCGTATGGGATTCTTGGATGAGTTGGTGGGAGACCGACGAGTTCAAGGTAAATCTACCAAATATATTGTAACGATCGGGAATTTTGCCCGCTCGAAAATCGACATCCATACTTTACATCATACTCGAATGCCGCAGATCCGACCGTTCAAATCCGAGTCGCCGGAGCTTATAACAACATTAAGTAAACAACACAGCGGAAGAAAAAGAATAATACATTGATATACAATATCTGATACAATATCTGATACAACAGAGTGATACAATGAATATCAATATACATCAGAGATATGATACAAGAAATAGCAGCGGAAAAGAAAACGATAACATCAGCAGCGGATAATCTTCATCTCCAAAGCACCAATCCAGAAATAGCTAGAACTCCCAATAACGATGCACAAAGATAAGCAAGTGCAGTCCATATCCAAAGACTGAACTAGATCCAGAAAATCTACTAATCTGACTATCTGAAAAACCCAACTCTAGACTGCTCGTGTAGAAAAATTTTGAGCATCCAGAGTTTAGGAAAGAAACAATAAACTTCGGATCAGTCATGGGACTGGTGTGAGCAACAAAAACAGTTTATCTTTAAAACAAATAGCAGAGAATTTTAAAGTCAATTCGCAATGTTTTTGGAAAATGAAACTACCATAAGACCTCCTGCCACACACACAATGCAAACGCAGAATTGGAGAAGATTTCTCCTTATGATAGTCAAAGATGCTTACTATGCAAAATCAAATCTTTTTGATATTATTATTAGTGCATAGTGTAGAAATCATTTCGAAAGTATAATATAAGTCTTAGCCAGCATAGGCATTCCGCACTTATGCCTACTATAGCTACCATCTAAACAGTGGTGACCACCATAAGTAAATGGCAGGTTCTACAACTAAAACCGTACACAGTTCGTATTGGAGTTTGGATTTCCAACAAATTGTTAGGCCAAGGAACTTCCCATTGCCACATAGGTATGCCTCTGGAAAGACGACCCAAGAAATAACCTAACATTACGGTTAGATCTCTGCCAACACAAGGTCGGGTTACCCCTAACTGGGTAACTGCTGACACGAATATGTCATCCCCCGATCGTAACCGATCTTCCCGAGGATCCTCGATTCCAACAACCACATAAGAATAATAATGCAGCAACAACATAGGTTAAATATCTGGGCTCCATACCATGATACCACCTCTATCCAGAAGCAATGACATACACTAAAGGGGCGCTACCCCCTAATAACCTTGCCGCATCCTTCCTGTTTTGACCATTTCCGGGGTGTGAGGTCCGACGAAGTCTTGTCCACAAAGCTATGCTTTGGTACAAAGCCATGCTTTGGGTCAAACAAATGATCAAAGTAATGATCACAAAGATAAATGATCAAGCAAATGATCATATCACAAATGATCAAACAATGATCATTACACAGCAACACTCAGCATGTCACATTACCAAATTGGGAGTATATCGCTGATAACCTTCAACTACATAATCTCTGAGCTCGTACGTCTCAGAGAAGGGTGTTAAGCTAAGAGAATAAATTCTCCGCCACCAAACAGAAATATATTTGAAAGAAATCTGCTTTATATCTCAAAGTGTTACGTCAGACATGTAACCATACAAGTCTGTTCCAGATTCAAAAAGAACCGAAGGCACTTCTTACGAAGCCCTTGCAATTCCGGGTATTCACGATCCCGTCCGGACTTCCCATCACAAAGGGTGATAAAATCTCTATATCGGGGCCAGTCGATGCAGAGACATTCGACGAGTTGTCCTTTCATTTTCGAAAATATCCGATCTTCACCACCGGTCTTCAAATGCTATCCATATACGACGTATCACTATTCAGAATGAGTTATATGACACAAAGGTCCTCTCCCGGCTGAACCGAATAGTGAGCGTAATATTCAAAAACAAATGGATAATGGGATTTCAATTAAGTCACAATTTATTACCCAAAACTTTCCTTCAAATGGTTTAAAACAAATTACCATTTTCAAATCTTTAAACAAAAAGATTTATTTCATAAAGTTCACCCAGTTTCAACAAAGATTCATTCACAGTTTTCAAAACAATTTCCGTTTCAATTGGATTAACTCGTTAAATCTTTAAAACAAAGATTCAACTTATAGCTTTCAAAACAATTCCATTTCAAATGGTTTAAACAAATCATCATTTTAAATCTGTTAAAAATAAACAGATTCAATTCATAGCTTTCAAAAAGAATTCATTCATAGCCTTTCAAAACATTTCAATTTCATTTTAAATTTGAAACCTTTCAACACAAATTGGAAGTTCACTTCTCATATGAAAGCTGTTATTATTTGAAAACAAATAGTTTTCGTTTAAGAAAAATTCAATTATATTTGCACGAGTTAAAGCCCTTGAATTTAAATTCAAATTCCCAAATCGATACCTTTAAAATAGTTTAATCACATATAAACTTATACAGCATCTTTAATCCCTAGTTTCAAATCATAGGATTCAATTTCAAACTTGAATTCAAATTTAAATCAATTTATTTAAATTTTCAAAACTCGATTAAGTTATTTTAAAATAACTTTTATCTTTGAAATTCTATTTCAAAAGCTTTTCACTTTAAACCCAAATTTCCAATTTCAAAATCAATTGAAATTAAAATTTCAATTTCAAAAACATAAATTTTAAATCATCTGTGAATTAACCGATTTCCACGTGAAATCCATATTTGTGTGTGTATGGTGTAGTCCAGGGGTTTTACACACAATAGTGCAACATCGATCATCACAGATATATCGATAAGCGGTATAATCGATAACGCTTATCTTCATTCACAGATTCATAGATAAAATAAATTTATCGGTCACAAAGATTCACTTTTACAATTCGATGTGGGTTTCAGATAACCAACTGGAATCCGACTCCCTGTCGCATCGAAATTCAAGTGCCGTTTTACGGGCCAAGGGTTTCATATTCACATAGTAATATATCACATAAATAGAAGTCACAGCTCAGCACAAAGTAATTCATATCACAAAGCATCACAATTCAGAGATGTCAAACAATTCAATTATTCAGTCAAGTCCAAACATTCACAAGTAGGATTAATTAATATCTGATCAAAATTAATTTATACCAGATTAATTACTTATGAATAACTACAAATCTTGGTTAATTAATCATTAATTTATGATAAACCATTTTAATTAATTTGTCAAATCTTTAAATCATTTATTAATTAACCTTTAAACCAATTACATAATTAATTGACCCCTTAATTGCTTTCATAAGGTAATTAACAATTTACAATTGATTATCTCAATTAATTAATCTAATTATTTATCAAAATTTATCACATAAATTTGATTACTTAATAATTTCTAGTTAATTAACTTCATTAACTAATAACATTTCTTCAATTGCCTTCTTGAGAAATTATCTTAGATTAATTCATTATTAATCATTCCCAATTATAAATTAATCTAAATTATTTATTTATAAATTAAATAAATCATTCTTTAATCATCTTATTAATTAAATCATTTTAATTACCTTAATTATCTCTAAGATAACTCATTTCTTTATTAATGACTTAATTAACATTAACGTACATATTTTTAAACATTTACTTTTGAACTTACAATTTAGTTTAAATTTGAATTTACGTTTAAATCAAATTATTTTAGACTATTTTTAAATACGCTTAAACTCAACACTTTTAGTTATTAAAACAATTAAAATTTACAAACTTATTCATTCACAACTAAGTTTTCAACTAAACTTGAATTTAGTATTTTAAACTTTGATTTATAAACTCAGTTTAAAACTTAATTCATAATTTTAAAATTTAATTTAAAATTTCAAAACAGGAACAGTTTTAAACCCTGTAACACATCCTACCAGAGCCACTACTACATTTGCTTCGAGTCGCATCTGCATTTTTCTCGTGCCATACCCGAGAATACTTCGTCATCCCAAATCGATCAAAACCACCCAGATCCTAAGCAACCTTGTACTGTGCACGTGCACAGTGCGTCGCCGACGCTCAGGTGAACATCGCGACCACCAGCAAGTTGCGATTGGTCACTGCATCGACCTCAGACCAACAATCAACTCAATCACGTCGCCATTCGAAATCGAAAGAGGGAGCTCAAAAATGGAAACCTGGAAACATTAAAAACAACATCACCATGAAACCTGGCAACGCCACGTTCACGCAGCTCCGACCACCGGAGACACCCGCACTTCGTCCACACCACGATAACACGACAAGCTTCCTTCCTCTTGAATTTCGTGAATAGAAGTAGGAATCCTGTAACGCATCGTGGCGGATCCAAGTCTTTTCAGCATCACCGTGAGGACTTGGTAAATTTATCTAAACCGTTATTACATTTTGTATATTAATTAGTTCGGTAATTAGCTATGAAAAATTAAAATATATAAATTATTTATTGCAGGAAAGATCGGTTGGACGTCGCATGTCTATGATGGAGGTATTTACCCGCACCCACGCATCAAGACAAGCAGACAATGCTGGCAATATTACATATCAGTGGGATGGTGATGATAAGGCGACGGCTGCATATGTATGCATATTTTAAAACTTATTTTATTAATATCGATATGTTTAAATCCTATTCTACTAATTTTAACCTGTAATTGTTTTTTATTTTAGGCAAAGTTTCAGGAGGCACGGGCAGAGCTGCTTTCAGAATCGGATCGCGATGAGTTGACGGTAGAGGAGGAAGATAATATTTTCAACGTTATTATGGATCCGACGCAGCGGAATAGGCACTATGGCTATGGAAACCAAGCGGTAATCTTATAAACATTGCAATATTATATTTAATAAATTAACCTATAGATACACTATACATATGATGATTTCTAGTTGAGTTAAATCTAACATATACGTGATTTATAAATATTAGATAAGTAAAAAAGGAAAAATATACAAAGATATGTGATGAAAATGGATGAACAAAAAAATATATATAAGAATACTTTTAACACCTATATATTGTATTAAAAATATGCATTTATTTGTGGTATATGCATTGCTTAAGATCACGTCATTTACGTTTCTATATTTTAAAATATACATTGCTTAAGAAAATGATTATAATACAAATGTGAACATCTCATATTCTATTTGCAGGTTCGGGCAGCTCAAAAGGCGTGTGACAAAGCTGAAATAAAAGAGCTTAGAACCATGGTTGAGCAGTTGCAAGAGCAGGACCGTCTTCGCGCTATACAAATGGAGCAGCTGAATCAACGTTTAGCGGAGTACGCGCAGAGGCATGGTTCCTTCCCTTCGTCGTCTGGTGCTTCTGGAGGTGATGATGATGCTTGAGAGGTATGATGATTATTGTCTTTGTGGTTGGTTATTGTATATATTGACTTTAAGGTGGTGAGGATTGTGTTTGATGGTTATTGTATATGCATTGACTTTGAGGTGGTGAGGTTTAAGTGTTTGCATTGTATATATTGACTTGAATATGGAGTTGGAGTTGGTGTTGGTGAGTGATGCAGCGGATTAATCCAAAACAATGTCGATCGATGAGAGTAGCAATCGATGGATTGGAAGATACTGAAATTCCCGAATTCGTTAATCCGAAGATACCGAATTCTAGCTATCCCGAACTCGTTGATCGCGCACGATACCGGGTTCAAAGATCTGCGATTCTTCACACGTTGATCTACCGCACTAGATTCCGTGAATCGGCTTCTGCAGTCGTTGAATCGAGCGCACTCGATTAACCGAAAGAGGAGATAGGAGATTACACTCAACTACCAATTTGGTGAAAGCACAAAGCTAACAAAACAAGAGTTTTATTTCAAATCAACTAAACTATTACAAATGGCACCACCGGCCTATTTATAGAAGTTACAAATCAAAACCAAAATCTGTACAACTCTTAGGTCGTCTCCGACTTAACAAAGATCACGACTCAACAAAGCACACG